>CM076570.1:1485611022-1486159722 GCA_034641835.2 Pinus albicaulis
GCGTTAACGACTTCGACCTTGACATTAACTGTCTTCCCTTCTGTAGAAATTAGCTGAATAAATCACTTATTCACTGAAGATTAACCTGGTCATATATCAATTTCGAATTGCATACATAACACATAACCTTCTTCCACAATTAATTGTCACATGCGGAAATAACAGAAGCAATCTCACATCAATTCAATCACACATTAACTCAGTATGTATGGGGAAAGCCTATAGCTGAAAACCCCGCAGCTATTGTGTATATTATAATGGAGAAATCAAGTAACCAAACAAGTACAATACTCCTCACAAGTACTCAGTACTCTCTCATGAAGTTACTCACAATCTGACTCAGCTTTGAACAAGTCTGAGGTTCAAAACTCCCCGCCAATTGCCTTGCCTCTATTGCGCAATCATGGCCTGTATATGAAGAGGTTCAAGGTTCGAATCCCCTTCCCTTGATTGCGTAATTGTCATGGACAATTCCTCCAAGTGTAATGCAAATCTCATGCAAAATCAATCTACCAACTGATAGCTTTACTCACCCTTTCATCTACCTCTTCCACTGGTCTCCACTGAACTGATCATGCACTATAGTGAACTGAAGTATTCTTGAGTTGACTAATGAGTTAATATTTAGTAAATTAAATATTATTTAATTTACTCCACTCATATCTAGTTGATTAGTTAGTTAACTAATCCCAACTAGTTCAACTAAAACAAACAGAACACAACTCCACTACTTGTCCCGTTAACTCCTCCAAAACTCCTGCCACCGAAGTCTAACTGAAGCCAACCATGCAAGATGCCATCAAACCCTAGGAACCACGTGATTCCTTGTGTCAGTTGCATGAGTCACCTCCATGACTCAAACTGAAGTGCGCCAAGAGAGTAAACTGCTGTTTATAGTCAAAATATTATTAAGGGTAAATAATATTTGATTTCCATATTTTTAGGAGATCAGTCTAAAAATAGCCTGGGTCCTAAAAAATAGGGTCTCATCTATTTTTACCGACATGTCGCATCCATCAAGAATCTCCAAGTAGAATTCCCAAATTATGCTCCGTATGTCTAAAAATAGACATAGTCTAAAAATAGACTTTGCGCCAGAATTTGTCTGCGGGCCCACTTAGTGAAGGCGACTTCATTTCACTAAGCTCCATCATCTTGCTGCATTCTCAACACTCCCTCTCAGCAAGATATGGATTATCTGCAACCCCTATCCTGCCTCTGTGGAATTCGAACTTGCTCCTGGTGAGCGCCTTCGTCAGGATGTCGGCATCCTGATCCTCCGCGGGAACATATGAAAGCATCATGATCCTCCGCTGAACACAATCTCTGATGTGATGGTACCTGATGTCGATATGTTTGGACCTATCATGAAAAACTGGATTAGCTGAGAGCTTGATGCAGCTCTGGTTATCACAGTAGATCACTGTAGGCTCCAAATGCAACCCGAACAAACCTGCGAGGATCTTCCTCATCCAAATAGCCTCGCATGCAGCCAAACTTGCTGCCATGTACTCGGCCTCTGCTGAACTGAGTGCGCCTGATTCTCGTTTCCCGTCGTACTGAAATCATTGCCCCACTAATGTCGAAAAACTCCTCCAGAAGTGCTCTTCCGGTCTGTTGGGCTCCCTGCCCAATCTGCATCAGTGAAACCAGAAAGCTTCACTCCATCCTCCTGTCTCTACCATAGACCATATCCCGATGTGCCTCTGATATAGCGCAATACATGCTTGCCCGCCTTCCAAAAGAGCTTGGTAGGCTTAACCATAGCTTGCGAAAGCTGGTTAACTGCATAGCATATATCGGGCCGAGTATTGACCAGATACATCAACGACCCCACCAACTGTCGATAGACAGTGGCATCCACTACCTCCTCCGAAGTAGCATCTCCCTTCCTCCATCCTCCAGGAAGAGGGGTATCAACAGGCTTGCAGCCCTGCATGTTGAACCTCTCTAGAATCTCCCTGGCATACTTGCCCTGAGAAACAAACAGTCCTCCACTGCGCTGCCAAATCTCCAATCCCAGGAAATAATGAAGGATGCCTAGGTCCTTCATCTCAAACTCCCGTGCAAGATCCTCCTTGCATGAAAGTATCAACTGCTCGTCGCCAGTCAAAATCAGATCATCTACATACAGTACGATGATCAACAGCTTCCCCTCCACCACAATCTGGTACAGGTTTGGATCCGCCTCACTCTTGGAGAATCCAAGCCCTGTGAAGTAGCTGTCTATCCGAGTGTACCAAGCACGAGGTGCTTGCTTCAGCCCGTACAGTGCTCTCTTGAGTCGGCACACATGCGACTCACTGCTGAAGATCTCAAAACCTTCAGGCTGCTCAATGTACACCTCTTCCTCAATAACTCCATTGAGGAACGCAGTCTTCACATCCATCCGATGAATGTGCCACCCCATCTGCGCCGAGAGAGCAAGGATCGTCCGTATGGAAGAGTACCTTGCGACAGGTGCAAAAGTCTCCTCATAGTCAATCCCCTCGATCTGTGAAAAGCCACGGGCGAAAAATCTCGCCTTGTACTTCTCCACACTCCCGTCAGCTGCCTGCTTCACCTTGTAGATCCATCGTGAACCCACCACTGATTTCCCAACCGGTCTTGGGACAATCTCCCATGCACTGTTCCTGATGATCGAATCATATTCTTCGATCATGGCATCAACCCATGCGGGTTCCTCCACAGCTTCCTCAAAAGAGGATGGCTCCGTCACAACACATTGACTCACAAGAGCCATGTATCCAAAGGTATCGAGTCGTGTGACCGTCTCTGCTCGCGCTCGTGTCAGGTGTCCTACAACCCTCTCGCATCCCGAGCCGCCGCTCGCCTTCCCTGTTCTGGTGCGCGGTCTTTTGAGGCGCGCTGGGTGGTTTCTTACAATTCCCGAACCTCCCCTTGTGGCTGATCCACATCCGAAGCTCCTCCTTAGGAACTAACAGCTCTTCCTCATCTCGCATGCAAGTGTAGCCCCCTCTCAAGCGAACACCGCATGGCTTTCTCCTCCCCCGGAATTTTATATCCCGGTCACAGACAACAAGCCTTTAAGATCGGTCAGCACATACACCCGATAGTTGTGAGGTGTATCAGTGTACCCCACAAATATTCCAACCTCAGCAGTTGGATCCAGCTTCCTTCTCGCATCCTTCGTCACATGCATGTAGACAGAAGAACCAAAGATCCGCAAATGGGAAATATCAGGCCTCTTGCCAGAATAAGCCTCCTCTGGTGTACTCATGCCAAGAACCTTGTGAGGACAACGGTTCTGCACATACACTGCTGTATTGCATGCCTCAGCCCACAAGTGAAGGGGTAGGCCCCGATCATGCAACATCGCCCGTGCAGCACCCACGATCGTTCTGTTCTTCCGCTCAGCCACCCCGTTCTGCTGTGGGTTATGGGGTGCGATGAGCTCTCTCCGAATCCCTTCTGCGCCGCAGAACTCCTTGAATTCAGCCGAGATGAATTCACCACCGTTATCACTCCTTAGAGCAATCACCTTCTTCCCCGACTCCTTCTCGACCAGTGCTTTAAACTCACAGAACTTCGCGAATGTATCGCTCTTCTTCTGCATGAAGAAGATCCAGCACTTTCGAGAGAAATCATCAACAAAGATCACATAATACCTGTGCTTTGTTGTCGAAGCAACTGAGAAAGGACCACACACGTCTGTGTGAACTCTCTCAAGGATCGTCGTGGCGCGACTATCCTTCTCGTGAAAGGTGGATTTCACATACTTCCCTAAAGTACACCCCTTGCACTGATCTGACTGCGCAAGAGTGCCCTTAGGAAGTCCAGTAGAAATCTGCTGCAGAATCTTCAAAGCTCCATGGTGAAGATGGCCCAATCTCCTGTGCCATAGTTCGCCCTCATCATCCCGACTCACCACATCTCCAGCTTTGCATGCCATAGCTGCGCAGTCATCTACCTGCAACTGATAAAGGTTCTGAGTTCGAACCCCTATCTTCCGGGTCTCTCCAGTAGTCTTACTGCGCAGGAAAGCTTTTCCTTCGCTGAAGACCACATCATAACCCTTATCCTCCAACATCGCTACTGAAATCAGGTTCTTCCTCAATCCAGGTACATGCATGACATCCTTTAAGACAAAGGGTTTACCAGACTCCCTCTGAAAGGATACGGTACCGATACCAGTCGCACTGTATCTACCGTCATCGCCCATCTCGATGTGCATACCCAAATCCTCGTCCTCCAGATCTGAGAACAACTCCCGATCTCCCGTCATATGAAATGACGCACCGCTGTCCAAGAACCACACCGATCCCAGCATACTTGAAACTAAGCATGCAATCAGTGAAACTTTGACAACCACCCCCACACTTCCCAGCTCATCTCTGCACTGAGTGAACTTCGTGAGGTATTCGGCGATGTTGTCGCCCTTCTCCATCTTGATGTTCCTGAGCTTATCTTTGAGCACCAGCTTCCTTTGGTCGCTCTTCTTCTGGAATAGATCCGTCAAATCTTTCCACATTAAATATGGAGTAGCCTTACCATGCAGGCTGGATACAATATGATCCTTGACGCCCTCCAACAGGATCCTTCGACATTTCGCGATCTTCTTTTGCCATGCATCGACCAGAGCTGCATCAGTGGGCTTTGGGACATCCGCATCCACGAACTCCTTCAGACCATTATCTTCTAACACCGCTTCCATTCGATCTTTCCATGCAATATAGTTCGAACTGCCTTCAAGAGCATATTCGAGTCGCAAACCATTGAAAGAAGACATCTTTCAACACCGGCACCAAGAAAAACAACCTTCTACAAAATTCGAATTCCAAACTCCAAGCTCTATCGCTTCCGATCTACACTTGAAAACAAATTATTTCCAAATCAGAGATTGACTGCAAGGGCATTCACCAGATCTTTCACCTTACAAAGAAGGATGAATATTCCTGAGGCTACCTGGCCCGCATGCAGACTCTGTCCGAGGAAATAAGTTTGCAATCACCGTAATAGACTTCGACAATTAACTTCGCTCCGATACCATGTAGAAATTAGCTGAATAAATCACTTATTCACTGAATATTAACCCGGTCATATATCAATTTCGAATTGCATACATAACACATAACATTCTTCTACGATTAATTGTCACATGCGGAAATAACATAGAAGCAATCTCACATCAATTCAATCACACATTAACTCAGTATGTATGGGGAAAGCCTATAGCTGAAAACCCCGCAGCTATTGTGTATATTATAATGGAGAAATCAAGTAACCAAACAAGTACAATACTCCTAACAAGTACTCAGTACTCTCTCATGAAGTTACTCACAATCTAGCTTGGTTTTGAACAAGTCTCGGGTTCAAAACACACCACTAACTGCCTTGCCTCTATTGCGCAATCATGGCCTGTATATGAAGAGGTTCAAGGTTCGAATCCCCTTTCCTTGATTGCGTAATTGTCATGGACAATTCCTCCAAGTGTAATGCAAATCTCATGCAAAACCAATCTACCAACTGATAGCTTTACTCACCCTTTCATCTACCTCTTCCACTGGTCTCCACTGAACTGATCATGCACTGTAGTGAACTGAAGTGTTCTTGAGTTGACTAATGAGTTAATATTTAGTAAATTAAATATTATTTAATTTACCCCACTCATATCTAGTTGATTAGTTAGTTAACTAATCCCAACTAGTTCAACTAAAACAAACAGAACACAACTCCACTATCTGTCCCGTTAACTCCTCCAAAACTCCTGCCACTGAAGTCTAACCGAAGCCAACCATGCAAGATGACATCAAACCCTAGGAACCACATGATTCCTTGTGTCAGTTGCATGAGCCACCTCCATGACTCAAACTGAAGTGCGCCAAGAGAGTAAACTGCTGTTTATAGTCAAAATATTATTAAGGGTAAATAATAATTGACTTCCATATTTTTTGGATGAGTTTACTTGAACCAATAGGACACGAACCATGTCCTCGTCATTCCTAGCCTGCCCATGTGGCTCATTTCCTTTGTAGACACCTGTAGCATATAATTCCACAAAATAGCTGCGGAAAGTTGCAACAGCTGCGGAAAGTGGCAAGTTTCCGCAGTTGTATGAACAAAATCTAAATCAAATAGAAAACACAAAAACATAATTAAAAACCATGTTAGATACCCTTTTTCACATGATATTGACAATTTTGGAGGTTTAGGTGAGTGAAAAAGATATGGAAAAGTGTATGGAAAAGAGGCAAATTCGGGACTCAACACACCCTTGTCCATGACTACCCAATGAATATTCAAACCATTTATACCAACTTGAATGATGAGCGCAATTTGGTGTGGGAGTCGCGGGATGAAATTCTTTAAATTGAAACCAAGAAGGCTAGTGTTGGTAGGATCGACCCCACCTATCGCAGATAGCAAAGCCTTCCGTTGTGACGGACAACTCTGAAGTACTTCTAATGTAGACATCGCAGATGGAGCTTGAGCCAAATCCTCATCAATACTGTAATGCTGAGCGGCACGAGATTTAGGATTGTATGAAGACTTACGGAGTACGCCTTTGGAAGGCGGCCGAACAACGAATTCGGTGCTAGGTTGTTCAATCTCAAGAGAGCCAGAAACGGGTAGAGGAGGAGGACCATCAGCGATCTCTTTCCCCACTTCTTGACGTGAACTAGAATAATCTTTTGATCGAGTAGCAATAGAAACAGGTGTAGAACCATTCATCATGAACAATTGCGAACCAGATGGGGTAGAGGAATGAGGGTGCTCTACCATCTGGGTATGCTGAGGGAAAGGTTCTTTAAGAACGGCTGGAGCTCCTTGGGTGCCTTTGAGTAATAGACTCACTTCAGATCGTCGAGGAAAGTCCTTGGTGAAGTGCTCATCATCACAAATCAAACAAGGATACTTCGGTTTGCATTGAGAACTATCAGCAGAACGAGGTTTTGGAGAATCCTGTTTTTGGGTATCGGCTTTGGCCTTACCTTTACCCTTCTTTTTAATTTGGAAGTGTTATCTGTAGGATTGGCTTGAACAACATTCACTTCTGCGGGTTTGATAGAATTCAAAGTTGACTGAGAAGCTACATTATTGGAAGAAGTAGACTTCTGCTTCCCAGAGTTAGATGAAGGAGACTTCTGAGAAGTATATGATACGGAACCAATAATACCATCAACAAATGGAGTCACTGGCGGTTTAGAAGTTCTAGGTCGAGGAACATCAGTAAGATATCATATAATGTGCCAGACTGAGAGTACCCAAGCTCAAGGTATTGGGCGTAAGAAACGGCTTGTTCCTTGGTTACACATGCCCCCATAGCTATGTATTTGGAAATATGACTGACAAAGGAGGTAGTGAACCAATGAGTCAGACGCTGATAAGGTATCTCAAATTTTATCATGCGACGACGACGCCGCCACTCATGAATATGATCCGAGATATGAGTGGCTCGGTCCTGTTTCAATGAAGTGAGGAGATGCGTCCCAGTCTCATAGCGGATCGGTAACTGAAAATGTGTAAGGAATGCCATGGCCAAAGAATTGAAATCTTGGAAAACTCCACGACACAGCTCAATGTACCACTTTGCAGCGACACCAGTAAGATTTTGCTAGAAAAGATGGAGACGAATAGAATCGTCAACCCAAGAGTTAGAAGAAAACCCCAAGTGGTAAGTCATAACATGCATTTGGGGGTCTTCACCAGGTTTACCCTCAAATTTAGGACAATCACTAGGAATCTTGGTCGGAACCGGAGGTCAATATGGATTATGAAGAATAGGATAATTTGTCAAATTCGACACATCGGGTAATTCCAACGCATCAAGAAATAGTAATTGAGTATTAAAAGCCATTAGAGGTCTTTGATAAGGACCTATGTGTACATTCCACCCAGTCCGAGTGGGATTCTCTCCCCATACATTATGTCCTGAAGGATTAAGATCATAGGGATTAGAAACAGGATAATTCGGTTGATACTGGGGTTGAGGACTAGGATATTGAATCGAAGTAGACCCCTGAGGTCCTTGCTGAGTAGGATAAGGATTCTGCTGCGGAATGTAAGTATGAATTTGAAGTTGCTGATACAGAGGTTGATTTTGAGGGTAAGGAATCTGAGGTGTCCTATATACCGATTGATTTTGAGGGTACGGAATCTGGGGTGCGCTATATACAAGTTGATATGAAGCTTGAGGGTAATACGCGCTCTGCGGTTCCGTGGGTTCACCTTGCGGAGTAGGTTGAGCAGGCTGCTGAGTAGGACAAAAAGGTAAAACCAGCTGCGGAAATGGAGGAAGTTGCTGGTGGGCAGGTTGCAACGGTTACTGAGCTGGTTGAAACGACTATTGAAATGGTTGTTGAGGGCCACCAGTTTGACCTTGTGGGAAAGGTTGGCCTGATGGTTGGGACGACACAGGTTGTCCCTAATGACTAGGTTGACCCGGAGAAGGACCAAAGGGTTGTCCTAGTTGCACAATATTTGGGCCATACTCAACGTGCGACTGTGATTGAGGTGCAACAGGTTGTCCCTATGACAGATAAAATTTCCCCCCAGGACCAAAATATGATCCCGGTTGATTCAGAGGTTGACCCGAAAGACCAGAGGGTTGTCCATGTTGGGGTAAATGCTAACCTTGTGAATTTTGGCCTTGTGGACCATGTGGTTGTCCCTGTGGACCAGAAGCAGGGCCCTTTTGAGCTAAAGGTTGTCTCGATGAGGGTTGTCCTTGGAAGCCAGAGGGTTGCGCAGGAAGAGTAGGTCCTAGATGAGTAACAGTCTGATAAGGATCATAAACAGCCTGATAAGGATCAATAGGAGGCAAATAGACCGGATTACCATACACATCATAATGGTGTGGATAGATATATACAGGATTACCAACATCATCATATTGATGAAATTGAGGATTAGTAGGAGCCTGAGACTGCTGATAACCCTGAGAACTCTGCTACTTAACAGCCAAAAAATATTCGTCAAAAGTAAGACCACCAGGAATCACAAAAGTGGAAACTGAACTAGAAGCCACACAAACTGTTGGTTGAACTGGAACAGATGTGACAGTAAATGATGAACCAAGAGTCGAAGGTGATAGCCCCAACGAAGGTAGGACTGAACTCAGAGGAGGAGTTACTGTACTGGATTGTGCAATGGAGGCAACGCAAAATATGATCTAACTCAAGGATCTATATCCAAGTGGAAGTGAGACCAACGGTGGTGAAGATTGGGTGGAGGCACGAGAGAGATCTTTAGGAAAGAGTTGATATTCTCCTGTGGAAACATGCATTCCTTCACTTCCAACAGGACTGGAGGAATCCATATCTGAGTCCAACATAAGATCTTCGAAAATACTACGGGGACTATGAGGTACCACAACAGAAACAAAGGGCGATCTTGACGTAAGAGGAGGAAATTCTCCTTCTTCCCCAAAACCAGACCAAACACTTGAAGGAGGAAAATTTAATTCAATTGGCTCGCCAAGCGGAGATCAAGTAGCAAGGGTTTGGATAGATGGTAGAATCGGCTGCAAAAACTCAGTAGACCTAGTGGACTGAGGGGTTTCTAAAGAAACGTCTGAAAAAGAGCCACCACTAGGAGGCAGTGGAGACAACGAAACTGGAGGTTCCGCTACTTTGCTGTATATCAGAACAAGAAGGGAAAGAGAGAACCAATATAAGGTTCCAATATCAAGAACCAAGGAAATCAATCAGACCAAGTAACAAACTTTTAATAGGCGTGTAATCGTAGGTGATTAATTTTATAACATTGAAACCGAAATCCATTGTTTCATGTTTTAAGAGTCGAGAAATATACAAAATATGACTCTAGCCACTTTCAATTTGAAATGAGTGTGAAAGGAAAAGTGCTCAATGATATTTTACTTATTTAAAGAGTCATGAAAAGATCGAAACGACTACTCAGGTATTCTAAGAAAGAGGGTATACTAGGTTTCCGTGAACTTCCATATACACCTTGGTGATCAAATGAAAGAGAAATGACCAAGGACTTAAAGTATGTGTAGGTAGTCTCCCCAAATGCTGTGTTCGGTGTATCACGATTACAAGGCGACAGACTTGGCTTCCTATGGATAAAGGATTGCAACCTAGAGGGGTCTCCCTTTATATACACGACGGTACGGGGAGCACAAGTCCATACTAGCACTGTCTAAAGCCAAAAGGTGAGTGACAACTACTAGGTTTTAAGACGCCGGAACACGTCTCTAGACTAGACCACTAGAAATGTTTCGTTAGGTTTCAATGTTGCCTTAGGTTCATTGAGTAAATTTTAAAGTTTATCTTGGATTATGTTTCAATTTCTAGGCCCTATCAAATTTGGAGCTCAACTTCCTAAATGCAAGCTATATGAAAATGAACATCATTTCAATTCGATGAATGCTAGTTATAAGAAGGATAGAAATATTTCAAACAAGAAAGCAAGGAAAATATTCGAAGAAAGCTTCTAATGCCCTTAATGCAATCAATCGAAAAACGAAATTCCTTCCTAGATTGGCAAATGCTAGTTATGTAAAGGAACCTTTCACTTTCGATGCAACAAAATAATGCAAAGATATTTTTTTATTTTTTCAATGAAATAAAGCACACAACATACTAATTCAATGGAAAACAAAATAAACACTAGTTTGAGTTTTTAGAATGTAGGGTTTTGAAATTGAATGACTCAACCAAAGCAAAACCGACACAAAACCATGCAAGCTAATGGAGCAAACTTTCAATCGAAAAAGAGAGTTTCCCAAAGTGACCCAAACAAGAAAAGTAATCAATGCTCAAAGTATTGAAGAAGAGGGACTAATCAAAAAAACGAAAAGACCATTCAATCAACAAAACAAAAGGATCAAGAAAAACTCAGTCTAATGACCCGAAACGAGACTGATAACAATCAAAGAGACTTGTTCTCGAACATAAGGTTCGGTGTGAAAGAACACTTAGAAACCCTAAGGTCTTAAATGACACCAGTAGGAAAATGGACAAACGACTGAAAGACATGAGTCTACGGTAGTCAACACAGTCTCAAAGGATTAATCACACTAAAAAATAACCCAGAAGCAAGAACAAATGACCAAAACACTCATTAAGGAGGTCAAACCAAAACCTACAAGGGTTGGTGCGACTTTAAGGTTGTAATCCGTGCCATACAGAGGTTGGTGCGAGTGCTAAAAGAGAAAACTGCGCCAATCGGTGCGACTGTCCAGACAAAAACCGCGCCAAGCTAGATACCTATGGGAAAAAGAGGAAAACCATAACCTAATGAGTAGAGGTCAACCTTGACACTCTGGAGCTGAACAGAGGATGGAAACTCAGCAAACAAACCGGAAAAAGATAGATAAATAAACCAATAATCGAAACTAACCCAACAGGATGAAACGAAAAACTCACACTATTCCCTAGTGGAGTCGCCAATTTGTTATGAAGGTAAATCCTCTCTGCGGACAGAGACAATCCCTCTAGCCCTAGGGTGGGTCTAGTAAAAAAAGGACACTCTAAAGTGTTTCTTCCTAGTTAATGAATGAACAAAATACATGGTATATTGACCTACCTTGAATCCAACATTGTCGTCGTTACAGAAAGAGTAATGGCCTCTCGCTTCTGCCTTGGAAAATTACAATTCGTTCACTGTTATGCTCAGATACCTGCACACAGGACAAAGGACAAGAAAAACATACGACATAATAGTTTCACTATAACTATTAGCCAGTCAAAGAGGGCTAAACATATCGCATCAAATAAACATCATAACAAAATAGTGGAACCAAACAGTAGTCATGTATATAAATGAATAGAAGGAAGAGTACAACCGATGCTTTGACGTCAAAATCTCCTACAGCGGGGTTCAGGCGAAGCATGTCTCAAATGTTGGTCAGTGAATTTAGACAGGATGAAGGCATGGATTCAAGCTCTCTTAGAAGTCATCGAATCAAGCTTCCTACGTAATTCCTTCTTATTCTATCTTCTCTAGCAGCTCAGCTATAATATGTATAATTCTCCCAGTTCAGCTATCTTCTACTAAAAGAGATAGTTTCTTTTATAGAGGGAAAGGAGGAGGATGGAATCCCTAAAAAGGTGGGAGGGAGTCCTATCCTTTAGGAGATTTACAAGGGAGGTGGAAACTACTAACTAAAGGAAGGAGTCAGTGGTTGTTTCAGTTCAACGACTCCCAATGACTCATCCTCGAGGTGGTTGAAATGGAACCTCCGCCTCTATTTTTAAAAAACATTCCATAAAAAACTTGGCGTGGGTGTCTAACTAGAATAGAGCACCAACTGGCGTGAGCTCAGTGTTAAATTTCTCTGTCGGCGTGAGGGTGTAACTGGCTACTCGCGCCAAGGAAAAAATAGGGATTTTTACAGCTCTTCTCAGGGAATTGTCAACAAGAAGAATGTTGCTTTCATCAAAAGGGATGCAAGGATGGTATTTGGAAAGCATGACACTGCTTATTGGTCATACAAATGACCCTCCAATGTGCCAATTGGGGATTGCAGGGACAGTGACAAAATGATGTGTAAAAACAACCATTTGTGATTGGATTGGCAGAGTAGGATGCCATTGAAAAAAATTCATTTCGACATTAGGTTGACCAAAAAGTGACGGAGTACTATCAAAGTGGGTGACCAAAGGTTTCCCCCTTGCATGAGGAGGATAATAAGACGGAAAATATTTCTCTCCAAATGCAGGGAGTCCAGTTGATATGGTACTGGATGGAATAGACCTAGAAGGACCAACTTGATATTGCCTTGATGATGTGTATAAAGAATCAAGCCGTTCAATACTCACTATAGGTTTACCAATTAGAATACCGGATGATGAAATTGGTGAAGTCCATGGGTTTGAAGATGCACCACAAAAAATTCCAGATAAAGATTTATAACCTGATAGGACCAGTGTGCCACCATGAAAATATGATTCTGGTGAAGCTATAAACATCGACGGTGTAGTGAGGGCAGGTATTAACATAATTGGAACAAATGGCCCAACCGAGGATGTTGGTTCAGGCATGGTTACTTGACCAAAAGTATACCCTTTTGAATTGACATGAATATGAATAGGAATAGGATCAACAAAAGCAAAGGGTGGTGATTGAGGAAAATACTTGTACAGGTAAAGATCCTCCCCAAAATGGGTTGGAGTTAAAGATGTCTCGTCTTGTGGGATTTCTTCAATCGAAATCAAACCAAGTGGAAGTATTTCATCGTCAGGCCCAAAGTGCATTTCAGGAGGTTGAATGTGTGATATGGGATACTCAATGGCTACAGAAAATTGTGGGAAGACCAATGGATGAGAAAATTTTGGTTGTTTGACTTCGGGATTCAGGTTTTATGGCAAAGAAGAGACAGGATCTAGATCAACTTCCGGTTGAACAACGTCGGGTTTGGGAGGTATGGTCTCACTGATTGGATGTATTGTAACCATGGGTAGCTGTGAGAAGTCCGTCTTGACAACAGTAAATGAACCAGGATATGTAGAAACAACTTGTGCTTACTCTAGTATATGGGAAGATGATGCTTAACTAGAGGTACTGATATTGCCTTCGCCGACCAAAAGTAACTTCTACTGGTAAAGGTGGTTTCAATGCTAATCTATGCGAACGAAGGGGAAAAGGATTTTGTTCTTCTAAGATGATTGATTTAATTTAACCAAAAAAAATAAAAAATAAAAGGGTAATGATAGGCAAAAGGTTTACCAAGAAACTGTGAACTGTAGAATACCTCCTGGAAAACCAATAAGTACGAGTAGGAAATCTCCCCAAATGTTGTGTCAGAAGTGTATCAATATTTACAAGGTGACCGACTCAGTTCATTATGGATGGATAGCAACCTAAAGTTGTCCTCCCAAATATACCCGAAGGTATATAGAGGCCCAAGTCCTTATTAGCGCTATCTAATGCGAAACTGCACAGTGAGAGCACCCCTTTATACTTTTCGTAATGTAAAACCGCCTGATATACCCGAAAGTACGTGGAAACTGGACGAGCTACGATATACTTACATACATGGAGTGAGGTATCACACTCAGAATGTATCGCAGACAATTAACGACAACTTCGATGTTTTACGACACCGGAACACATCTCTAGCCTAGACCTTATAAATGTTATCATTATGGTTCCAATGCTTTGTTAGGTAAATTGAGATAAATTTTAATTTGATATTATTTATCAATTGCCTTTCAAGGTTCACCGTGATGATGTATTGGAAATTCCTAAAATGAAAACTAAAATGATAAGAAATATTTTCACTTTTAGTTTTTCAATGAAAATCCTAGCTACTAGAGGGAAAGAGCGATCAATTTGAGAGCAAACATTCAAAGAGAACAAACTAAAATGTAGCTTTCCTAATTGTTCCTATAAAAAACACATAATCCACTACATGCAAATGCAGGTTTTTCTTTCCAGTCCCTTTAATGTGAACGCAGAAAAGGAAACTAAGTGCATCAAATCAATAAGAACAAATGCCTTTTACTTTGAGAAATGAGGAATGGAACAACAATTTCTCATTTTAGGGAAAATGAAGATTTTAACTACAATTTCTCCTATCAGGAAACAAAGAATTTAACGACAATTTCCTTTTCAAAAGCAAATGGATCTAATGCAACAATGAAAATAATTTGAAATTATTTTGTCAATGATAAATAAAAACACTTTAAATAAACATTGAACAAACTTTTCTTTCAAAGGAGGAAGAAGTAGGTAAAGTCACTGGTCAATATGAGGCATCAAACACTTTGAAAACACAGAAAACAAAAAACTGAAAGCAAATGAAATGAAAAATTCAATGGAATTTAGTTGATTCTAGGGGGCAACATAGTCTCTAAGGGGATACAGAGCATTGCAACGTACCCCTAAGTGGGAGGCAGTGTTATGAAAAGCACTGTGTCCTGTTTAACAGTGCGTTGGGCGCAATAGAGAACATAAAATCAGGCTATAAAACACACTTCTAATGCAAATTTGAATTCAAAAAGCCTATTCTTTTAGAGTAAATGCTACTGGGTTGATAACAGAGGAAAAATACACCAGGCATGAAGGGTAAAATCCCTAGTAGAGTCGCCAATTTGTTATGCGGAATTATGAATTACGGATAAAACATTATTCTCTAAATGTGGTGCATTGCATTTAGAACAGTAGGTTAAAGACTTTGCAAATACTTTTCCTAATAGTAAATAGACACACAGAACAAATCAAGAAACTTACTTGGAGTCTAAGCGCTTCCAATTCTCCTTTTGTCGCTCTTGCTGTAGCTTCAAATCCAAGCTAGATCGCCAAAATATTTCCTGCAAGAATGAACACTAAACATCAAAGAGATAGAAATATAAAGATGCCTATTCAAGTTATTCAGTTAAATCAATGAAACATGAACCATATACATTAGATAAGAATTCATAATATGAAAGATAGAAGCTTATACAGATACATATGTGGGAAAGTAAACATCAATAATTATTAATGGATAGAAGGGGAGGTTACAACCAGTGATTGATTTGATGTCACCATCTCCAGTGTCATCCCACCCTCATCACAATGAACATCTCTCGAGCAACATATCACTCAAATAAATTTCTCAATTGAAATTCCACCAGCATTTCTCTACTCCAATTATTCTTGCTCAAGCACTAGGATCTGTGCTCAATTTATAGATGAGATGACGGTAGTTTTACAATCAATGAATTTATAATAATGGGCAAGACATGTTCCCAAGCTTAGAGGTATCAAATGGACACATGGATTTGAATTTTGACACATATGAATTCTTCTAGAAGGCACTCACCAAGTGGAGATTCCGGAAAAATAAGAATGTCGCTCCCAATTGACCAACACACCGTTGAGTGTCGGGAAGTGCTTTGCAGAGCACCTTTGAATGGAGGTACCTGCATATGCAATGCACTTAGCCCCTTGAGAGAGTGCGTTGGTGAGCTCACAGGTGATATAACATGTACTTCAAATCTTGGAAACCTTGCAGTGGAAGTTAGGAATGATTTGTCTTTGTTCTTTGGCTTAGGGCATATAGCAACTAAAATGATATGGGATGATAGATCCTATTCATTGGTTCTGGGGATGATTTCCAGTTAAACTAGGTCATTGGGAATAATGCCAAAATTTACCTATAACATGAGGTAAGGAAGGACAACCTAGTGGGAAGAAAACCACCAGTCAAAGTACAATGCATACTATGTCAACTATGTAGTTGCTATGAAGAAGGATGGTCTTGCGAATTGTTTGCCATTTTCTCCCTCATGCCTTCGACGTTCAGGCAGGTCGGTTCAGGTCGGGTCATGTGATGGTGCCCAAGGAAAAGCATTTGGGTCGGGTTGAGTCAGGTCGTGTCATGTGAGGACGCCCAAGGAAACATGTTCGGGCGGTTCGGGTCGGGTCGGGTCATGTGAGGGCGCCCAAGGAACGCGTCCGGGTCGGGTCGCGTCGGGTTGTGTGAGGGCACCCAAGGAAATGCATTTGGGTGGGTCGGGCAAGGCCATGTCATGTCAGGGCACCAAAGGAAACATGTTCAAGTGGGTTAGGTCGGGTTGTGTTGTATCCAAGGGTCTTCTTTGCTTGGGGTTATCCTTAGTTACTCCATAGGATCTGCATTGGGTCATCATCCTTTCTTGATGGGGATCTTGGTGCCCTAGGATATTTTTCTCTTTTTGGAGTTGGCTCTAGTACAAGTTTGTGGGTTAGGCAATGGTGAATTTCTAGTTCATAAGTGTGTGATTTAAAATTTATCAAGCATGCACAGGCTTGTAAAATTAAGGTATGGTAGACATTTTGTCTGGTGGACAGAATTAGAGTTTGGTTGGATTTTTCTTGATGACAAACAATGGTAAAGAACTTGCATCAATATTTCTTTCCTTTATGAAAAAACCAACATCAATGCCTTCCAAAAACAACTCAAAATAGAAGGAAACAAGTTTCCATTCTTATCAAGTCATGTTGGGGCACTAGGTAGCTGAATATAATCTATAAAAGAAAACACCTCCAACATTTCAGGATGAAATATAAACAAAATGAACCATTACTTAGATGAAATTGTAAGCCAAGAAAACAAATTTATCAATGCAAGGAACTATATTTGAGCCTCCCTATTTTTCTAAGGCTCCATTTCATAGTCATACTTCTTTTTCCATCTATCCCCAAATATTCCTTTTGAGTTTTTTCCACAATTAGTCTTAATTTTTAATCAATAAATTTTTTCCTTCCATTTTGTCTATAGTTCCCTCCACCTTTCAAGATGAAATACTTGCTACAAATACAACTTTGGAATCCTATATCCAATGGGGTTTGTCTATTAGGAAAGGTGTTTTAGAAAATTTCTCCAAAACTTTAAGGTTTTTGATGAATTTAATTTTTTCCACGGAGCTTGAATCCTTAGCCACAATTCCCAACCACTAACCCATTTAACCCTCTAAACCTCTAAATCCCTAACCCATTTAACCCCTAAACCCAAAACCTCTAAACCCCTAACCCCTAACCCCTAAACCCTTAAACCCTAACCCATTTAACCCCCTAAACCCCTAAAAACCTAACCCATTTAACCATCTAAACTCTAAACCTATAAACCCTTAACCCCTAACCCCTTAAACCCTAATTTCCAACCCCTAACCCATTTAACCCCATAAACCCCTAAAACCCTAACCCATTTAACCCCATAAACCTTAAACCCATTAACCACTAACTCCTAACGCCTATAAGTGTCCTCCATCATCAATGTCTGCAAAGTGCACGATCTCGATCCAACGTGTTCATAAAGCTATTCCTCTATCATTGACACACCTAAAACATCCTCTTCTTTACATGTCTTGGCTTCTTCTTCTTCATCTCAATCTACAGCTCCATCCTGCTCCATTTCCCAACCAAGTCGAAGAAGCTCTAATTCAACATTCTCCTCCAAGATTTCAAGTTCAAAACAAATCCGTGCGTTCTCTTCTTTCATATGCCTCAACCTGTATAAGGTTTGAAAAATCCTCCCTTGACATTATTCCCAACTTGCAATGTCTAGTTATGCAGCTTCGACCCTAACCAATATCTTTCCCCTGCCAATGTTTCACTAAGACCAACCAATATAATGTCCAGGATTTGATACCAACTGCAACCCTGTTGTTGTATTCAGGTCAAGTCAGGTCGTGTGAGGGCACCCAAGGAAACACGTTTAGGCAGTTCGGGTTGAGTTGTACCGTGTGAGGGCGCCCAAGGAAACGTGTTCAGGCAATTCGGGTTGGGTTGTGTTATGTGAGGTCTCCCAAGGAATTTTTTTTGGGTGGGTCAGGTCGGGTTGGGTCGTGTGAGGGCTCCCAGGGAAACGTGTTCGAGCGGGTCGGGTTGGCTCGAGTCGGGTCGTGCGAGGGCGCTCAACGAAACACGATCAGATGGGTCACTGGTTTGTGTTGTGTGAGGGTGGCTGCATAGAAAATGCTAAGCTCTGACCGCCCATGTACCTTGTGCACGTTCGTGTGACCTGTTTTCTATTTTCTTCCTTATTCCTTCTTTCGGGTGGGTCAGGTCGTGACGTGTGAGGGCGCCCAAGGAAACGCGCTCAGGCTGGGTCGAGTCATGTGAGGGAGGTTGTATCAAAATGATAAATTGTGACTGCACGTGTACCTTGTGGCGCACGTTCATGTGACCTATTTTCCTTTTGCTCCCTTGTGCCTTCGTTCGAATGGGTTGGGTAGGGTTGTGTGAGGGCGCCCAAGGAAACGTTTTGGGTCACTTGTGATGCCTATGAGAACTTTCAATATTGAACACTTCCACTAGCTTTTTTTTCTTCCAGAGTCTCTCGGCCTCCGATGAATACACAGTATGGTTCCAAATATGCTTGAAGAATCTGTTTGATATCATGAAAGGCATAGTTTATCACCCTTTGAAAAGTGTCGCCCACATTCTTTATACCGAATGAAAGTTCGTGGTATGAAAAAGTACTAGAAGGACAGATAAATATGGTTTCATGTTGATCGAATAGTTTGAAAACAATATAATTATAACCCTAGAATCCATACATGAAGTAAAATGACTCACATCCATCACAATCATCAATAATTTCGTCAATGAATGTGGTAGGATAATTTTCTTTATTATAAGTAGCATTCAAATCATGGTAATCAACACATACCTAGATGGTTCCTTTTTTTTTTCAATGGGAATTAGGTTAGATACCCATTCCATTAGCAGAACAAGATAGATAAAACCAACTTTCAACAAATTTCTAGTTTTTGTCTTGATGGCATCTCTCTTTGAAGGGTGGATTTGTCGAAGTCTTTACTGAATGGGCTTGCGATCCACGTAAATATTAATCTCTTGCTAAAAAATTGATTGATCTGTGCCGAGAATTTCCTGACAAGACCAATCAAAAACATCATGAAATTATTTAAATAGGAAGGTGAAGCTTGCAATCTCCTGAGGAGTGTAGTCATATCCAATCTGATTTTTTTCCACTATACCTTTCTTTATCGAGATGTATATAAGTAAAGTCTTGGAGAGAGTACCTAAGTTACCTTCTGCATCAATCTTGTGAATAATAATATATGGGCAAGGAATGATCTCTGGTTGATCAAAAGATGAGATTTCTAGATAATCCGTGTTCAAGATAGATGGGTAGGAGATTGAGATGCGGTGATGAAAATCATCCTAAGGCTGCTTTTCTAGAGACATGATTTCCATGATAGCCTCATCCAAAGGTAACACTTCAATAAGGAAATCAGTAGGGGGATAAGCGATGGGAGAATTTGAGGTACCATCAGTCATAACCAAAGCAAACATAGAGTTGGATGTAGACTAGATAACTTGATAAGTAAGTTTTGCTGGTGACAAATTTTTTTTCTCTCCATAGGAATCAATGGAAAAATGAGTTGGGAGGATCCAAGGATCCATTGGGTCATTCAAAATAGTAGAGATCACTGACACAGTTAGTGTAACCTCGGGCGACGGGAGAGGAAAACAACCTAAGAACGAGGAATGATTCATAGGACCGGTACCAACACTGACATAATATTCGGGTATGCCACACATTAAAGGAACATTATCACTGGGTAACACATGAAAATTATGGCTACAGAGGGGCAACTAATCCATAGTTACAATTTTCCCATCCAAAGGAAAAAGGATTATGTAGAAGACAAAAAAAACAATATCAGTCATAATATTGGTCAAACTGTGCCCCAAAATTAGATGTAGTTGAGATGGAGATCTATGACTTTGATATCCATCGTTACAGTTTTCCCATCAAAAGTGTTGGGGTAGCCAGCAAGGTATCCCATTGAGATGAAAGTTTTTCCATCAAAACCTTTTAAGGGATTTTTACGATGGTGAAAGTGTGGGAGAAACCAAGGCGAGCCAATAGGAAGTAGCCGCCACATAAGTTGACTCACCTTCATCGAGGATGGTGTGGTCAATGTCTTTGCCATTTTTAATAACTTTCACTTGGAATGTAAGTTGATGGGAGAGGCGAGATTTACTTATTTCCATGCCAAAAATCACTAGATTGGAATCCTAAGGATCGATCCCACCTATCGCTGAAAGTAAAGCTTTCTGTTGTGCTAGGAAACTTTGTAATACTTCGGGTGCCAACATAGTAGAGGGTGCTTGTGCCATATACTCTACAATATTTTATTTCTTGGTAGCGTGAGTAGATGGATTATGTGTCGTACGTTAAAGTGTTCCTTTTGGGGGATGAATCATGAGGTTAACGATAGGCATTTCGGTATGAATATTGTTAAGCGATAGTGGAATGGAACACGAGGTAGTTTCAAAAGAATTTGGGATAGGATTCCCATAATTTTTGGTTCAAATTTTCAAATCAAATGTTTCAAAGGCATAAAAAATTGATGATCCTTCGATAGGAGGAGGGGGATGTGAACTGCCATTGCCTCCTTACGGGGATAGTGGTGGGTTTGATATGATATGGTGTTGTTGTTGCTTCTATTGAGTAAGAAAAGGGTTATTGAGGACTGTAGGGGTCCTACCAGTGTCCTTTTCTGCAAGGAAGTATGTGAACTCTTGGAGATTAGGAAATTTATAGGTTAAATGGCCCTTAGTGCATATATTACAAGAGAACTTGATTGTTTTTTCCTTTCCTTTCTTAGATTTAGCGTTAGCAAGGGAATTCTGATTTGGGTTAGTTTGGGTCATCTTCTTCTCTTTAGAAGGAGCATTATTTTTCTTATTCTTCCTGTTCTTACAACTGAGATTTTGTGTATACTACATAGAGTTGATCACAGTGGTTGGAGTAGTAGCAGATTGGGTAGTAGGAATGGGATCGACTGTAACAAACAATTGGGCAACTTGCCTGTTGTTGTCACTCCAAAAAACACCCTCCAAAATTTCGCTCATCCTTGAATTTTGGAGGATGTTGAGGATCTTACAGTCTGTATTCCTATGGTTACTCCATGGTCATTTGATGTTTTGAAAATAGTTTAAGTATTCAAGTCACTTTCATACAAATGATTAGTCTTCGATGAGTTCATCAGAACACTTCCTTTATGCAAGCTGAGACATGCATAACACTGTCCATCAAGACAATTATTGTATGATGTTCAACTCATTATGACACTCATTGTGCTCTTTTATTAACAACCCCCCTCACTTTTATGTGTTTGTACTTATATTTTGGTTAGTTTTCTAAAATCTTATCTTTTGTGCATTTTTGCTTTCACTAGTGTCGCTTTCACATTTGCAACTATTATTATGACTTGCTTTTACTTTAATACGTGTTGTTTTCATGTTTTCACCCCTGCATATGTCACACCTTTGCATATAAAAAAATTTATTTCTATCGCACTCCTTTGTATTAGGTGGTCTTACATATCATTGAAATATGTTCTAGACACATTCCTACAGCTTAGCACACCTTTTGGCCACAATTGTCACTTCTATCGTAGCTTGTGTTCTAACTGTTGTAATGTGTTCTTTCAACTATCACACTTAAAAATAGGTGTAATTTTGATGTTGTTTTAAGGTGTGACTATTTTTCATGAGTCCTATGCATTCCGTTGGCTTGTATTGATTGAATTTATGTGTTTGATCCATTTTTGAGTTGAGTTACAATGCATTTCTTTCTCCTACTCTGTTGATCCCACACTTAGACATTTTGAGAGCTCTTCTTGGTCCTTCATCCCAACACAAGGTCTAAAGTCATTAATCCTCTTACTAGGTGATAAACACAACTTATTCATGAGCCTCATTGATGTATATTTCCTCCCATACTTATGCACTAAGTATTTTCTAAGGTCTCCTGCCTCTCACTGTGCATTAGTACTTCCTAAGGATAATTCACCTAACCTTGTGTTGCTTCCCTAAGTGAAAATCACATTCCAGATGAACAAGTATCCATTATTGGAGAGAAATGCATCTTTCCAAGCCTGAGTTCATTTCAAAAGAACGAAGCACACTTAAAAACAATGAAACACACTTTGAAACAACAAAGCGTGCTTCAAAAAAATGAAGTGTACTTCAAACGCTTAGTGAAAAAACGCACTTCACAAGAACAAGGACCTTCTCTCCTCTAAAAAGAGCACTCTAGAAAACAAGGACTTTATTGCCTTAAAAGGTGCACTTTGAGAGACTGAGTGCACTTTAAAACAATGATCACACTCCTTCGACTCGAAGAATTGCACCCTCCTTGAGAACATGGCACACTCACAAAGCATGAAGCTTCATTCTTCTCTTAGAGCACATGGTGCAGTAAAAAATCATGAACCCTTCAAAGTTCATGGTGCAATCACGAGGCATGAAGCTTCATCCTTCCCTTTGAGTGCATGGTACAACCACAAAGCCTGAAGCTTGAGCGCACTCCTCTGGAACAAAGAACTGCAACCTCTTTGAGTGCATGAACACATCATAAAGGCTTGAGTGTTTCTCATTCATCTCTTTTCCATGCACCCTTGAGCCATCCTTGTTCTCACAAGTGCATGAGCACACCTTTAATCCCTAAATGTTTTAAGCCTTAGTCCTTCGTCTCTTCAGAGTGCGCCCTTGCACCCTCTTGTTATATTTGAGTGCATGAGCGCACCTTGAAGGCCCAAAGGCCTAAAGCCTCACTTCTTCATATCTTTGGAGTTAACCCTTGCACCCTTAGTGCTCTATCTCTATTTCTTGAGCACACAAGCACACATTGAAGGCCTCTTGTGAACTTTTATGATTTTAACTGCGCCCTCCTAATCAAGCATTCTACTTTTAACCCTGTTGAGCCTCTATTTTGTTAATTTTTAATAATGTTTCTAAGGCCTTTATTCCCACTTTTATAACTCTTTTTAACCCTTAATAACTCTCTTTTTTCCATACTATATGTGTTTTGATCAAAAGGGTGTTGTGAGCTTTAAGGTATGCAATTAATTTTGAAAAGTATCATTTCACTTTATTCTTGAGTATTTTTGAAGTTAAATGTTACCTAATTGAATTATATACAATTTCAAGGGTGTTGACCGAATATTATGCAGACCAACTATCTTCCGAAGCGGTTCCATGACTTCCTGTAGACATCCTGTGATTTCCTGTAGGTTCGATGATTTCCTGTAAATACGTTGATTTCATGTAACCGCTTTGATTTCCTGCAACAATCTTGACAATTTAGTATCTTCCGGTCAACCTCGAGAAGAAAAAAAACATGGGTTTTGTTAAGAAATCCACTTACATGGATGATGTCATATTGGTTGCCTCAAAGCTGCCACCAAACTGCCCAAATCTTCAGTCCTCTCATAGATGGCCGCATTGGGAAATAGCTCCAGAAACTCAAGAAGATCAGTTTAATCCATGCTTTTAGTCATGGATCAAACTCAACATGTCTATTTTTATTGTCTTTTCTTGCTTTTGTAAGCAAATAGTTGTAGTATGTTAGTTTTCCTAATTCAGGCACGATTATGCTTCTGCACTTGTACAAATACTTTTATGTTTTATTTGCAAGCAAGGTCCAGATATACCAGACTTTTGTACTACTATATATTTTTCCAAATTAATATAAAACTTCATTTTATACTAATCTTGTTGTGTCAACTCATTTAGCAGTTAAAAATGGTTGTGAGTAAGGGAGGGCCCCCTATACTCAAAATTCCAGTAGTTGCATATTTTTGTTTCTTTTAATTAATTTTCATGAATTGACATAATTATTACACAACTGTTGTTTCTCTTTTCTAATTTGTAGCAGCACATAAATGATGGTTAAATGGTGAAGCTTATTTGATGAATATTTTGGAGTTATTTGACCAGGCTTTAATTTACATTGTGAAATGTTGAATTGGTTTAATTGATGTTTGATTGATCCATTATCTTTTTTTGATCAACATCAACAATTTTAGGTGTTGTAGAGGGATGATTAAATCCACTCCATAGCCTTTGCTTCAAAGTGTTGATGAGGAAAAGAGATATTGAATTTGTGTGTGTGTGTGTGGTTTTGTTTGCAAAAAACACTTAAAGTACTAGGCTGCATATATTTTGCGCAACATCTCATAAGGTTACCTACCCCTGGTTGATGATTTATGTCTGTCAAATTATAAGTCTATAATTGTCCCAAACATTTTGGTGTCGTTGCCAAGGAGGTGCTAAGGGATGATATGTATGAAAATTTTTTAGTATTATTTTTAGTTTTTTTAGATTTATAAGACTAGGGGAGCTGAAGTGGTAAGACGTGGGGTGAGGCCTATGCACTTGCAGAGATCAGTGTTTTCCAAAGCCATGTCCTAATCATTTGGTAAGTATAATTTTTTAATTTTTGCATAATATATGAATAGGGTCCAATATTTTCAAATGTTTTTAGTGGTGGTGTGAGAACCACTTCGTCCACTAATAAAATGATAATGAAAAGGAATTATGTAAAGAACAAGTCAAAGGAGACATCGGAATCCGAACAAGAGGTTGTAGTTATGAAAATATCTTGGTAGTTGATCCTAAGAAGATTAATACTCCCACTACAGATCATTTTGTCAGAAAATATTTTTTTGGTGCTCATCTAGAATCTCCTCTTACAAGGAAGACAACATATCTTCCTAGTGGTCAGCGTGAAGAGGAATTCCTTGTCAATCCTATATAAGAATCAGAGTTCTAGACCGATGAATTTGAAGAATCTATAGCTTACGAGGGTCCTACTCTCTCCTAGTCCGATATGGCTCATCTAGAGGTTATTGGTACTACATATGGGTACTATCATGAGAAGGAAGAGGAACTAGTCACATTTGAATTTCCTATCAGGGAAACTGGTGGAGCTACTCAAATGAAAAAATTTCCTCCCTCAACCTTACCTAAGTTTCGTGGTACCTCTAGTGAAGATCCTGATGCCTTCTTATTCAAGTTTGATGTATTGTGAAGGAGCTATGAATATTCTTCCAATGCTTAGAAGCTGAAGTTGTTTCCTCCTACATAAAATTATGCAACCCTCAAGTGGTTTATGCGATGGGGCTCAAACTCCATTGCAACCTGGGATGAAATGAAGAAGGTATTCCTAAAAAATTATCAGGATTATTGTAAAACTGGGGACCTCAGCGAAGAAATTTTTTTCATGACTTAGAAGGAATGGGAGAGTCTTGAGGAATTGGTGGAAATATTTCAATATAATTTGCAGAGATCCAAGATGAATAAACTAAAGAGTCCAAGAGGACAATTTCCTCACGACAATCAGACTAGAATTTCTAGAGGTTTTTAACCTGATGGGAGTAGGTGTTATATCAAAACTAGGTTATGATGACGTGTGTGAGTTGTGTCAACGTTATTCAAGGGGAAATTCTAAAGTTGGAGGATGATCAAGAGATACTTATTCCAGGCTCATCAATACAGTTGCTGGAGCTGGAGTAACCAAAACTGAAATGGGTAGTTTATTTGAAAATTTCAAAACTGACATTCTTAGCACTTTGTCTTCACAGTTAGATGTTTTCCAGGCTAAGAAGAAGAAGGAGGAAGTGGAGAAATCCCTGGTTGTGTTCTACTCCAGGTGCAGGAAAAAAAATCCCTTGAGGAAATGTCCTACAGATAATATAGAGGTATGCCAAATTTGTGAGGTTGATCATTATACTGATCAATGTCCTTCTATTTCATAAATTAAATCAAAATTAATAACATATCAGGGAATTTTCAATGAAATCTATGCAATTGCACCTCAAAAACCATGGCAACCACGTCCTACATGCATGTCACAATGAAATTTTCAATTTCCTTATACCCTGAATCAGATATGGAATATTCCAATTCCCTAGCAGCCCTGGCCTCCACAACAACCTTGGAAGGGGAACTTTCCTTACCATTTTTCATAGAATTTTCCATCTTAGAATTTATATCCTCCGCAACCCACCGCAACAGATGGTCTAGCCACAACAACAACATCTTTAGTTGCCTGCCCCACCAATCAACCTAGTCCCACACAAATTACTTCCCAGCCAGTATCCAACCCAAAAAATAAAGCCATCCAATATGCTCAGAATATTGGAGTGGCCACTTATCCCACTTTTCCTACAGATTTTATTGCACCACAACCTTTGCAGGAAATTTATGTTCCTATGTCGATGCAGGAAATTAAACTCAAATTAGGAAAAGTGGTGACTCAGCCCAAAAAAAATGAAGATATTATAGAGGAATACACTCTGGACACACTTGAAGAAGAAAACACACTAGGACCAACAAAACACACCATTCCAAAGTCACAAGAACCTTCCTTGTCCCATACTGTCTAGCCTCCTTTTCCAGAGAGGTTGGAGATGAAAATAAAACTGTCTGAGTTCGATCTTGTGTCTGAACTGAGAAATGTGTGCATTAGGATCCCATTACTGCAAGAAATTAGGGATATCCAAATTTATGCCAAAATAGTGAGGGAGCGATGTTCCAAGAAACTAGGGAGATAGAAGAAAGAACCCTCCACAATTCAAGTAGGTGGGAAACTTGCGAATCTTATGTCCACCGGATTTTCTACTGAGAAGTATGTAGACCCTAGAATCCATGTGGTTACCACTTTATCAATGGGTATCTGATTAGAAACACTCTAATCAATTTAGGTCCAACCATCAATGTGATGAAAATGGAGACATTATCCCACATAGGATCCTTTGTCTTACTTCAGACTCGTACCATGTTAGAATTATTAAATAGGTCTAAGGTAAAGCCATAGGGTGTATTGGAAGACATTGCCATTTCATTAGATTCTTGGGAGTACCCTATAGATTTTTATGTTCTTCAACCTAAGACAAAATTAGAAGGGAATCCTTTGATCTTGGGGAGACCTTGGTTAGCTACGACGGATGCGTACATAGGGTGTAGGTATGGAAACATGACCATCACTCATGGAGTTGAAACTAAGCATATCAATTTGTAACCCCCTACTAAAACCCTCTTAAGTTTAGAAAATACTAATTGGGTTGAAGAAGAAGAACATAATTCAGAGCTTGCCCATACATTTTTGAAAATAGCCCAGACCATGAGACTTAAGGAAAACACAGAGGAAAATCTGATAAATTGTTAAATTTCTAATCCAGATTTTCACAACATTTAGAAGGGCAGTCTAGTCATAATATATATATATAATTACTGACCTACATAAATATTATAAACATAGTACAACATATGAATTACATTCTAACCTCTTATCTGCATTCCCTACATATTCAATGACTGATTGTGGAGGTAAGGTAATTGAAATTTTTCCTGGAAAAAATCTAAATATTAATTCTGTCTTGACTCCTGAATAGGAGAAATAATTAATTCAGACATTGAAATAATTTTCGGATACATTTGCTAGGGAATAAACATACATGAGGGGTATTCACCTGGATACATGCATTCATCATACCTACATAGAGGGATATTCCAAGCCTATCAAGCAACCACAAAGTTGAATGAATCCCCCTTTAAGAGAAATTGTAAAAAATGAACTATAGGAATTGTTAAAAGTAGGGTTCATTTATCCTATTTTAGACAACCAGTGGGCATCCCCACTGCGATTTTTTGTAGATTATAGGGAACTAAACAAAGCTACATTAAAATACCACTTTCCCTTGCCTTTTATAAACCAATTTCTAGACACTTTAGCAGGGAATAAGTATTTTTATTTCCTAGATGGGTGCAATGGGTACAACCAAATTAGGATAGCTCTAGAGGACCAGGAGAAGATGAAGTTCACATTTCCTTGGGGTATCTATGCATATAAGGTACTACCATTTGGTTTATGCAAAAAACCAACCATATTTCAAAGGGAAATACTTGGTATTTTCTCTGATCTTTTGCATGATTGCATAGAGGTTTACATGGACGATTTTCTAGTAATGGCTGATAATTTTGAAGAAGCTTTACATAGTCTTAGGAGAGTTTTGAAGAGATGTAGAGAAATTAATATTTCATTGAGTAATGAAAAATGTTTTATGATTATGACTAAGGGTATTTTTTTTGGGTCATCATGTTTCTACTGCAGGAATTAAAGTTGATTTGGCTAAGATCAAAGTAATTGTAAATATGCCCCCACAAACCATTCAAAAGGGAGTTTGAAGTTTCCTTGGAAATGTAGGATACTACAAAAGGTTTTTTGAGAATCTTACAAAGGTAGCCTCGCCATTTTTTTAATTATTAACTTAGGAATATGAATTTCATTAGAGTGATGAGTCTCAAGATCCATTTGATACACTCAAGGAAAAGCTTTCTTGAGCACCTATCTTGAGAGGTATAGATTGGAAATTTCCCTTTCATATTTCCACTAATGCATCTGATTTAGCTATAGGAGCAGTATTGGGCCAAAAGGAAAATCTTGTAACCCATGCTATCTATTTTGTTAGTAAAAATTTAACTCCTGCAGAATTGAAGTACAACGTAACTTAGAAAGATTTCCTTGTTGTAATTTATGCGATTAATAAGTTTAGACATTCCATAATTAGTTATGGAGTTTTTGTACATACTGATCATTCTGCTATTCGATATCTCATGAAAAAACCAGTCACTAATGGTAGGATTACTAGGTGGATTTTGCTGCAACAAGAATTTGACATCACGGTATTGGACAGGACAGGAAAAGAAAATTAGGTAGATGATTTCCTATCTAGGCTCAACCATGCAAGTGAGGATATTCTTGTTAATGATAGCTTTCCTGATGAGAATTTTCTTGTTATTTCTATTAAAACACCTTGGTTTGCTGACATGGCCAATTACCTTGCAACAAGAAAGTTACCACCCTACTTCTCATCTAGTCAGAAAAATAGAATTATTAGAAAAAGTGTTGATTACTCTTGGATAAAAGGAGACATATTTTTCACCAGACCTGATATGATTATTCATAGGTGTGTCAGAGAGGATGAGATATATGATATCTTGAGAGCTTGTCACGATGAACCTTGTGGAGGAAATTTTGTAGATAATCAGACAACCTATAAGATCCTCCACTCACGTTACTACTGGAAAAGTATTTTCAAATATGAAAAGGAGTACACTCCTAAATGTGATAGCTGTCAGCTAATAGGGTGACCTGTTCAAGCAGATGAAATTCCTTTGCAACCACAAGTTCTCATAGAACCATTCAAGATGCGGGCTCTTGATTTTGTAGGTCCCATCAATCCTATTTCCAAAGGTAAGAAGTATATTTTAGCTTGTACTGATTATGTTATGAAGTGGGTGAAAGAGAGAGCACTACCTAGAGCAATGACAAAAGAAGTGGTAGAATTTCTTTTTTTCTTATATTTTTGTAAGATTTGGGGTACAAGGGGAAATTGTTACTGATCAGGGTACTCAGTTTGTGTCAAATATTGTGCATTGAATTGTACATAAATATCATATTACTCATCGGAAGTCCACCCCTTACCATCCACAGGCCAATGGGCAGGTGGAATCAATAAATAAGGTGCTAGAATCAATCCTAACTAAGACGGTGCAATTACATAAGAAGGATTGGTATGATCAACTTCCCGAGGCATTATGGGCCTACATGATGACATGGATAAACACATCGGCTTATCTCCGTATGAATTTCTGTATGGAAAACAATTTTTACTGCCAATTGAATTTCATATCAAAACTTTTAAGATGGAAACAGATTTGGGCATATACCTTAATGAATCACAACAACAAAGAATCCTGCAGCTTAATGAGTTGGATGAGATTAGGTAGGATGCTTTACATCATACTAATATGATCCAATAACAACAGGTTAAATGGCACAACAAATACATTAAGAAAAATCAGTTCAAAGAGGGAGACTAAGCATTTATGTTTGATTCGAAATTTAAGAATTTTAAAATGAAATTTAACACAAATTGTCTTGGATCCTATGAAATTGAGAAAGTTTTTGATAATGGATATTTTTGGGTTAAAAAAATTGATGATGGAAATGTTACCTTCTAAGGAGGAATTTTTGGAAGAGATTCCGAAGAAGAAAGAGATGGAAATGGTGGGAAAGGGAGTCATTCATTTCACTACTTCTTCTTGATTTTCTACCATAATAAATGTAGCTTACTTTGTTCCTTCTTGTGCTTAGTAAACCATGAGAGGAATGTCTATTGGGTACAATTTTATTCCTTTTTCCAGCCCCAATGGACTAATTGCGGAAAAGGAGCCCCCCTTGGAGTCTTATTTTTCAGTATTTCAGAATCCCTAAAATTGAAATTTGGTGAGCATGAAATGCCCTGGGCTCATTAAAATCACAGGACAATAGATCATTCAATATCCTCAAAATAATTTTTTTCTTTCAGTTTATTTTTGGTGTGCTCGTATTTGACTGATGTGGGATATCTTAAGGCCCTCCTTCCAACAATATTGGCCCATCGTCATCAACAGATTATCTGGGTTCAAGATTAGAGAATTTTTATGGCTTGAAGCTTGTATACCTTAACGCCAAGCTATCTCATCAACAACAATGGAGATTCATCATGGCTCCTTGACTGCTAGATCCTATAGGGGGTTTGACAACAGATCATGCATTCACATGTGATAGGATGCATCGGATGTACCTTGGTCCTCACTCTCATTAATGGTGATGGACCTCACATTAGTTAGCAACTGACCATAATGGCTGGTAATCGAAATATATCATTGCACATTCGACCATAACACCTATATTCATGTGTAGTGAATTGTACAAAAAGGGAAGAACACGGTTCCCTTCAGAGGGATTTCCTGTAGAGAAGTTCACTTATTTCCTGAAGAAAAATTTCAAGAAGAAAATTATCTTAAATAATATGGCGTGTACTGATCATCCTCATCATTAGTTGAGGCCACGTAACTGCGTGATCTTGCATATGATATGGTTTCAAAGTGGTTTATTATTCAAGTCAAGTGCAGTGATAACCCAAGGTACTCGACCGTTGTAAGGTAAGATCAACCAGGCACGTTTGGCATCAGAATACTTAAGGTAAAAAGGTAATGGTACAAAAATTCTGAATTTTCATGAGTATGAGTCATGGCTACCCTTACGAAATAAGGAATCTATGAGTCGTTTGTGTCATAACACGAGTTCCCATTCCCAATTATTATTATGATCTGTAAGTCGATTATCTTCCCAACACTTATCTTGTAGAACGAATAATGATGGAAATCATGATCACGTTCCATATCATTCAAATTTGCCTCATTACCCTGAACCTTTCTTAAATTAATCAATTCTTGTTTTTATTTGGTTTAGAATTATCTCACTTGGTCTTAGAATCATATCAACAAACTGAATCGAAATATGCTCTCTCCCACTCCTAGCTACTGTTGAAAATGCAGTCCGTCATTAGGTTCGAACCTTAGTGTCTTGAATTACTGGATGCTCACCCACAAAGTAAGGAAAGGTTGGAGAAGGCAGGATGGTTGCCTCTATTCCTAAAGTTTAGCCGACATAACTCAGAGGTGAAAAAGTATTTTTCCTTAAACTTAAATGGCGACAGGGCGCAGGTGGATAATGTTATGTTCAGATTGACGGAGGAGTTGGTAGCCCAAGCTTGTGGAATTAAACAGGAAGGAGAGAATTGGTTTAAAAAAAATGATTCAATAAGGACATTTGCACACCCTTCCTCAGAAAAGAGCATGCAAGCCCAAACTGGACTAAGGGAATTCCGCAGAATTACCTTAGAAGTAACTACCATCATCTCTTGTTTCTTATGTAGAAGTATGTCACCTGTGAAGGTTGTTTTGGGTTATCTTTCCTGTTTCATACTCGTCTCCTTGGCCAACTCTAAGAGAAACCCTTGAATTTACCATATTATCTTAGAATGTCTTTGTTTAAGATAGCTACTTCTGCCAAGGAGAGGGAAGCACATATAGAGGAGAATCTACACCATCACAGTCTTGTTAAAATGATCATGATGGAGGTTTTGAAGAAATAGAATGAAATGTGAGAAGATTTTTTGGTAGAGAATTAATTTGTGGATGACAAGAAGGAGCCCGATTTACCGAAAACCAAAGAGGCAAAACTAGCTGAGAGGCCGAGAAAGAAACCCCAGAACCATGGTCAGTTGACAGAGGAGGCTAAGAAAAATGAGAAGGTGGTGGTAATCATATGAATTGTATGAAATAAGCCTAATTCATCGAAGGGTACCTCTACTCCTGCTAATCGTTTTACGAGAAGCCAAGCTACGAAGCTGGTGACAAAGGAAACTACAAAGGAGGGGGTACAACAAATTAAAATTGATAAGAAGGATAAGGAGCCTTGAGACTTGTCTAAGGGGAAGCAAGTGAATATTGAGCTAGCTGAGTTTGTTGACAAAGAAGCATGGGAGGCCGCGTCTCTCCAAGATCCATAGCTGCAGGAAAGTGGGGATAAAACAATTGAATATTTTCGAGAGAAGGAGGGACCAAGTCTACCTCAATCATCTCAAGGAGAACATGGAGATGAGAGAAATTATAAGAAAAATAAATCCTAAAAGGAGATGGAGGAAACTATCATCGAGCTCACTATGTCTGAATTGGTCCTTCGGAAGGAAAACAAAACTCTAAAGGAGAACAACCTACACATGCAGAAAGCAGTGGATGAGTGGAAAGTGAAGCATCATAAGACATGTTGAATCAAGAAGAAAAAAGAGGTTCAGATTGATCACTTATAGAAGAGGAATAAAGAATATCAAATTAGAGTTTATAAAGTTGAGTCCAACAGGGTGCAATTGGATCACCTGGGTGCAGTAGCTATAGCACAGGGAAAAAAGTGAATTTTCCTTTTGAGTTGAACCATTTTTGCTTGCATAAGGGGCATGCAAGGAGCTAGGTGTGGGGGAGATGTTGAGCCCTGATTTTTTTCATTTTTTATAACGTTTCTAAGGCCTTGATTCCCCACTTTACAACTATTTTTGACTCTTAATAAATATCTTTTTTCCATATTATATGTGTTTTGAAGAAAAGGGTGATGTGAGCTTTAAGGTATGCAAATCATTTTAAAAGGTATAATTTCACATTTTTCTTGAGTATTTTTGAATTTAATTGTTACCTAATTGAATTATCTACAATTTCAAGAGTGTTGACCAAATCTTGTGCTGACCAACTATCTTCCGAAGCGGTTATGCGATTTCCTGCAGACATCTTGCGATTTCCTATAGGTTCGATGATTTCCTGTAGATACATTGATTTCCTGTAACCGCTTTGATTTCCTGCAACAATATTGACAGTTGAGTATGATCTGGTCAACCTTGAGAAGAACGAAAACATGGTTTTGTTAAGAAATCCACTTACATGGATTCCATCCTATTGGCTGCCTCAAAATTGCCACTGAAACTGCCCAGATCTTCAGTCATCTCATAGATGGCCGTATTGGGAAATATCTCCAACAACTCAGTGAGATCAATTTGATCCATGATTTCAGTTATGGATCAAACTCATCATGTCAATTTTCATTGTCTTTTCCAGTTTTTGTTAGAAAATAGTTGCAATATGTTAGTTTTCCTAATTTTTGGAAAGTTTATGCCTGTGCACTTGTATAAATACTTTTATGTTTCATTTGCAAGGGAGAGCTAGATATACAAGATTTTTGTACTAATGTAATATTTTTCCAAATTAATATAAAACTTCATGTTCTATTGATCTCATTGTGTAAAATTATTTAGCAGTTAAAAAGGGTTGTGAGTAAGGGAGAGCCCCCTTTACTCACAACTCTAGTAGTTGCAGATTTGTGTTTCTTTTAATTGTTTTTCATGAAATGACTAAATTATTACACAACTGCTGTTTATATTTTCTAATTTGTAGCATAACACATATGATGGTTAAATGGTGAAGCTTATTTGATGAATATGTTTGGAGTTATTTGATCAAGCTTTAATTTACTTTGTGAAATGTTGAATTGGTTTAATTTTTGTTTGATTGATCCATTATCCTTTTCTGATCAAAATCAGAAATTTTATGTGTTGTAGAGGGATGCTTAAATCTTCTCCATAGCCTTTGTTGCTATGTGTTGATGAGGAAAAGAGATATTGAAGTTGTGTGTCTGAGGTTTTGTTTAGAAAAAACTTAAAGTATTAGTCTGCATATATTTTGTGCAACATCTCATAAGGTTACCTACCCCTGGTTGATGAGTTTTGTTTGTCAAATTATAAGTCTATAATTTTCCCAAACAAACCCTCTCACGGGCCTATCATGAGTTGATAATTTCATGAGATAAGTAGTGATATAATATATGTTTTAAGACTTATTTTTCCCTTCCATGAATGATATTCATTCACAGGAGTAGTATCTCAACATGACAAATATATGATCAAGAAGATAGAAAGGAGAACGCATAAAGAAACACCCGTAGAGAAGAATAACAAAAAAGAACAATCACAAGGACATGAATCAGAGGATTCAGTTATGGATCAAGACTGAAAAAAGGTATTGCATGATGAATCAGAGGATTTAGTTATGGATCAAATACCCGTTGGAGGGAGAAAAGGAGAAACAAAGTGGATCTTTCATGAAGATGAAGCGTAGATTAGATCTATCATCAAGAATGAAAGATGAAGTAGTAAGGAAGACAACTTGGCATTACCACCTCAACATGAAGTTCATGTCATCATTGTCAAGTTTTTATTTATACCAGTGTCATCATGATAGTCATTGTGAGTCCATGTTTCATGCCACATCATCATGTGGAATGTAATGATGTATTCTAAAAAAAAGGACGAAATTTAATGTGCGGAAGTCCAAGAGTCATATGTGGAACATGAAGAGTCACATAGTCGTATATGGACAAATATTGTATAAAATTCCAAAAGTCATAAGAAGTTCAAGAGTTGTTTAGAAGTATAAAAGACACATTGGGAGTCCAAGATTCATGAGGTTAATTCAAGATTCACAAAGGTATGAAAGGTCATTCCCCTTATTATAAAAGCAACCTCATAACTCAAGAAAAGGGGCTTTCAGATGCTAAAGATTTGCAGAGATAGTCTTGGCTTCTCTACTTGGCATAGGTGAGAAAAATATTCTTTGGAGAAGTGAGAAGTGACTTAATGTTCCACTATTGGAACTAGTTCCTCACTATGATAACTATGTACTTCGATATTTCACCTTATAATTGAATATCAAAGAGGCAAAAAAATTCCATGCATGTATCATGAATGTTTTAGGACTATTCTTGGTATTTTTACGATATATTTTGTTTTCATTTGTATTGGATAAATTGAACTATTTCAGTGGATTTGGTACTCACCTTGTTGAATATGTGTTGTATTCTCTTTAATAATCATTATGTGAAATATTTCACTAATTAATATTTATTTTCCTATGTGTCTCTCTTAGGTTAGTACTATTACTTCTTTTTAGAGGCTCACTTTTGTCTCCCCGCTCATGAAGGTCTCATTTTACACATTGAAATTTGTGTTTCACAATGTCAACTTACTTGATTATTCAATATTTATGTATATAATATCTTATTTTATCCGTCGAAACCAAGACGAACCTTTGTGTTATGGTAGTCGGGTTGATACTACGGATGGGTTTCCTACTCCAAATAAACTTAGGTATAATTGGGACTTCACATTGGGGAGACCCCCTGTATGTTAGAGGTATCTAGCACTGTCAACATTTTTGGCACTAGAAGGAAGGCCAAATGACAAGTTGTGCCCTTTGAGTCTATTTGAATCTCTTATCTTAAATGGATAATTCACAAATCATAATCCCAGAGTGTTTTTCTAATCTATCTCCTAGTAAACTTTCAATATTTGCTGAAATAATTCATGCCTTGTCTCAATTCAAGTTTAATGGCGAGGGTGGTATGTTTTTATCTAGACACATAAATGATTTTCTTGGGTTTTTTGAATCTTTTTAAATCAATGATGAAAAAGTTATGTTTAATTTGTTCACCCTCACTCTTGAACGTCGTGTTGATTAATGGTTTCATACCTTACCATCTGCTTCCATTCATTATTTTCATCAATTTCTTAAGGAGTCATCATCAACATTTTGATTGGTATGATTACCAAGATGTTTACAAAATAATCAATCAACTTAGAATGAAGCCTGATGAATCAGGCTATGAATTTTATAATATATTCCTTCACTTATGTTATGATTTTCCTAAATAAGATATGGATTTCGATTACTTTAAGCAAAATTTTGAGCATTTGGTTCAGATTTCTTTAAATAAGTGTGAATCTAAACCCCCAGATGTTCCTGTTTCCCCAACTTTTGTATACTGTGATACACCCCCAATTTCAGAGGAGGAACCTATTATTCCTTTTGTTCCTCTTCCTCCTCCTTTTCTAGTACCAATTTGGGTGCCTCCCTATGATACTGTTGAAGTTCATAAATCTGCAAATAAAACTCTGAATCCATCTTTTCAACAATGATCACTTTCCAATGATTTTGATCTGATGGTGGAAACCTTGGAGTGGTTCATGAAGCCTCATGTAAATGTTAATCCTTCCATTCCTCAGGATGATAATTACACTCATAAATATAGTTTTTAATATAATTTTGATTAAAATCCTCCTTTATCATATATTTCTCATGACCTCTTGACCCTTTATCCACTTGATCAGTCTCTTCAAAATACAAGTATCGATTAGGAGCAAGGTAGTCATGTTTCTCAAGTAGAGGAGCAACAAGGTGAGGATTATTTAGATCTTTCTTCTCTTTTTTCAGAATCCTCCATGTCAAGATAATGTTATTTCATCCTTGGTTGATTTTGAAATCTAGCAGTATCAACGATAAATCAAATCAATTTAATTTTATTAATCTATCTGAGGTATTGGAAATCCTTAATTTTTTTCATTCTGACTCCATTATTGTATGTAATGATGGTTTCCCAAGTGCACCTTTTTATCTTTTGGTTTCTCGAGATTTTTTTTTTTTGAAATATGTAGATCTTGAATCTAATCTGGTTAAAGAATATGTTCTTATTGAAATTTAATCTTCACCTCATTATCCCTTGCATTCCACCTTTTGTAATGCATCAACATGTGGTGGGGATACTCCATCTAATGAGTTGGATTTTGAATTGAAACATGGTAGTGAGATCATTCATGATGAATAGGAGAGTAAATAAATCACTGAGTGTCCTTTCTGTCCCTTGTCATTTCCAATTTGCATGAATAAAATTATTCTATTCATGTTACTAATGGAAGCCATTCAATCTACTCATCCTTAGATGTGCATTCAGAATAACCTTATGAATTGGGTAATTTGTTTGTTGAAGGTGTACATTTTGAAAAAATCTATGATGTAGTTGGCTACTGCCTGAATAGTAGTGGTCTTATTGAAATTATTGGCAATAGTTCTCCACACATCATGCATAATCTGATTCAATCCTCAAAATGAAATTCTACAATTCTTGAAAGTTTCGGGACTTGCCAGGAAGTCGAGGAACTTCAAATTTTGTTGATAGTTTTGTCATTTTCTCGCGACTCTAGTAAATCCCCCAAACCAAATCAAATTTGGATATCCCTTCTTGAAAGATGTTTGGTACTTTGGACATAGTTTTTCTAACTTTCATGATTTGGTCTCTGATTGGATTGAAGATCATATTTCTGCTTATTTATCTTCATGCAAATATATTATATCAAACACAGGGTTGGAATGCATACCTTTAAGGAATGAGAAAAGCTATGAAGTTGATCATTCTAAAAATTATCTTTGGCCAGTGGATTCATACCTGTCACATTCTTTTAAAGGTAATCATCTCCTAATCCTTCTTGGGAATATTTTTATACTACTTTTTTTCTTCATGGAACTAGATATCCTATTTAGTGTTAATAAATTATGGTGTTATTTCCTGAATTGAGTTCAAATTGATTTATCTTCATCCTCCACTGACCGAGAATATTTCAACTTAATCGATTTATTTTAATATGGAAATTGTCATTCAATTGGTCACTATCCCATTATTATATCCTATGATGGTTTTTGTACATCAGTTGATCTTTTTGTTTTATCATAGAATAATTTAAACACCTTTCAAGTAGTTTAGGCACTACAGCCTCCACCAATGGTTATGTCAGGTCCTCACTTTCTTGACAAGATTTCTGAATATGATTAGGTTTATTTTCCCTCAAAAGATTCTCATCCTGGTTCCACACCATTAATTGAAAATTATTTCTTCCAAGGGTTTCAGGATCATCAAGAGGAATGTTTTGAATTTCATGATCCAATATATCATCAATTAGAAAAATCTTACTTAGAAAGTCATTTTTCCAAAAGCAAGCTTTGATCTCTCTTTATGTTTTCTAAGGAAGAAACTATAAGTGTAGGTATATTCACAAGTCATCAAGGTTTGTTTGCTTATGATTTTCATCGAAAATGTAAGGTTGCAGGTTGGGTAAAGTTAGGTGATATGACACATCCTTCTTCCTTTTAGAAATGCCTTCTATCATATGTGAAAGATTTTCAAGTTCTTATATTTTCTTTTGCACATTGTTATATATTGATTTACATTTCTCCTATATTTGTTTCAAGTCAGGAACAAAAACAATGACTTCATTGGAAATGTAATTACACGTAGCCCTGACCTTCTATATTATTAGGTTAGGATTAGGCTTAGTTTTGTTTAGTTTCCCTTACATCACATCAACCTATTATCCTGCTCTTCATCGAGTCTCTACATTTATTTGTTTTCTTGTTGTATACTATGTGTGTTTTTTTATGTTTCGCCTCCATTTTATTCGTTATTTTGGTTTTGTTTCATTGTTTTGTCATGTATTTTATTTTTGTTTTTTCAATAATACTTTGCATGAAAGACACTCAAAAGAAAATGTGGAAAAAAATTGAAAAGGGAAATTATGATGACGAACAATGCTTGGCTAATATTATACCTATTCTCTATCTTGGGTTTACATATATTTAAATTCAATGATGTCTGAATGGAAAATATGATCCTCTCAGAAGGAAAGCCTTTGGTCAAACTACAAAGCCCGTATTTATTATAGGATCCTCATTCCTCAAATCAGTATCGTAAGTAAATGGTATTTTCCTTGCTGATCCAGTCAAGTAGAGAAGGATAAAGGGAAAATCTAAAATAGGAAAACCAATATCAGAGGTTATATAAATATTTCTCTGAAGGGGAAAAATTCTCTTCTCTCAATAAGTCAGGATCCCTCTTTATCCCATTGCAAATAAATAAGTGTCGAAACACAATCCTATTAAATAAATAAATAAAGGGTGAAACAAGAGAAAAGATTCATGAATATGGAGGTGAAACAAGTGACTTCTTCGAGGTATTGTTTAGGCTCACTGGAAGTGAAGCAATGATTGTGATCCCATAGTAACTCCACATGGGAAATTTCAAGGCCTATTGGCAGCGGAACAACACTAAATATGAAACACATACTATGTATATCTTAAACACGCCACACATATTACTCTTTCCTAGATAGAGACAATTGTGATTCACCAAGCCTTGATATGTTTTTAACCGAGTAAAGGAATCGAGGGGACTATATCTCTAAAAAAGTTAAGTAGGGAATCCAAGGTAACATGCAAGATGAATCAATACTTCCAGAAATATTGAGACCTTACATTTATATAATTAAACATAAACAAAGAATTTGGAGTTCTACCAGTGTGTCGCCAAGTGTTTTTGTTGTGACAAACATGCTCCAAAATTTCCCTCACCCTTGAATTTTGGAGCCTACTGAGGATCTTACATTCTATCATCCTATGGTTACTCCATGGTCATTTAATGTTTTGAAAATCATTTAAGTATTCAAGTCATTTGCACACATATGATAACAACTCCTTTATGCAAGCTCACCTAGGCAAAGCACAGTCCATCAAGATAGTTCCTATGTAATGTTCAACTCATTTCGATAGTTAGTGTGAATGTTTCTTGATATTTCCCCTCACTTTGATGTGTTTTTACTTCTATTTTTGTGAGATTTATCAACTGGCATCTTTTACAAATTTTTTCTTTAATAAGTGTCACTTTCACATTTGAGAATATCATTCTGACTTTATTTTACTTTAATAAGTGTCATTTTCATGTTATCTTCACCTTGGAATGTGTCACTTTTAATTTTGTTCACATTTTTCAAGTGTCGTCTTCATGTTTCCCTCATGTCTTAAGTGTTTCTTTTGTGTTTTCACCCCTGCATGTGTCACACTTGTGTGTATCAAAAAAGTTAGTTCTTGCACACTCTTCTACATTAGACGGTCTTACATATAATTGAAATATGCACTAGACACATTCCTAAATCTTAGCGCATGTTTTGGCCACAATCATCACTTCTATCGTAGCTTTTGTTCTAACTATTTTAATGTTTCATTTCAACTATCGCACTTAGAAATAGTTTTTATTTTAAGGTGTGACTATTTTTCATGAGCCTTGTGCATTCCATTGGCTTGTATTGATGTTATTGATGTGTGTGATCCATATTTGAGTCATATTAGAATGAATTTATTTCTCCTACTCTGTTGATCCCATGCCGAGCCATTGTGAGCGATATTCTTGGTCCTTCAGCCTAGCGCAAGTTCTAAAGGAATCAATCCTCTTATTGGGTGATAAGTGAAGCTTATTCATGAGCATCATTAACGTACGTATATTTTCTCCCATACTTGTGCACTAATTATTTTCTAAGGTCTCCTCCCTCTCACATTGCATTATTAATTCCTAAGGATAAGTCACTTAGCCTTGTGCTACCTCTCTCAGTGAAAAGCGCATTCTATATGAACAAGTAGCCATTGTTGGAGTGAACTACACCTTTCCAAGCCTGAGCACACTTTAAAAGAACAAAAAACACTTTGAATGCTTAGTGAAAAATCACACTTTAGAAGAACAAAGACCTAAGTCTCTCCTCTAAAAAGTGCACTATAGACAAACAAGGACCTTCTTTCATTAAAAAGCACACACTGAGAGCTTGAGTGCACTTCAAAAAAATGAGCACACTCCTTCGATTCGAAGAATTGCTCCCTGCTTAACCACATGGTGCACTCATGAAGAATGAATCTTCATTCTTCTCTTAGAGTGGATGGCGCACTCATGAAGCATGAAGCCTTAGAGAGCATGGTGCAATGAAAAAGTAGGAATCTTCATCCTTTCCTTTCAGCACATGGCACAGACACAAATCTTGAAGCTTGAGCACACTCCTTTAGCAAGAAGAATCACACCGTCTTTAAGTGAATGAGCACATCTTAAAGGATTGAGTGTTTGTCCCTCATCTCTTTGGCATGCACCCTTGCGCCCTCCTTGTTCTCATGAGTGCATGAGTGCACCTTGAAGGCCTTAAGGTCTAAATCCTCACTCTTTTGTCTCTTCAGAGTGTTCCCTTGTGCCGTCTCGTTCTCTTTGAGCGCAAGAGCACATCTTCAAGGCACGAATTCCTGAAGCCTCACTCATTTGTCTCTTTGGAGTGTGCTCTTGCGCCCTTGGTTTTATCTCTCTCTTTCTTGAGCACACAAGTGCACCTTGAATGCCTCTTGTGAGCCTTGATGAGTGTTGTGGCTCATTTGCATTTACTTTTTAAAAAATTTCTCAAAACACCAAAAAATTATACATGGTAGAAAATGAAAAAAAATAAAATGTGATTTATATGTTGGTGTATTAACATTATGTGCAGAGATGTGAAGGCAAGTTGAGTTGGACTTCTTCGCAAGCTAAGGAGAGACTAGCGCTACAAAATACCGAATAAGCTCAGGAGGGTTACACCATAGAGAGAAAAAAATTGGTAATCAATATCGTTTATTCGTTAAAGGAACGTATGCAAGCCTGTTGAATGAAATTGTGTTCATTATCGAAGAAATTGTATAGATTTCCCGAAGGTCAAGAACTAGCATATTTTCTCTTAAAAACTTAAGAGTTTTGAAAGAAACTTAAAGGGGAAAATCAACGGTCAGGATCAAATCGCAAAATTGAAGCGGAGAGATGGACGGTGGATATCATAGCACATAAATGCAAGTTAGATTGATCAAAGGTTGTGAAGAGAAGTCACATGTTGACCATAGGTTCCATCGCACACCGCACTTCATGAATTTTAACACTTACCTCCCATTTCTTATAAAAAATCTGTCGTTTTGTGATTTGCGATTGGCCCCACCTCCGCTTTCCACGTCATCCCTCTCACACATCGCACATCACACTTCGCACTTCACACTTCATGAATTTTAACACTTACCTCCCATTTCTTATAACAAATCTACCGATTTTTTATTGGCCCCACCTCCACTTGCCTGATCATCCCACTCGCACATCGCACATCGCACTTCGCGACTTTTAACACTTACCTCCCATTTCTTATAACAAATCTGCCGATTTGCGATTTGCGATTGGTCGCACCTCTGCTTGCCATGTCATCCCTCTCGCACATCACACATTGCACTTCACGACTTTTAACACTTACCTCCCTTTTATTATAACAAATATGCCGATTTGTGATTTGCGATTGGCACCACCTTCGCTTGCCACATCATCCCTCTCGCACATCGCACATCGCACTTCGCGACTTTTAACACTTACCTCCTCGTTATTATAACAAATATACCAATTTGTGATGTTCGATCGGCCCCACCTCTATCTTGCCACATCACCTTCCCGTTGTTGCACGTCGCAAGTTCAGGAGGAAAGCGCTAAGGAATATTTTATGAACGCCGAAGTGCCAAAATGTGATGGAAAGGCTAACACAATACCATTCAAAGGTTAAGTTGAATTTATTTAAAGTCTAAGATTATGTGCAATTGCATTGGTTTTATGAATAAATGTGAATGCGGGAAGTGGAGTCAGGTAATGCTCGACCCCGTGTAGAACAACGTTGTATGCAATTGTGCTTTGTAAATAAATGGAAGACTGAACGCTGCAAGCACGAGTGGAACAGGCAGAGTCGGGCATAAGGGGACAAGATAACATGGTTTGAAGTGCAGAGGCATAGGAAAAGTTAGGCAAAGGAGCATATGGTGGCACAGTTTGAAGCACAATAACTGGGTTAAGTAGGGCAAAGAGGCGTTATTGTAGAATTGTTCAGATACCACAGCAAAAAAAGAAAAGGCATGGCAACAAGCAGAATGGACAAACAATGAACTTTGGAAGAGATGTAGGGAAAGGATGTTTGATATGTTAGGGAGACACATCAACACTTTAGGGAGACACGTCAACAAAAAATCAGATTCAACAAAAAGAATGATATTTTAAGTTTTAATTTGTTTTTTTTGTAAGTTAAGATCAAATCTATAGTGATTTCCTCAATTGAAATGTAATAAGTAGTTTTAACAGTTTAGGTAGTCAAAGTAGTTTCAAGAAGTTTTAGTATTTACGAACCGTTTTTGATGTATTTAAGAAATATAGAAAGAAAGAAGAGTGGTTCCGAGTTTTGGGCATCTGGAAGACTAAAACTGTGGTACTTACTTTTATGAGGAATTAATGAAAGAAGCATCAAGTTTCCTACAACTGTTGATGGTGATTTGTTCTTCCTGTGTCATTTTGTGTCCCTTCTTCTTTGAATGAAGTGAAGTAATGTAGAAGTTGGTCTCTTAATTACATCTGTGAGTAAGAGTTAAATAGCCTTAATTTGCGCTCCTTCACTCCAACTACTCTCCCTTCATAAACTCTCTTTGGAACTTAAAAGTAATAGATTTTGTGTACAACATATTATTTTGAGTTTCTTCTCTCTCCATAAATTCATTCTAATATTTAGAGTGGTAGATTCTTTGTTACAACATATCATTTTGAGTTTATTCTATAGTTTTTCTTTTCCATTCGGATATTAGCAGTTAATGGCATTGTAGAGTCTTTCATTATACTGAGTTGTTAAGGGTTTTAAAGAATTAGTTTCCAAAGAGATTGAATGAAGACCACCTAATATAATTACTTTGTGACACACTTTCAAAAAATGTCTTAAGCACTGATTCCTTTCCACATATAAGGAATTGTCTCTTAAGATACAATATTTTATGGCGCCGTTGTCGGGGACGAAGAAATGAAGTTTATTTTCCCTGGGTTTTTCACATTATTTCCTCTGGTTGTTTAGTGAGGAGGAAATATTTGGTTATGTTTGTTATTCTTAGAATTCTGGCTCACAAGAGGCCTCACATGAGGTCGGATACCTCACAGCAGAAGGTCCTTGCTTTGTTAGACCCCAAAATATTGGTTTCTAAAAGGGTTCAGAAACCCAAAACCCCCTCAACACCTAGTCCTACAATGTCAGCTCCTAGCGATAGTTATAGTAATCCTTTGTTTGAATATATCTCTGAAGTACTTCCTTTCTTGGAACAAGATTCACCTTTCACACTACTTTATTTTCAAGAACCTAAGTTGGAAGAATACTCCTGTGAGTCTGTTTCTTTTACTGTTACTCAAGCTTAACAAAATCCAGTTTTTGGTCTCTCTGCTATTGTCCATCAACCCACACCCATATCAGTTTTACATCCACCTTCGTTCATTTTCACAGTAGGTCCTTTGACTGCATCTAACCAAGGAACAGTCAATCAAGGTGCAAACATGGTAGCACCAGCCTTTTTTTTTGAACAAATATTCTCCACTTAACCTTCCTTAACTAGTGAATGCAATGCCTCAAGAGTATCTTAAATTAATTCCACGTTTTACTAGAGAAGATGAAATAACTGCAGAACAACACTTGCCTATATTTTGTAATTTTGCTGAAAATCTAAATTTAGAACATCTTGATGTTGTAATGAGGCTTTTTGTTCAGTCTCTGGATGGAGAGGCTAGAAAGTGGTTTAAGGGATTTCCAGATAATTCTATTAATACATGGGAAGAACTGGAAAATCAATTCACTCAGGGATGGGATGAAAAAAGGGATCATGGATATTAAATAAGTTGTATAATATTTTTCCTATAGAAATGAAGCCCCCTCCTTTTGGAGCAATGGTGGTTTTTGTAGGGGCTTTTGAAGTTGATTTTAGTTTCACACTTAGAGAAAGGAGATGCCCTAATCTAGAGAAGATACATAAATATTCTTTATATATTGAAGTTAATATGACTACAGCTGGAAAGGCGAAAGGGCATCAACCAATCCACGAGAAGGGGAAAGAAAAAGAAGAATCATCACAAGATAAACGAATTGAAGATATGACAAAGGTGATAAAAAAACTTGTCAAATAAGCTAGTTAAGATGGAATTGGAAAGTAAAAACTCCTAAGGAAAATTACAAAAAAACCAAGGGGGATTTAAACCTCAATTCAGAAGACATCCCCTGCAAATTTTGCAGAGGGAAAGAAAAGATCAAGACTAGGTTCAAGCACCATTGTATATAGAAGCAACACCCATAGAGTCAGTAGAAGATGATGAAAGGGAGGCTAAAGATCAAATATATTCTATGTACACAATGGAAGATGAGGAAGAGGAAGATTGTGAGGGAGAATATGCTAAAGCTGAGGTATCTTTCTACCAAGATGAAATGGATGAATACTATAGGAAATTCACAAATTTCATGCAAGATGAGTTACATAAAAAGTATTATTTAAGGTCTAGAAAGAGATCTAGAGTGCAGGATAATGAAGGCGAACAACAAAATTCTATTCTTCCTCCTTTGGCAACTCCACAACAAAAGGACCTTGTGAAACAAATCAATGATGGGAAGCGACCTATAAATTTAGTTAATAGAACAGATATGCAACAGGGTGAACCTTCCCAGAGCAAATCAGTTGATATTAATATTTTGGAGAGAGTTGTTCCTGTACCCAAACAAGCAGAAAATTCTAGAAAGAGTGAAGAAGAACTTGAAAATAATGCTAAAAAAACTCATCCTTTTAGTTTGACAAAAGAGTTGGAGAAGGTAAAAATTCAGGTACCTCTTCAGGAATTAGCTAAAATACCATTCTACAAGAAAGAAATTTCAGAATTTATTAATCTCACATAGCTTGAAGATATACATGACACTACGAACTTATAAGAAGAGAATCCAGTGGTCACCTTTGGTCCTCATGTAAAAGTAGACCCTTCTGTCCCACAATTCTATATTTCTATGTTGCTTCATGATTTTACTCTCCACAATTGTATGTTGGACTCAGGTGCATCCCATAATCTCATGCCATTGTCTTAGTATGAAGGAACTAAACTTGCAGATTGCCAAACCTTATAGGGATCTGTATTCATTTGATTCCAAAAGGGTGAAATGTATTGGGTTAATTAAAGATGTAGTAGTTTCTTTGGCACAAATTCTAGCAAAGAGTATAGTCATGGATGTAGTGGTTGCTGACATTCTAGCTAGGTTGGGAATGCTCCTGTTAAGATATTGGGGAGAAAATATAAGAGGTGTTCTTAAACTGGATTTCACTTATGCTATCATTCCTATTTTCAATGGGGAAGAAAGGAGATTGTACAGGTTGAAACAAGGTTTGTGAAGACTACTACCAAGAAAGATGCAAGATATTCCCCTATTTATAGTCAAGAAACAAAAGATCTTTCATGTGTCATGTTGCATGAAGATGAAAAATTTGCTGAAGACATAGGGAAGCATCTCTCTTCAGCAGTTGTAAATAACGAGCTGAACTCAAAAAAGATTTGGAAATTCTACTTTGATGGTGCCTACTCCAAGGAAGGCACAGGAGCTAGATTCTTGCTGATATCACCAGAAGGTAACCTCATGGCTTTTTCTTTTAAATTAGAATTTGATTAGACAAACATCGTGGCTGAGTATGAGGCCTTGATCTTAAGCCTTCAAGTTGCTAAACATATGGGAGTTCAGTGTATTTCAATTTTCGGTGACTCTGAACTGATAATAAGACAGATTAAAAATCATTCCCAAACCAAGCATCTGAGATTAATATCATACAGAAATGAAGTTTTGGATATGATATAGAGTCATTTTTAAGCCTTCAATATTCAGTTCATCACAAGGGAGAAGAATAGGTTGGAAAGTTCGTTAGCAGTTGCAGTTAGTACCTTTAAGCCTCCAATGAATCCAAGGTTAAGGTACGAGATTGAAATTAGACATAGACCCTCCATTCCTGAAAATGTGAAACTTTGGTAGGTGTTTGAAGATGATGAGTAGATAAATCATTTCTTAACAATGATTGGAAACTTTGAATATGCTGAGATAGATCAAGAAGAAGAACAAACAGAGCAGAAAGGAGAGGTAAGAAACCTCAAGCAGTCAATAGGTGAGCAGACGATTATCCAGTTGAAAGACAATATCCTCCCTAAAGGACTGGTTCCCCTTGAAATATTATTTGATTCTAATGATGTTGTTGTTGATTCAAAGAAAGCACATAAAGAAGAAGAGATGGAAGAATGTAATTTGGGAACTCAGCAGGAGCCAAAAATGGTGAAAGAAGGAATTAAACCACATATACAAAAACTCAGACATATTAATCTATTATTGTTATCTCCAATTGAAAAGGAATTGAAGAAATTGCTGCAAGAAAAAATCATATTTTCTCTCAGATATTCTGATTGGGTCTCTAATTTGGTTCCTATGAGGAAGAAAAATGGAGAGATAAGATTGTGTGTGGACTTCAAGAATTTGGATAGAGCATCTCTAAAATATAATTATCCTTTTCCCAAAATGGATTATGTATTACAGAAGGTGACAGGAACTTACATGATGTCTATGGTTGATGGATTCTCTAGATATAATCAAGTGGTAGTGGATCAGAAAGATCAGAAAAAGACAACTTTCACAACCCACTGGGGCACCTTCATGTATGCAACGATTCCATTTGGTCTTATGAATGCAGGTGCAACTTTTCAGAGGGCCATGGACATAACATTTGTTGGTGACAAGTATGTGGTTATATATTTGGATGATGTAATTATTTTTTCAGGATCATATGATGAACACCTGGAACATCTGCAAATAACTTTAGAAAAGTGCAGGAAGTATGGTCAGTCACTAAATCCAAAAAAATATTTGTTTGCCTTGGAGGAAGGTAAATTATTGGGTCACATAGTCTCAAAACAAGGATTAAATATTGATCCAGCAAGAGTGGAGGCAATTCAAACCATTCCTTTTCCTAGAAGCAAGAAATATATCATAGATTTTTGGGGAAAAGAAACTTTATAGGAAGATTTGTACCAAATTATGTTGATATTGTGAGAAATATAACTGACATGTTGAAGAAAAATGCAGAAGTGAGGTGGGATAAAGAAGAAAGAGAAGCATTTGCCAGAATAAAAGAAGCACTACAGGAAGCTCTTGTTTTAATAAGTCATGACTATCAAAAGGTATTTCAAATATTTTCATTCGCTTACCCCACTACTATTGTTGCCGTGTTATTGTAGAAAAATGAGGATAGTAAGGAGTATCCAATGGAATTATTCAGCAAAGTTCTCAGAGATGCTAATCTCAAATATGAAATTTTGGAGAAATAAGTGTATGCATTGGTTAAAGTACTCAAAGCTTTTAGGACTTATCTGTTACAATCTCAAATAACCGCTTATGCACCTAATTCTGTTGTTAAGGATGTTCTAGTTCAAAGTGATGTTAAAGGAAAAAGAGGGAAATGGATAGCTAAAATCCAAGAGTATGATTTGGACATTAAACTCACCAAGTTAAACAAAGGACAGGGTTTAGCAAATTTTCTAATAGAAACAAATTTTCAATCATTGGGAATTATTCTCTTGGCACCAGTGGATGGAGCTGAAAATGAAGAAGATCAAAATAAGCCCAAAATACGTATTCAATACAAAATTTTGTGTTCATATTGGTATACAGATGTTGTTCATTACTTGTGTTTCTTTTCTTGTCCATATTCATTGAACAGAACCAAATACAAAGCTCTCAAGCTTAAATCTTAGTCATATGTCATAGTAGAAGTAAAGTTGTACTGGAAAGATCATGCTGGTATTTTGTTGTTGTGTTTAACTGAAGGTGAATCCATTGAAGTTATCAAGGAATATCATGAAAGACTATGTGGAGCACATTATAGTTGGAAGGTCACAACACATAAAATCCTCAAGTCAGGTATTTATTGGCCTACACTATTTTCTAATGTATATAGACTTGTCCGAAGTTTTCAGAAGTGTCACTTTTTTGCATAAAATAAGAGACTTTCTCTATTTCCTCTCATTCCCGTATTAATTGAAGAGCCTTTCAGAAAGTGGGGACTTGACTTTATTGGAGAGATCAATCCACCATCAATTGGGCAGTTCAAATGGATTCTAAACCGCTACTAATTACTTCACAAAGTCGGTTGAAGCAATCCCCACCAAGAAATCAAATGACCAAGTGGTAATGAAGTTTCTGGAGGAGAACATCTTCAGTAGGTTTGTCTGTCCAGTCAAGATTGTAACTCATAATGCTCAAGTATTTAATTCTACTCAATTCATTAATTTCTGTCAAACATATAATGTAATTTTGTCACATTCCACAGTCTACCATCCATAGGGGAATGGATTAGTAGAGTCTTCAAACAAGACACTAGTCAGGATTCTAAAGAAGCCAATCCTGAAAATAAGAAAGACTAGGATTCAAAGTTAAATTTTTATCTTTGGGTAGTACGAGTAACCACCAGGAGGTCTCCTGGAAAGTCACCCTATGAATTGGTTTATGGAACTTAGGCACTGTTTCCTTCTCAGTTGGCCAAACCAATGATTTCTTTCCTTCAAGAAGCTTAAGAAGAACTTGATGCTCTAGTGAGATGATTGAACAAAGTGATTGAATCAAGTGAAGACAGAAACAAAGTTAGAGATAACTTGATTTATTATCAAGAAAACATGAAGTCCATATTTGACAGAAAAGCAAAAGAAATCTTGTTTCAAGCAGGAGATTTAGTATTAATATGGGACACCTGAAGGGCGGATAAAGGAAATCGTGGAAAGTGTGACCCTCTCTGGTGTGTTCCGTACAGAATTTTTGAAGCCAGATCAAACAATACTTTCATCCTAGAAGATTTAGATGGATAATCTCTACATCTTCCTGTGAATGGGCAATATATGAAGCATTATGTCTAGCACTAAACTTTAGCATTTCACCATTGTAAATATCGGATTTCTCATTGTTCATATGTCACCAAGAAATATTTGACTCCATGCCCAATGGATAATGCACTAATCTGCGATTATTAGATCTTTCATGGAAAAAAACACTATCCCCAGGTGGAGCTAGATGTTGTGGCCCATTTGCATTTACTTTTTAAAATATTTCTCAAAACACCAAAAAAGCATATATGGTAGAAAATGAATTTTTTTTGTATGTTGAAAAATAATCTTGATTTATATGTTTGTGTATTAACATTATGTGTGGAGATGTGAAGGTGGGTCTAGTCGAGCTTCTTCGCAAAATCAGGAGAGACTAGCGCTACAGAATACCGAATAAGCTTAGGAGGGTTAGGCCATGGAGAAAAAAAAATGGTAATCAAGATCATTTATTCATTAAATGAATGTATGCAAGCCTGTTGAATGAAACTATGTTAATTATCAAAGAAATTGTATATATTTACCAAAGGTAGAGAACTAGCGTATTTTCCCTTAAAAACTTGAGAGTTTTGGAAGAAGCGTAAAGGGGAAAATCGACGGTCAGGATCAAAGTGCAGAATTGAAGCGGAGAGATGGATGGCAGAGATCATAGCATAGAAATGCAAGTTAGGTTGATTAGAGGTTGTGAATAGAAGCCACGTGTCGGCCATAGGTTCCATCGCACATCGCACTTCACGAATTTTAATACTTACCTCCCGTTTCTTATAACAAATCTGCCGATTTGCAATTGGCCCCACCTCCACTTGCCACGTCATCCCTCTCGCACATCGCACATCACACTTCATGAATTTTAACACTCACCTCCCATTTCTTATAACAAATCTATCGATTTGCGATTGGCCCAACCTCTACTTGCCACATCATCCCTCTCGCACATTGCACATCGCACTTCACAAATTTTAACACCTACCTCCCATTTCTTATAACAAATATGTTGATTTTTTATTTGTGATTAGCTCCATCTCTTCTTGTCACGTTATCCCTCTCACACACCGCGACTTTTAACACTTACCTCCTGTTTCCTATAACAAATCTATTTATTTGCGATTTGCGATTGGCCCCATCTCCGCTTGCCACTTCATCCCTCTTGCACATCGCACATCGCACTTCGCAAATTTTAACACTTACCTCCCGTTTCTTATAACAAGTGAAAATTTGCGATTTTTTATCGACCCCACCTCCATCCTGCCAAGTCACCTTCCCGTCGTCACACGTTGCAAGTGCAGGAGGAAAGTGCTAAGGAACATGTTATGAACGCCGAAGTGTTGAAATGCGATGGAAAGGTGGACGCGATACCATTCAAAGGTTAAGTTGAATTTATTTAAATTCCAATATTATGTGTAATTGCATTGGTTTTATGAAGAAACATGAACACAAGTAGCAAACTTGGGTAACGCTTGACCCTGTGCAGAACAAAGTTGTATGCGATAGTGATTTGTAGATAAATGGAAGACTGAACGATGCAGGAACGAGCGGAAGAGGAAGATTCAGGCAGAAGGGGACATGATAACGTGTTGTGAAGCACAGAGGCATACGTAGAGTCAGGAAAAGGAGCATATGGTGGCATTTTTTGAAGCACAACAGCTGGGTCAAGTCAGGAAAAGAGGCGTTATTGCAAAATTGTTCAAATACCACATCAGAAAAAAAAAATACATGACGACAAGAAGAAAAGAAAAAAAATGAACACTGGAAGATATGTAGGGCAAGGATGTCCGATCTGTTAGGGAGACGCATCAACAATTCAAGGAGACGCATCAATAACAAATCAAATCCAACAAAAATAATGATATTTCAAGTTTTAATTTGTTTTCTTTGTAAGTTAAGATCGAATCTATAGTTATGTCCTTAATTGCAATGTAATAAGTAGTTTTAACATTTTAGGTAGTTGAAGTAGTTTCAAGAAGTTTTAGAAGTTACGAACTGTTTTTTATGCATTTAAGCAAGACAGAAGGAAATAAGAATGGTTCTGAGTTTTGGACCTCTAGAAGACTAAAACTGTGGTACTTAATTTTATGAGGAATTAATGAAAGAAGAATCAATTTTCCTGCATCTGTTGATGGTGATTTTTTCTTCCTATGTCGTTTTGTGTCCCTTATTCTTTGAATGAAGTGAAGTAATGTAGCAGCCAATCTCTTAATTACATCTGTGAGTAAGAGTTAAATAAACTTAAATTGTGCTCCTTCACTCCAAGTACTCTCCCTTCATAAACTCTCTTTGGAACTTAAAAGTAATAGATTTTTTGTGTACAACATATTATTTTGAGTTTCTTCTCTCTCCATAAATTCATTCTAATATTTAGAGAAGTATATTATGTGTTACAACATATCATTTTGAGTTTCTTCTACATTTCTTCTTTTCCATTCAGATATCAACAGTTAATGGCATTGTAGAGTCTTTCATTATACTGGGTTGTTAAGGATTTTAAATAATTAGTTTCCAAAGGGATTGAACGAAGAGCACCTAATATATTTACTTTGTGACACACTTTCAAAAAATGTCTTGAGCACTTTTTCCTTTCCACAGCCAAATAATTGTCTCTTAAAATACAATAATGAGTTTAACTGCACCCTCCTAATCAAGATTTCTTCTTTTAACCCTCTCACAGGCCTATCATGAGCTGATCATTCCATGAGCTAAGTAGTGACATAATAGATGTCTTAATACTGATTTTTCCTTTCCATGCATGATATTTTTCATAGGAATACTATCTCATAATGAAAAAGAGATTCTAAAATATATAGCAAGGAGAAAGCATAAAGAAACACCTCCAGAGAATAATAATAAAAAAGAACAATCATGAAGACATGAAGCTGATCATGGATCGAGACAAAAAAAAATACATTGCATGATGACTCATAGGATTTACATATTGATCAAAGACCCTTTGAAAGGTGAAAACGAGAAACAAAGTGGATATTTCATGAGGATGATGCATAGATTAGATTTATCATCAAGAATGCAAGAGGAAACAATAAGGAAGCCACCTTAGCATTGCCACCTCATCATGAAGTTCATGTCATCATTGTCAAGTTGTAATTTGTAAATGTCATCAAAATATTCAATGTGTGTCCATGTGTCATGCCACATCATCATGTGTATTGTAATGTTGTATTCTAAAGAAAAGGACAAAATGTAATGTGTGGAAGTCCAAGATTCATATGTGGAACATGAAGAGTCACATAGTCATATATGGACAAAGATTGTATAAAAGTCAAAAACTCATTAGAAGTTCAAGAGTCATTTAGAAGTCCAAAAGACACATTGGGAGTACAAGAGTCATAAGGCCCTAATTCAAGGGTCATGGGGATATGAAAAGTAACCTCATAACTCAAGAAAAGGGGTTTTGGGAGGTTTAATATTTGGAGAGCTAGTATTGGCTTCTAAACTTGGCATAGGAGAGAAAACTATTCTTTGGAGAAGCGAGAAGTGATTTAATGTTCCACTATTGGAACTAATGCCTCACTATTGTAATTTTGAACTTAGATCTTTCACCTTATAATTGAAGCTAAATGAGCCAACACATTTTCATGCATGTATCATGAATTTTTTAGGACTATTCTTTGGATGTTTACAATATGTGTTGTGTTCATAGGTACTGGATAAATTGGACTATTTCAGTGGCTTTGGTACTCTTCTTGTTGAATGTGTATTGTATTCACTTTAATAATAATTATATCAATTATTTCAATAATGAATATTTCTTTGCTTGTGTGTCTCTCTTAGGTTAGTTACATTAGTTCCTTCTAGAGGCTCACTTTTTTCTCCCCCCCTCGTGAAGGTATCCTTTTACACATTGCAATCAATGTTTCACAATTTTAACTTACTTGCTTATTCAAGATTTATGTATATAATATCTTATGTTATCCATTGAAACTAAGATGAACCTTTGTGTTATGGTAGACGGGTCGATACTCTAGATGAGGCTCCTTAACCAAATGGTGTGAGGTCTAATTGGGACTTCACATCGAGGAGACCCTCTATATGTTGGAGGAATCCAGCACCGTCAACGCATGCTCAATTTTTTTACAACAAATCCAGTGGTAATGCCAATGATACCGTCGGCATGAGCATCGAGCTCCTCAGTAGCAGGAGCATTGGAAGTTCTAGGGGAATTAGGGATTAAATCATAAAGTGTGCCAGATTATGAATAAATAATATATAAATGTTGGTTACATTGAATATATTGATCATCAGTAACCACACCATACATGGACACGTCCTTGGTGATGGGAGGTAGAAGAGACTCCGTTGGGAAAAATATCAAGAGGGGGGAGAATCAAGATTTATCGATAATCAAATCTTTTTACTTTTTCATTCCTTAGAAACCCATACGCTACTTTCCCGCAAACTAGCGTATATACACGGATCCCCTTTATGAAACTAGCGTATACTCAGAGATCTATATCAGTCATTAAATATTTACTTATATTATTCCATCATTCATTCATCAGATGCTCAATAAACAGTAAACAAGTGCAGTAAGAACAGAATAAACCATCACACAAAGCATCACACATGAACACCAGGATTTTTAGGTGGAAACCCAAATCGGAGAAAACCACCGCTGCAGTTGCTCAGCCTTTAATATTTTATTATAGAGAAAACATCTTACAACATATGTGTGTCACAGAGACTCTGACCAAAGACGTTGTGCACCCACTGCCATTGCTTACTGGCCCTCTTCCTAAAGGAGCTACGACCCCTCGACTCCTACTCACCTCTCCTGGAAGGGAGCTACGACCCCCCGATCTCGTTTACCAGCCTCACCTGGAAGGGAGCTATGACCCCCTGACTGAAGGCTACAACCTTCAGCACCACCTTGGACCACGTTTCATCAATTTTCACACTGGATCCAACCACTTCAATATAACACAACTTGCAGGCCACAATTCATCATATTTCCATACCGAACCCTTTCATACTTTTAAGCTCAAACATACATCATCAACAGATACATATCAACACAGATCAGATAGCAGAAACACAGCAGAACAGATCAGATATTTCATACCCCTTGCTTCAGCAAACCCTAGTTTGCATACGCGCTTTTACTTCACTGATGTCGCGTATATACGCTCTTCCGTCCACACAAACCAGCATATACCTCAGTGTATATTTTATTGCGCATACGCGCTTTCTCTTCGCTGAAGCCGCGTATATACGCGCTTCCTCCGCGGCGAAGTAGCGTATAAATCTTCAATCATTACAGAGCAGCATACTACATCAGATCAGATATTCAGTTCAGATCTACCCTTTTGCTTCAGACAGATGTTCGCCTAGATGCTCGCCTCATCACAGATCTAAGTCTTCCATAATCAGATCTAACAAATACAAGAGAAATTCAGATCTAGATCCCCTTCTTCATCATTGGTGCATCATACAATCAGATTTATCATTCAAGTGTAACCCTTTCCATTCAGATATACTTCAGAGAGAAGTATTCATTCAAGCTCAGACATCTTGCACCCACACCTCTGATTTGCACAATGAATTTCTTCTCCTTATATAGGTTTTCCTTTTTCAATACCATGAGCCCCTTTTTTAATACCATGGGCCAAAACAAAACCATGAGCCCAAAACTACCTGGACGGGGTCAATTAGGCGGATCATTACCCAATACAATGGGTCAATACCATGGTGGTTACCCTTGGTTTTTCACTTTTTGAGCGCTTTAGCCCATACGCGACTTGGAACGTTATTTTCCGCGTGCATACGCGACTTCCCCTAGGCCAATCCGCATATACCAAGAGACATACTCTTTTTCATCATACTTTGAGTACATTCTGAAATCCTTTCTTCATAGCCTTCTGTACACACTGTAGAAACATCATATTTTCTTCATCAGGAACACATTCTCTTAAGCACAACTTCATCAAGTAATTTTCCATCATCTTCATCAAGTGGGTTGCCTTTCAAGGACAACACTTAACAACATATCACATCAGATTTACATCATTTACCAAGTCCATCAAGTCAAGCATAACTTCATCAGGTGGATTGCCATCAAGGACAACACATGTCAACAGTCACATGTCTTCATCTTCATTCAGTGGGTTGCCATCAAGGACAACACTCTGCATCATATTTCCAACAGAGACTTGTAGAACCGTATGCTAAGAGGTAATATATAATGGGGGCTCAATTAGCATCCATCAACATCTACATTCATGGATATGACCAGAGATGTGGGTGGAGGTGTCTTGGTACAATCACTCTCACACGTACAAAATGGCTAATTAGTTACTAAAAAATGACTACTCTGTATAAAATGACTATTTTTCGCCTAGACCAATAGTAGCTAATTTACGTGATCTTATAACGTGACCAACTTTTAGTCATTTTTAGTCACCATTAATTGGTTGTCCCAATTTTGTTGTCTAGTAGTATATTTGGTCATTTATTTGGTCATTGGTTTAGTCATTGATTTTGTCATTGATTTAGTCATGATTTGGTCATTTATTTAGTCATTGGTTTGATCATTAATTTAGTCATTGAATTGGTCATTGATTTAATCAATGATTTGGTCATTAATTGTCACAATTAATGACCAAATATACAATTAAATATATTACTAAATTGTTGGAAATATGATGCAGGGTGTTGTCCTTGATGGCAACCCACTAAATGAAGATGAAGACATGCGACTGCTGACATGTGTTGTCCTTGATGGCAATCCACCTGATGAAGTTATTCTGGACGTGATGGACTTGGTAAATAATGTTTGTTAGCAATATGATGGTGAATGTTGTCCTTGAGAGGCAAGCCTCTTGATGTAGATAATGGCAACTTACCGTGGATGAAGTTGTGCTTGATAGAATATGTCTTGATAAACTAAAACTGATGTTTCTACAGTGTGTACAGAAGGAAATGAAGAAAGGAATTCAGAATGTGCTCAAAATATGATGAAAAGAGTATGTCTCTTTGTATACGCGGATTGGCCTAGGGGAAGTCGCGTATGCACGCGGAAAATAACGTGCCAAGTCGCGTATGGGCAAAAGCGCTCAAAAAGTGCAAAACCAAGGGTAACCACCATGGTATTGACCCATTTTATTGGGTAATGATCCGCCTAATTGACGCCGTCCAGGTAGTTTTGGGCTCATGGTATTGTTTTGGCCCATGGCATTGAAAAAGGGGCTCATGGTATTGAAAAAGGATAAACCTATATAAAGAGATGAAATTCATTATGCAAACGATGAGTGTGGGTGCAAGATGTTTGAGCTTGAATGAATACTTCTCTGTGAAGTATATCTATATGGAAAGGGTAAAGGTTTGATGATAGATCTGAATCTATGGTGCACCTATAAAGAAATGATGAAGCGGAATATCTAGATCTGGAATGTATTTGTATTTGCTAGATCTGTTTATGGAAGGCTTAGATCTGAGATGAGGCGAACATCTGTCTGAAGTAAAAGGGTAAATCTGAACTGAATATCTGATCTGAAGAAGTATGCTGCTCTATAATGGTTGAAGATCTATACGCTAGTTTGCCGAAGAGGAAGCGTGTATATACGCGGCTTCGCTGAAGAAAAAGCGCGTATGCGCAATGAAATTGTCTTTGTAATTTATACAGAAGTATACGCTGGTTTAGTTGAACGAAAGCGCGTATATACACGACAGCAGAGAAAGGAAAGCGCGTATGCAAACTAGGGTTTGCTGAAGTCTGTGGTAAGAAATGTCTGATCTGTTCTGCTGGTTTACTAATATCTGTCAGTGAGTTATATGTATCTGTTTCATGGTTGACTATGCTTAAGAGTATGGAAAGGGTTCAGTTTGAAAATATGATGAAATGTGGCCTGCAAGTGGTGTCCTAAAGGAAGCTTTGGATCCAGTGTGAAAATTGATGAAACGTGGTCCATAGAGGTGCTGAGGGTTGTAGCCTTCAATTAGGGGGTTGTAGCTCCCTTCCAGGTGAGGCTGGTAAACGAGAGCAGGGGGTCGTAGCTCCCTTCCAGGAGAGGCTGGTAAACAAGTCAGGGGGTTGGAGCTCCTTTCCAGGAGAGGTTGGTAAACGAGCGCAGGTGGGTGCCTGCGTGCTGGAAGGAATCTGCACCAGCACATATGTTGTAAGATGTTTTCTCTATAATAAAATATTGAAGGCTGAGCAACTGCAGCGGTGGTTTTCTCCCGACTTGGGTTTCCACCTAAAAATCCCGGTGTTCATGTGTGATGCTTTGTGTGATGGTTTATTCTGTTATTACTGCACATGTTTACTGTTTATTAAACATCTGATGAATGAATGATGGAATGATATAAGTGAAGAATTAATGACATAATTAGATCTCTGTGTATACGCGAGTTTCATAAAGGGTATCTGCGTATATACGCGAGTCTGTATCAGGAAAGTAGCATATGGGTTTTAGAAGCAAGAAAAAGTAAAAGTTTTGAATATGCAGTAAATACTGATTCACCCCCCCCTCTCAGTATTTTTCCCAACAATTGGTATCAGAGCCGGTCCTTCTGCAGAAGCTTGATCGCTTGAAGGAGATCCGTCGCAATGGGAAGTCAAGAAGGAGTGATGTCTATAAAGCCACCTCTATTCAATGGGAGCAATCTGATATTCTGGAAGGTACGAACAAAAGCATATCTGCAAAGTCTTGGTGCAGATGTATGGGCAATCGTGGAAGAAGGTTATCAATACTCGGCAAGTATTCCTACTGATGCTGCTGAAAGAAAGAAGTATGAAATCAATGCCAAAGCAGTGAATGTCTTATTAGGAAGCATGTCTGAATCAGAATTTGCTAAAGTGATGCAGCTACATTCAGCAAAAGAAATATGGGACAAAATCATTCCGAGCTATGAAGGAGATACAAAGGTAAAAAGTGCAAAACTCCAAACTCTTAGAATTGAATATGAAAATTTGAAGATGCATAGTGATGAAAGTGTTGCCAGTTTCTTTCTTCGTCTGGATGATATTGTAAATCGAATGAGAAATTTGGTTGAAACCATAACTGATACTACTCTGGTGGAAAAGGTCTTAAGATCCTTGACTTCAAAATTTGACTCTAAAGTTTTAGCTATTGAAGAAAGGCAAGATCTGCAAACTCTTACTATTGTTCAATTACATGGTATTCTGACTGCTTTTGAAATGAGACAAGGAGGTCCTTCTCAAATCAAAGAAGCTTCTTTTAAGGTATCTGCAAGAGGAAAAGAAAAGGAAGTTGTCAAAGAATCCAGCTATATATCCGATGAAGAAGAAGCGAATTTCGTGAGAAAACTCCAACTAGGAACTAGAAGATTCAAAGGTAAGCTTCCCTTCAAATGTTTTGAGTGTGGAAAAGTTGGTCACTATGCTGCTAAATGTCCTTATAAAGAAAAACATGGTAAAGGAAAACAATTTGAAAAGAGGAAGAGTTATTATGAAAATGAAGATGATGATGAAGTGTCCAGTGAAGATGAAGAAGATTCTGACCAAGCTCTACAAGTGCTCATGGCAAAGAAGCAAAAGAAGAAGGTTACTCGAGGAAAGGAGATACCTCAGAAATCATGTATAGCAAAAATTGAAGAAGATGAAATAGATTCTGATGAAGCTCTACAAGTGCTCATGGCAAAGAGGAAAAAGAAGAAGGCTACTCGAAGCAAGGAGATATCTCAGAAAATTGAAGAAGATGAATCTGATAGTGATTTGGGCCCTTGTAATCTTCTTTGTGCAAGCAATGGTGTAGAAAGTGAAAGTAAAGTTGTGGATCTAGAACAAGCTATCAAGATCAAAGTTGAAGAACAAAAAAAGGAAATTGATAAGAAAGATTCTATCTACAAAGAGATGATCTCTCAAATGAAAGATCAAATAGAAATGTTGAATGGACAGGTGGACAAGTATCAAAGGTTTCATACTTATGCATCCAATCGAATTAAAGAACTAGAAGCAGAAATCAACGATCTAAATGCAAATCTCGAAAAATCAAGCAAGAAGAATGAAGGACTTGAAGCTGCAATCATCTTTCTACAAACAGATCTTGAAGCATCAAATAAGAAGAATGAAGAACCTCCGTCATTTGAAAAGGAAGGCCTTGAAGCAGAAATCATCTCTCTCAAAGAAGATCTGGAAAAATCAAATAAGAAGAATGAAGAGCTGCAACAAACATGTGAAGAAAACGAAAATTGGTTGAAAGAAGAGATTCTAAATCTGAAGGATCAAGTAGAAGATGGAAGAAGGAAAGAAGAAAGCTTGACGAAGCAATGTCAAGCCTTGGAGGTTGAGGTAAACATTCTCAAAGGTAATTTCGAAGAAAAGGTTAAACTTTTGAGGTTTCAAGATAGTACTAACATTTTGGACAATATTCTGAGTAATCAAAGGTCTCCTGCTATCAAACTTGGTCTTGGTTTCCATGAAACTATTAGAGGAGAATCTAGCTCACAAGGAAATGCTAAAAATTCAGAGGATGTCAATGCAAAACCTGAAGTGTTGAAAGAAACAAAAGGTCAACCAACAATGATGAAATCTCAAAGGAAATCAGTCAATAAAGTTGAATGCTTTAAATATCATAATTATGGGCATGTTGCAGCAAATTGCAGGAGCAGATCATTTCAGCCTCAATCAAACAGTTCCTACATAGAAAGGTACTCTGGTTTCTTCAAGGGATATTGTTTTTCATGTAACAAGTATGGACATAAAGTAGTTGATTGTAAAAGGAGGAAGATTAGAAATACTCATTATGATTCTTATGCTTATTTCTCTGGACACATGAGATGTTATTCTTGTAACAAGTATGGACATGTAGAAAAAGAATGCAAGTTGAACAGATATGAGAAATTGGATAACTTCCAGCACACAAATAGAAAGTTCAAACAAATCTGGAAAAGGATGGAGGACCGATCAGAAACGTAGGGAATTTTGACCCTACTGCAGTCATCCGCTTCTTAAGCTTACTTCTCTGATTGACTGCAGGAATGATGTGGGATACATTATGAGATTTAGTAATGTATCGTCACAGGGGGAGTAATGTATGATGTCTCTCATGATTGATTTGATTATTCTGGTTATATGTATTTCTGACAAAGCATCTGATATGAAGAAGACAGGTACAGGAAGTACAAGTTCAGGAGGAGATGAAGGAATGTGAAAAATTTCTATGCTTCACTTTCCATACGCGGGTTCTATTAACAAAATTCGCGTATACACGCGAGTTCCAGCAGACACAGTCGCGTATGCATTGATGATAAGAGAATTTATATGATAGCTGAAGATCTGGAGCAGAGGTTCAGGGGGAGCATCAGTCTGATTGTTAATAACTGTATTATTGACTCTGTATCAGCTTAGTTTCTCAGTTCTAAATAATGATGATATGATACTTGATCTCTTATGTTGAAGATTGTGGATGAGTCCTGTTTTCCTGTTGATGAAGAGTATTCGTTGCTGAAATGAAAGTCTTATAATTCAGAGATAAGGACAGATCCTGCAGAGATTTTTGCTGATGACTTACTGATAAAAGTTTTATAGTCTGCACAAGTTAAGGAGGAACACTGGTTCAGGGGGAGCAACAGGTTGAATGCTAATGATTTCATTGTTGGCAATATGACTGCTTATTATTTGATTATTGTGATACTCATGCTCAAATAATGATGACTTGGTATATGGTTTATTATGATGAGATTTTGATCCCTGCTTACTGAAAAGTTTCTTTTGTGCTCCCACATGGAAGAGTTGGAAGTCGTTTGATTCAGAAATAAATCATGCAGAGTTTGTTACTATAGTTGAGATCTTTTGCCTACATATGCTACTTCATGTTAGATCTTGAAGATCTTGATGATATTGGACCACATGGATGATTGACACATAGTTGAAAATGTTTTTCTGGTATGATAATATCTCTTGGAAAGATTGTATTGATGCTGCAAAGAATCTGAAGGCTTGGTTACTAATGGGCTTATGCTACAATCGGTGGATGACGCTTGAAGACACAAATTACACTGCTCTATCTATCTGCACTCCAGGGAAGCATTCAAAGAATCTGAACACTGTCTTTTCTCACAGAGGATCAGATCTGGTTAAAATTTAGAAGATGATATTGGATACGCGGGTTTCCTGAAACACAGTCGCGTATATACGCGAGTTCATGCACATAAAACCGCGTATGTCTGATTGCTGGGGTCAGCTCTCTTCAGCACAGCTGCAGTGCTGTTTGGTATCTCTGATATCTCTGATGGTGTTCCAGTTCTTATAATATTGTTTCAATATTTGATGCTTTAAATATGCTTTGATGATTGGTTGAAAGTGTTCAGGATGCTCAAACTAAGGGGGAGCCTTAGTCATATGGAAATGTGGCTTGGATGCACAGATACAGGGGGGGCCCTAGCCTTGCTGAGCATAATGCATTGTTGGCATTATGGTGGTTCTGATATATGATCTCTCTTGAGGTCTTTTCTGGTGTTGGTCTTAAAGTCATATTTGTAATTTGATGAAAAGGTCTTGTTAAGACCCATGATGTAAAATTGTAATATTCAGTCATGTGAGGACTTGTCAAATTTGTAAACCCACTTGGTTGGGTAGCTGAGTCAAATTTTGTAAAACCCACTTGGTTGGGTAGCTGAGTCAAAATGTGTAAACCCACTTGGTTGGGTACTTGAGTCTTATATGTAAATCCACTTGGTTGGATATTTGATGTAAGTATGAGTCTTTGGTGATAGGAAGTTCATAGAGTCTTGTACTTCATTGAAAAATATGTTTGAAGATTCAGCATGAACTCAGGGGGAGCTTGGTCATGGTATCATCAGATATGCAGAACGCTTCTTCTACATGAGGAGAAAAGGGGAGAGTGTGTTGGTTTTGATCTGCCCTTTGCCCTTGATGTCAAAGGGGGAGAGTGACATGGTGTTTGAGTGAAGAGAAATAATGGTGTCAAAAATGGGGAATGTGACATGGTGTCATTGTATTCTTAATGTACCTATCTGTTGTGGTAACCAAACACCATCGTGGTTGCCATCAAGTCCAAAGGGGGAGATTGTTGGCAATATGATGCAGAGTGTTGTCCTTGATGGCAACCCACTGAATGAAGATGAAGACATGCGATTGTTGACATGTGTTGTCCTTGATGGCAATCCACCTGATGAAGTTATTCTTGACGTGATGGACTTGGTAAATGATGTTTGTTAGCAATATGATGATGAATGTTGTCCTTGAAAGGCAACCCTCTTGATGAAGATAATGGCAACTTACTGGATGAAGTTGTGCTTGATAGAATATGTCTTGATGAACTAAAACTGATGTATCTACAGTGAGTACAGAAGGCAATGAAGAAATAAATTCAGCATGTGCTAAATATTTGATGAAAAGAGTATGTCTCAAGGCATACGCGGATATGTCTAGGAGAAGTCGCGTATGCACGCGGAAAAGAACGTTCCAAGTCGCGTATGGGAAAAAGCGCTCAAAAAGTGCAAAACCAAGGGTAACCACCATGGTATTGACCCATTGTATTGGGTAATGATCTGCCTAATTGACCCCGTCCAGGTAGTTTTGGGCTTATGGTATTGTTTTGGTCCATGGTATTGAAAAAGGGGCTCATGGTATTGAAAAAGGATAAACCTATATAAGGAGAAGAAATTCATTGTGCAAATCATGAGTGTGGAGCAAGATGTCTGAGCTTGAATGAATACTTCTCTATGAAGTATATCTGTATGGAAAGGGTAAAGGTTTGATGATAGATCTGAATCTATGATGCACTTATGAAGAAATGATGAAGCTGGATTTCTAGATCTGAAATGTACTTGTATTTGCTAGATCTGTTTATGGAGTGATTAGATCTGTGATGAGGCGAACATCTATCTGAAGTAAAGGGTTGAATCTGAACTGAATGTCTGATCTGAAGAAGTATGCAGCTCTGTAATGATTGAAGATCCATACGCTACTTCGCCGCAGAGGAAGCGCGTATATACGCGGCTTCGCTGAAGAAAAAGCACGTATGCGCAGTGAAATTTATGTACAGATGTATACGCTAGTTTATATGAACGGAAGCGCGTATATACGCGACATCAGAGAAAGGAAAACGTGTATGCAAACTAGGGTTTGCTGAAGTCTATGGTAAGAAATGTCTGATCTGTTCTGCTGGTTTACTGATATCTGTAAGTGAGTTATATGTATCTGTTTCATGGTTGACTGTGCTTAAAAGTATGGAAAGGGTCCAGTCTGAAAATATGATGAAACGTGGCCTGCAAGTGGTGTCCTAAAGGAAGCTTTGGATCCAATGTGAAAATTGATGAAACGTGGTCCATAGAGGTGCTGAGGGTTGTAGCCTTCAGTCAGGGGGTTGTAGCTCCCTTCCAGGTGAGGCTGGTAAACGAGATCGGGGGGTCGTAGCTCCCTTCCAGGAGAGGCTGGTAAACGAGTCGGGGGGTCGTAGCTCCCTTCCAGGAGAGGCTGGTAAACGAGTCAGGGGGTCGTAGCTCCCTTCCAGGAGAGGCTGGTAAACGAGCGCAGGTGGGTGCCTGCGTGCTGGTCAAGTCTGCGCCAGCGCATATGTTGTAATATGTTTTCTCTATAATGAAATATTGAAGGCTGAGCAACTGCAGCAGTGGTTTTCTCCCGACTTGGGTTTCCACCTAAAAATCCTGGTGTTCATGTGTGATGCTTTGTGTGATGGTTTATTCTGTTCTTACTGCACATGTTTACTGTTTATTAAACATCTGATGAATGAATGATGGAATGATATAAGTGAAGAATTAATGACATAATTAGATCTCTGTGTATACGCGAGTTTCATAAAGGGTATCCGCGTATATACGCTACTTGGCTTCAGCAAAGTAGCGTATGGGTTTTAAGGAATGAAAAAGTAAAAAGTTTTGAATATGCAATAAATACTGATTCACCCCCCCCCCCCCCCTCTCAGTATTTTTCCCAACAATGATCACTCGAGAAAACCAATTAATGACCAAAGAAATATGACCAAAATGTTGGTCATGTTATAAGATATTGTAAATTAGCTAGTAATAGTCATGTATGTGAAAATTTTATTCATTGTTTGAAACCAATTAATGACCAAAGAAATATGACTAAATTTTAGCCGTGTTATAAGACACTGTAAATTAGCTACTAATAGTCATATATATGAAAAATTTAGTCGTCATTTGTAATCACAAATTTATCATTTCAATAGTCATTTATCTTTTTTTGGTAGTTTAATATTCATTATGTAAATGACTACTTTAGTAGTATATATTCATTTCATTTACTTTCATTAACAATTGTCATAAGCAACTAATTTAGTCGTATATTCATTTTATTTGTGTTCGTCATTAATAAACATAAACCGTCTATCTAGTAGTTTTAGATTGATTTTATGTGTTTATTATTAATCAACATAAACTAATTAGTATGATTTTGCAACTAAATTTAAAAAAATTTCATACAATGCACATGTTCATCTAATATGAAAATGCAAATTTACATATGTTAATTACAATATTAAGTAATATCAAGCGCAACTATAAATAGTTCCAACCACACATTATATTATTTAAAATGTCAAGTATTACAATATGATTTTCCAACTTAATATTGGTTGGAGTATAATTTACACGTGAAATATTGTTCCATCACTTCAAACATTATCATTGTGTTGGCAAGACATTGCAGGTGGATTCACCAACTCTGAAGACTTGACCATTAGTCTCTATGTGTGTGTCTTATGCGGGATATTGTCTCTACAAGTACCACTAGATAAGTTCTCTTCTCTCTCTTTAATTTTCATTTTTTCGCACTAGTGTTATTGTTCTCCTTTTTCTTCAATTCCTGCTTCTTACCATCAATACTGAGTTCATTTTCTGCAAAAAAAGAAGAAGATACAATGCAAATTATAAGAGATTAAAGTCGATGAACATTGGAATATAAACTAAAGTAAACTATAAAGGATTTATACAATATATACCTCAACATAAACAATATTTTTAATGTCATTTTTCACCATAAAAGCAAGAAACTCAAACAAGTTTTCTTCAATTGGGAAATAGTGGCCACTATCTGGTGAAATGACCTCTATAAACAAAGAAAATAAAACATCACCATAGAATAAATTTTGTTCCTACTGTGTTCTCAGTGTACAACATTTGTTGATGAAATGTTATCTTCAACTAAAGTGATAAATGCAAATAGAAGCACATATTTTTATCCCAATATTTGAATTCTCATGCTTATGGTACATTGCAATTTTGATTTTATCCAACACAATCAAACACAACAGAGCTAGAAATTTCTATTAAGAATGTCTCATGCTCCAGTTTTGTAGTTGTGTCATTTCCTCTAGTTATCTTTAAGAAGAAATGACATTTCAACAATAAAAATTGTCAATAGAAATTTAATGGGTGGAGCAAAGTATTGATGACACAAAATTACAACAAGAAACTAAAAAAGAATAAAACAAGACTTTGTAAATTAAGATATTAATCGGGAATTTAGCTTCAATATAACAATCTGCAATTGTCAGCATACTATTTCAGGGGAAAAATAATCCAATTCCGAGAAGCCAACAAATTATACCCAGAGAAAAACTAAACATGTTGGCTCCACATTCAAAGGTAAAGTAACTGGGGACTAGCTATATCAGATACTTTTTAGAGTGTACGAGTAGCTACTAACACCATTAACAAGAATTTTAAAATAGATCTGCCACGTATGACCTCAAATGTGGTAAAAATTTTGATATATGCACTACATGTATACATTTCAAAATGCATTGCAATGATATAAGAGTATCAAAATAAATTGCACATAATTACACATTCACTATCCACTTTTATTCCAAAACAACATTCAAATAAATGCTATAAATTACCCCAAAAAATATGTCGAAATTTCCATTCATTGTCGTGAATATCCCTGGTTGTCAGTTCCTGGGAAGGTGGTTGCTAAATGAAATCCTGCCCAAAACAAACAAAACTTAATAAGAGAAAAATATGACAATTACCCATACCTTTTACTCTAAAGAATGCAGTATTCTCTTTAAAAAGTTATAAAAGTCTACACACTTATCTATTAAATCACATTTAGAACAGCTATGGGAAAATAAGAACTCCACAAGTGGAGGACAAACATTTTCTGCAGTGTGACTTGGCACATAAAACCTATTATTGGTGCTAGTGTTAATTGCAGTTAACATTTTATAAAAGTAATTATTCGGTTGCTTGCTTGTTGTGCCGAGGTTAGAACGAAGATAACAATATTTTTTCTCTTGTTGCACAATATCATCAATTTTTAGTTCCCTGCACAAATGGAACTAGTACCAAATAATTTCTCACCAAAATTGGCGATTAGGGCAAAGCACAAATAATGAAACTGAAAATGTCTTACAAAATTAAGAAGTTTCAATGTCATTTGAGCATATGCTTCATCTATTTCCAAATCTAACTGGCATTCAATAAGGTTTTTATTAAATTTTAAGTCTTGTATATATAACGATATGAATGAAAGTGTTCACAACGAAAGCAAAGATGAAATGCAAAGAACCCACATGAATTGTAACCGTGTGAAGTTGGCAGATTAATTGAGTTGGAAGATTCGGATAATTGGATATATGAGTCTCAACCTCGTTTTTTGTTGAAGCAGCTAACTAAAATCACATTGATTATGATCAATTTCATTACGTAACATTAAAATTTCAAAATATTGGGGTCATATTTTATGATGAAAATAAGATAAGCATTCATTATTTTCAGTTATTTGTATCCAAAAGAAGATTGAAAATTAAAAATTAGTGAGAAACCACCTCACCTGCTCACTGTGACCTGGTGGAAAATAAACAACCTTTCTCCCAAAAACAGGTAAGGACACAAGCAGTCCGCTACAACCATGCCAAAGCTTTGAATTAAGGCATCTCCTTTCCCCTTATTGATGTGACATGAAAAAACAAATTGTCAATTGGATATTCCTTTAAAACCTCTCGACATTCCAATAGTAACTATGTAAAGTAATATGATATTATGATTGTAAAAATTGTAGTATAAAGCACATTAACTTGAAAAATATTCCAAATGAAGTATTTTCCACAAACATTTTTACATTAATTATTTTTATAAGGTGTCACAATTTGATATGATGAGTTAATTTAACATTCTTCGCTATCTCAATTTCATCCCAAAATGAAATTCTAGAATCCAAAAAAAATCACTGAAATGCAAAATCATTCTAACTAGAGTAATGGACACATTAAAAAGGTAAGAAGCACCATTTTCATGTTTAATCTCTTATAATAATTTAAGTGGTAAGTCATTACATAGATATCTTTTATTTAACATTCCATGAGACTTCGTGGCCATATGGGACAAAGAAAAGCTTACATCATGCGTAACATTTTAAAATAAATTAATGTAAAAAAGGGCAACAAACAATGTAATATTCCTAATTTAGCTTTAGCTAATAGGAATATTAATTTTTCTTTTGAAATCTAGATGCATGAATAATTGAGCAAGGAGGCTCCTAATTTGCTCAAGTATGAATAAAAATCCTTCCTAATGTGAAAGGGGATCATGAAATAACCAATTCAAGCATCCACATGTGTGAACAAGGTCTAAACTATGTGGACAAGGTCAAGTTTGACCAAGTCAACAAGATTTATTCTCAAAGAAATGGATTCTAAATTAAGCCAGCTTAATGTGAATAGAGATCAATCCAGCTAGATAAAATGATGGCACCTTGAGTCTGAAAATGGACAGGGCATGAAGAATCAGTCAAGGTTGACCAAGTCAAAAAATCTATCTAGATACATTGAACCATCTTGATGGACAACGCAGTTTTTGTGGAGGAGCCTTTGCATGGAAGCAACCTCATAGTGGGTGGGACCCTTTGCGAGGAAGCTCATAAATTATATAATGAAGGAGATGGAAAGAATATGGAAATATTGGAGATTAAATTTTCATGTGGTCTTCTTATAATTTCTGCATACTTGGTTGTTTAGCTAAGTTGCTACACTGTTTAGTGCAAGGGTTTGCCCTGGCGGGAATTCCCTACTCTTTCTTGGAGATTTTGTCTAAGAAATATAAGAGGAGGTTTCTGATCTGAATTTTCCACTACCTAGTGTTAGGCTAAGAAATTACCTTCAGAAAAAATGCAGTCCCTCTAGAAAACTACGTTATTTCTTAAGGTGTGCAGTGGAAGGGGTGAAAGTCCCATTTTGAGGAGCTAGTTTCCCAAGAGAAGGATCAGCCTTTCTTTGGGAGAACTAGAAAAGGAGTCTATAGAAATTTATTTGTATGTTTAGCCATTATTATGTAGATATACAGCCATACAGTGTGATTCAACCACATATTTGCAGCAACTTTCTCTTGTATATCTTTTATGTCAAGAAACCCTTGCCAGGTCTTATTGGATATGTATAAAAGAGATTAGATCTCTGTTTTTATGCCTCATTGAGTATTATAATAATACTATCAGATATATTTCTCTATTTTCTAATTTTAACCTCTATTAGACTGCACAGTCTCTTATGCAGCAGCTCCGCAATTTTGCAGTCTTGGGCTTTTGTCAATTTTAAGCTCTTTTGAGCATGGGAGACCTGTTTAACTAAGATAAAGGAATTTTTTTCTGAAAATATTTTGCATGCATGCCCTATATTGTCTATTATAAGGGAAAAAACCGTTTTTTTTCACTGTTATAACTCAATATTCAGAAAATAACGTTTTTGGGGCTAAAACTGCTACTTTTCCCCGCTTGGTGACATTGTAAAAAGCCATAGTTTGTTGCTGAGATTGTTCTATTGAAGATATGTGTTTAAATAAATTATATGAGTTGATCAATTTCATATCTACAACTTTGGAATACCTTAGGATATTCTTATTGTTGTAGAAAATTCGAGATTTGGGATATTACAGTGGTATCAGGGCAACAATCTTGGCTCGGCTTGTGAGCTCAAGAATTATGGAGTCTTCTCATGGGGAGGAGGATATTTGAAGAATAAATCAGAGCAAACCCTTTTTTTCTAGAGAAAAGGGGTTCTCAAAACTTCTTTTTCCAAATCTATAAGGTGGAAGCAAGGGAATCAAAGAAATGAAGAGGGAGAAATCTGAAAATCCCTCAGCAAGATCTACACAAGAGGAAGATTCTAAATCCTCATCTTATGGATATGAACACCAGCCATATCATCATATCTACCATGTTATATCAGCAATTTATTCATGAAGAGGAAGAAAGGAGATGTGCCAAAGAGAGATACTCTTGGTGATTATTTGCCGAAATATGAAGATCAATCCGAAGAGTTCAAAGATCAGTTGAATTTCCAAGGGTTTTTCCAAATGAAGGAAAGGAGCACAAGGAGCAATAATCAGGGTGAGGGTAGATTATTTCTATCCACTTTTGATGGATCACCTCTATTTCCAGTTAGGGCTTGGGTGAAGGAGCTAGACACCTTTGTGCAGCAACATCAAGTTTCAGAATTTGAAGCCATCAAAGTAGCAGCGCTGCATTTTGAGGGTAAGGCCTATGCTTGGTGGTTGTTTGAATCATTTTCCTTAAAGAATGAAAATACATCTACTTATGCAAGGTTCATTAAAAGATTAGTAGAGAGGTTTGATGATATTTCATGTGAAACATCTTCTATTGCAACTATCAAATCACATCAAACAAAACTTTTGCATAAGTTGGGAGGGTCTATAAATCCAACTCCATTTTTGAAAACCAATGAAGAGGAGGTGAGCTTGTTTGATACTTTTCTAAGGGCAAGATCTCCTTTGGATGAAGGGCTTCCTTCTCAAAAGGAAGACATGATGATTCCTTCTTCAAAAGAGGACTAAGATCTAAGGTCTCTTGTTGAAGGTAAGGCAACTTCAACTAGTGAAGAAGAGAAAGGGGAGGCAGGAGAAGATAACGTAGTCATAACAAGGGCACCTCAAGAACCTCATGAAGAAGAGGATAGAGCACTTTCTCCAAAGAAATAAACTCTTGAATTCTTGCAAGGAGTTCCAAAAGGTCTCACACATAGAGCTCTTGGCATAACACACGAACATCATGTACCTTCATTGCCAAATGATGAGATATTGAAGATAGGAGGAGGAAAAGAGGAGGAATGACATCACAAGATGAAGAGCATGTACCCTTCTCTATTTCAAAGTTTGAAAGAACAAAGAATGCAAGAAGACATATGCAACAAAGGTAGGGGAAAATCTGTCCACCTACATTCACATCCTACTCTATGCCTTGATGCCTCTTTGCAAGGAGGCATTTCAGTAGGAAGACCTCCTGATTGGAGGGAAAATAAAGTTTTCTCTCAACTATATGCAGCAGAAACATATTTTTTTAAAGAGGGAACCTTGGAAGGAGCCACTACAATGCTGAAAATCATTGATGGAAGGCTATGGAATAGATTCAGAAATTTGTGCTGATATGAGTATAGTATCAAAGGGATACTCCATAGATTTGGGGCAACAAAGGATACTCCAATATATAATGAATATTTTTGAACATAACAAAAATAATAATTTCATTTTTGTATGTAGAAGAAAAATTGTGGAAGTTTTTGAGAAAGAGAGCCTTTCAAGGGGAGGGTGACTTTCCTAAACTTCAATCTTGTCTTGAGAAAGATCAATTGTAAGAAAGGCAGCAAAAGAAAGTTGGGAATACTCCAACATGTGACTTTGACATCAAGCATGTCAAGGAGGAGAGCCATCATATGAAAAATACATCATTTCATATTTCTACAGCGCTGTCAATATTGGGAAGCCTAGATCCTTATTGGGAGTCCCAAATCTTGATGGAATATTCTAAGGACCTTTTCACATGTCAGGTTCTTGATGGGAAAGCAAAGGGTTGGAAGTATAAATTATTTGATGGGATCATTTATGTTCATGATCAGATCTACTTAACTAAAGATTCCAAACTCAAGAATAAACTACTTAACACAACTTATGAGGTCTTGCTTTCAAATCCCACTAGCTTCATTAAAACATATCATACTATATTAGATGGATTCATGTGGGAAAATTTCAAGGAGGAGATGCACTCTCATAGGAGTAAGTGCATGAATCATTTGCTGGTTGAGGAGGAACATAGCTCTTGGGAAGAGTTATCATTATCACCTCCTTATTCATTGAGTGTTAGAGGGAGCTCATCCATGAGCCACCTTGCTGATTTTAAACAAGTGTATGACAAACATTGTATTTCTGAATCTCATGATGTATTTATTATATACTTGTATTTTCTTAAAACTCATGTGCAGGTCTTGGCTCTAAGAGGGGGCACCTTTTCTGATGGGCTTCTTGAGCCACTTTGGGCCATGAACAATGGTGATGTTGGCCATTATTTGGGAGATCTTGGAGAGATGATGTACTCCACATGGTGTGATTCATCAACACCAACCATCATACACCTTCTCCAAGCATGCAAGAAGGATGGGGCAGCAAACAAGTGTTGGGGAGAATGCTTGTCATATCATATTCTATGGCAGTTAGGAGGAAAATTGAGTTGGTTGCACATGAGGGACCATTTTCCTTCTCCCTTATTGTATATGGAAGCTAGCATGATCCTACTTATGATCCCACATGCTAAATATATTCTTAATTTTGTTGGGAACATGGTTGGAGGAGAGACACATTTGTTGGGTGTGTCTTTGGGGAAAGAGAGTCCCTACTATTTTTGCACTACATGTTCCAAGAGGAGCATGAGAAACTATATGGCCACCATTGCATACCACTTGTTTCTTTATGATGTGGACCATATGTTTGGTTGGAACACTTGGGGCATGCCTCTCATGAGCAATTGGGAGGATATTTTCTATGAATTACCAAGCTAGAAGGTGATTCATTTGATTTGGATGATAGCATGGAGGAGGGAGGCCTCCATTGATGATGAAATTCCCCATGATTGTTATCACCTCTATCTTGAGAAGGCAATGGATCAGCAAGAAGGTTTCCATGACAACTTTCCATTATTTCATGATAAGAGCCATTGGGTTTCTTCACCAAAGGCCAACTTGCACACTTGGGAGGAGCCATTGGGAGATGGAACTTTTGCAGAAATTCTGAAGCAATGGAGGATACTATGGGATGAGAGGGCCATAAGAGGAAGAGGGGAAATTTTTCAGCACCCTTGCAGTTGCTTGGGGACAAGCAACATTTGGGAGGGGGAGACTGTAATATTCCTAATTTAGCTTCAGCTAATAAGAATATTATTTTTTCTTTTGAAATCTAGATGCATGAATAATTGAGCAAGGAGGCTCCAATTTTGCTTAAGTAAGAATAAAAATCCTTCCTAATGTGAAAGGGGATCATGAAATAACCAATTCAAGCATCCACATGTGTGAACAAGGTCTAAAATATGTGGACAAGGTCAAGTTTTACCAAGTCAACATGATTTATTCTCAAAGAGGTGGATTCTAAATTAAGCCATCTCAATGTGAATAAAGATCAATCCAGCTAGATAAAATGAAGGCACCTTGAGTGTGAAAATGGACATGGCATGAAGAATCAGTCAAGGTTGACCAAATCAACAAATTTTTCTAGATACATTGCACCATCTTGATGAACAACTCAATTTTCGTGGAGGAGCCTTTGCATGGAAGAAACCTCATAGTGGGTGGGACCCTTGGTGAGGAAGCTCATAAATTATATAATTAAGGAGATGGAAAGAATATGGACATATTGGAGATTATATTTTAATGTGTTCTGCTTAGAATTTCTGCATACTTGGCTGTTTAGCTAAGTTGCTACACTGCTTAGTGTAAGGGTTTGCTCGGGCGGGAATTCCCTACTCTTTCTTAGAGATCTTGTCTAAGAAATATAAGAGGAGGTTTTTGATCTGAATTTTCCACTACCTGGTGTTGGGAAAAGCACTTACCTTCAAAAAAAATACAATCCCTCTAGAAAACTGCATTATTTCTTAAAGTGTGTAGAGGAAGGGGTGAAAATCCAATTTTGAGGAGCTAGTTTCCCAAGAGAAGGATCAACCTTTATTTGGGAGAACTAGAAAAGGAGTCTACAGAAATTTATTTGTATGTTCAGCCATTATTATGTATAGCTACAGCCATACAATGTGATTCAGCCACAAATTTGTAGCATCTTTCTCTTGTATATCTTTTCTGTCAAGAAACCCTTGCCGGGTCTTCTTGGATCTGTATAAAAGAGATTAAATCTCTGTTTTTATGCCTCATTGAGTATTATAATAAGAATATCAGATAAATTTCTCTATTTTCTGAGTTTAACCTCTATTATACTGCGTAGTCTCTTATGCAGCAGCTCCGGCATTTTGCAGCCTTGGGTTTTTATCAATTTTAAGCTGTTTTGAGAATGGGAGACATGTTTAACTAAGCTAAAGGCATTTATTTCTGAAAATATTTTGCATGAATGTCCCATATTTTCTATTATAAGGGAAACAACCATTATTTTTCACTGTTATAACTCAATATTCATAAAATAACGTTTTTGGGGCTAAAACTGCTACTTTTCCCTGCTTGGTGACATTGTAAAAAGGCATAGTTTGTTGTTGAGATTGCTATATTGAAGATATGTGTTTAAATAAATTATATGAGTTGATCACTTGATGCTCTCAAACTTTGGAATACCTTATGCTATTCTTATTGTTGTAGAAAATTCCAGATTTGGGATATTACAAACAAAGATAGAGGTGAAAAGATGGTAACCAAATTTTGGTGCCGACCTACACATATGATTAGATAGTTAACCAATTCATAATGATCTATAATTTATTCAAGAAATAGCAAGAAATAAAATATATGAAGGAAATTATAAACCAATTCTAAAATAAAAGTTGCTTCCCTGAAACCAGCGTACTCTTATAACTGATTACACCCTAGTAAAGTTTGATAAAACCACATATGATAACATATTCAGGTCATTTTGTATAAACACAATAAGATGTGAAAATACATTATACCTAGGAAGTATATAATAACACTTCTTTTTGCATACACCGTTCAATGTTTTTCACTACCCCTACTGGTATATGGTTCAGTCCACCAATAATTGCCCCTAATGGATACAAAATCCTTGGATATGACAAAGCGAGAACTTTATTGCTAGACATGAAAAAATTTGATATCCAGAGCTCTCTAGGAAATTTTACAAATGAGTGGCCGAATTTTGGGGTTCCCATTGTCTTTGATGGCTCAACAAATGTTAAAAACAAAAATTTGGTAAATGTTCTTGGTGTGTTGCCTAGTGATGCAATCTTCCTTGTAATCCAATACTCCTCATCATTTGTACCATATTCTGGGAGCATTGCATACCTCTTACCGAAAAGAAATAATGATATAGGGCCACCCAATATGAGACAAGTCATTAAAGATAATGAATATAACTGTAAAGTATTAGGAAAACCAATGAGCATGTACATCCTCACATTTTCACTCTGATTGTTTGCTGCACATTTTGAATCTTTTAATACATAATATTGTTAAGCATAGAGAGCATGACCGAATCAATGCCTTGTAGAAGGAATGGAAGTCCATCATCAAATTCATCACAAGGCATATTTTTGTCCACTATATTTACTAGATTCACTCTAAGTTACAATTAATTAATCTCACAAGGACTAGATTTGGTAGCCATTAGCTCACCTCTAAGTGTTTGTTGATGATAAGATGAGCATTGGCTAATATGATGGTGAGTGATTTATGGGAGAACTTGAGGATACATAATACAAAAAATAGATATAGTGCTTTAGTAGTGTAAGATATCATTTTTTATCCTATTTTTTTGTCACAGATTAATATGTTTTGTAATTCATCAAATCTAACATGACTCGATTTGTAGATTGAGATCAATCAGTGTCTGGGGAATTGCATGAGAAAGAGGACACCATATTAGGGAAAATTAAGGACATTTTTGAGCCTAGAGATGTGAACTTCTATGATTGTATTTTAGTAGAATTCAAAAAACAATCAAAAAAGAAAAATACTCTAGTCCATGCTTTAACATACATTGTTACACCAAAATACTATTCTACATCAAGGTTGAAAGCATCAGTGTATATTTTTAGGGTGAAGAGAAAACTACAAATGGATCTATAGGTTCAGAGTGGTAAAATCAAAGCACTAAACAAGCTTGTCACTGATGAGTGTGATATCATACAACAACCAATTGAGTACCTACATCAATGCCCAAGGTTTATTTGGTTATGCCTATCAATTTATATATAATGGAAGATGATGAATTCAATCTAGTGGAAGAACATGTATGATGTTTCTAATCCAAAGGTGCAACATTTTGAAAATTGGGGTGCTTCCATGGGTAGTGAACACTTCTCCCACAAAAAAGTGTTGGACCACCTACATTTTCATACAATGTTAACAAAATACACCTTGAATCTATACCTGGTAGAAAGCTTGCTCTATGTGCATTAAAACTTGTAGTTGTCCCATTATAAGAGGCAAAGATTGATAAAACATATATCACAATTGGGATATTTATCCAAAGTAGGACAATTTGGAAGCTGGAAAATTGGCCTTGGAGAACCTGGATATTGCACCTTTTGATGATCATCATCATGTTGAAATGCCACCCTCGCCTATTGCCATGTTTAGCCCAACCAGGACCACAACAACATGAGCTTCAGGTAAAACTTCATCTTTGAAATTAACTCCACATCTGCATCCATGTGTATGCTCATGGTAGTGCTAATAGAAAGGAAAATTTAATACTAGGTTGAACATTTGTTGGACATTAACAAAATTATCTTATCTTATTGAAATAATTCTTTGTTTTCATTTCTTTTATTATGATATTAAATATTTCAATTTTCATACTTTCAGTTTCTATTTTTTAATAAATATCTCTATTTTGGAAAGTGGGCACATGGCCTATTTCATAAACATGACTCTTTGGTCATTATGATCTATTTCATAAAGATAACATATTAGGCATGATGGCCTGCTTCATTTCATAAAATCATTGTTTACTCTTCCTATTATCTACTTCTAGTTTAAGTGTGTAGTTTGTAACTTCAATATCAACAATATTATCTGTGTAGTACTAACAGTTGGCAGTTTGTAATTAATCCACTAAGATGACATGTTTAAAAATTCATACTTATGTAGACATTTTGCATGTTTTTTTGAATGTGTATGTGTAGATATCAACTTTATATCACAATTTGTCATAGATTCAGAAGATGATTCTGTTGTATGGTTGAAATGGGTATTTTATGTACAAAGAATATATCAATATGTGAGGTTGTGGACCAGTTTTTCCAGAGTGTGTAGCAGGAGCCTCTGGAGCACCATTTCTTAGAAAATTGTTGTGAAATCGTGCTCTAGAGGTTCCTGCTTGACACTCTAGTAAGAATATTCCACAACCTCACATCCTAATGTATTATTTGTACATCAAATACCCGCTTTAACCATACAAAAAAATCAGCTTTTGAATCTATCACAATTTGAGATAAAGTTGACTGCATCAACTATATAAAATATGGTTGATTCAAAGCATCAAGTCACCAACTACCACTCAACCCATTGACGTGTTCACTAGGTTAGAGTTGTCAACAAAAAAAGAATTTAGCCCACCCATCAGTTATGTAGAAGTTGAATTTAACTCCAATAAATTCTCTAATAGAAAATTATCTAATATTATTTGAGTCAACCCATGGTTGGATGAGAATTGTAACAAGGTAAGAGCACCATACGAAAAATGCCAAGGAATTGAGAACATTGCAATCTTTTTAGTAAAGCCAAAAGAGAGTGAATTTGTGAAAAATGAACAATAAAAGTTTCCAATGAAATCAAAATATAACCCTAGGGATTTTTGGAAATAACTACAAGTTTGGAAGAAATTTCAAGGAAACAATACAATTTCACACTTTCATATAGAGTGATCAAGGAATCATATGGAACCGAGTTCTTCAAAATGTAAGGATCAAATGATCTTTCAAAAAATCAAGAAATCTTATGTTTGGTTGTCTTCTTAGTTTATTAACCCAACTGTATAGTGTTGGTAGGAGTTGTAACCTTAACCTCCACAAAACACCACAGGTCAACCTCCTTTAACAACATCTGTAGAATGCACTTCCAATGTCTAAAGTTGAATGCACACACTAGATAGTCACACTCTGAGACCAAGACTAGCGACTAGTCATATATGTAACTCAAGGAACACACCTCAACCAAACAAATCATGCAAGAGGGGTAAAAATCATACCAACAACCTATAATGGGTGCAAATCAAATCTCCTAGTCATAAACAACGTTTCATTCACTAGGATCTCACAACCATCTCATAGGCACTAACACTTATCTCAAGTACATTTTAGCTTAAATTGTTGAAGTTGGGGCAAAAAAGACATTGAGAAACGCCAACAACTCCCTCTCATGGGTAGTATTCCATTCCATAGATAGATTGGAAAATTTCAAAAAATACGCTATGATACCCTGTTAAATTTTTAGAACATGGTATGCAGATTTGCACTCCTAAAATGAAACCCTAACCGCTAGGAAACTAAGAACTTACCCTCCTGTCCACACAAAAAAAAACACAGTCCTAGATATATAAACACATAAGTCTTAAAAACACAATAACAAGCTTCAGAATAACACACTTTAATGTACTAAATTTGAATAATTAGAGCTCTAGAAATTACAAATGGCATATAGATTTAGCTGCACATAATTTCTCATATATTAATTGATGGAAAGAAGAATATGATTACAAATCAATAGCTCAAAACTAAATAAATAACACCCTTGCCCTATATTTCTTTTATAAAATAAGAAAATGCTAAGGAATTACAAAAATAGACCATCCTTGTGGTGCACTCAGATTAGGAACATAAATCATTACAATTGGCTACCTAAAATGGTGTGCCCTGGAATACATGATAGCCTTGCCTGGGAACCAACACCTACCTAAATTCGGAACATCCTCTAGCTCATGAAATTTGTCTAAACATAGAAACTATGCCCTAAACAACATTGAAAAAATACTTGCTAAATATAAAACATTGAGCTCCTTCCTAAAATAGAAAAGAAAATTATAATTGTGCCACCTCAACCTCGCAACAACCCAAGGCTGCACAAAATCTAAGGCCGCTACAGATCTGCTGGTGAAAATTTTCTCATCATTGTTGCACCTCTTTAGTGGGAGAACACATAAGCAACAATAGGTAAAACTAACACTTTCAACCTCCCCACTTCTATAGAGTACTCTAACCATAATATTTAGGGCAATCATTTGCTTTCATGTTAAAAGAATGATGAAATTAGAGCTCTTTGGAAAAGGGACCTAGAGTCATTACTTCTCCAGTAATTCGGTTGGATTGTTATGGAACACAAGTACTTGATTTGAAACATGATACAATTTGTGTCCTTGGCTAGGGATCAACTGTATATGTTTTTGAAGCCACCGAGGTAGATTTAAGAAAACAAGTTTTGCATGTAGATCACACTATCATTTCTTTGAGTATCAAGAGTAAATCAGGCACTGTTTGCAACCGTCCCCTCAACACCAGGCAACCATTGTCCCTTATAATTTGAACATTCAAAATCCCCATCTACGGTTGGCCTCTCAAAGCTTATAACACAAATACGTGAGCTAGATTTGGCATCATCGTCATGAAAATCACTGGCTTCAGAAGCATTCTCACTATCCTAGGTCGATCTTTGAGGACTCTCTTCCCCCTCATCATTTGCATTAGCATCATGTTCTCCTCCTGCCTCAATAGCACACTCAACCTCTTTATCTTCACGTCTATGCCTATACTACATGTTTGCACCATTATCCTCCCCTCTAGGCACTGCATCTGTACTAGACACTACATTGCTAGCATTGGCATACAATGTGTTTTGTCAATCCCCAGTCTCTGGTGTAGCTAAAAAATCACCTTCTTCTCTTTCCACTTTCAAGCTGCTATATACAACTCCTTCTTCAAGATATCTCAAATCCATGGTCCTACCTTCCATTCTTAAGCCAATATTCCATCTCTCAGTTTCTTTTCCAACATTGCATTTTAACAATACATATACAAGTTTTAACAAGAGTTCACATACATAACAATTTTTTTAACTCACAGTAAAAAAAAAAAAAAGTTAACAGACAAAAATGACAATGACTTGCAAGCAATAACTCTCTTGGTATTGCACCTTTCATCTCTCAAACAAAACAAATTATTGAGAACCACAAAATTGGAAGCAAAAACAGGTACGTATTTTACTCCAAATCCAACCATAAATATACCATGGCATACTACAAACATATAAATTGTAATGAACTCAACTGCCATGCATTGTAAATTTATAACAATCAAAATATCATAAAGCATTCCCACCACTAAGATATGTATGAAATCAACATGGAAAGAGAATAACTCATAACTTCTTTTCTCTATGAATCATCATAATTTATATATCATGTCAAATGAATGAAACATAATATGGGAGGAGGGAGGTATTTCATCAACAATCAACTGTATTTCAGTTAAAACTAATGAAATACTTATATTTGAGTTTTGTTAAGATTCCTAGTAGTGTATTTTAATCAATGATGTATTGTGTCCTATGTCCTCTGTGTATTTATAAATTTTAAAACTATTATCACTCAGATTGAACCTCAGGCTGAGAGAGGAAATTATAAGGTAACCTTAAGCCATGCTTAGCCAAGTAGCTAGCCCTGATAGGCCAGGAGAGGGCTCTCTCCGTATAGAACACAGTCAAAATGACTAAGGAAAGAAGATTTTAGGCTACGTATAGTAGCTCAGGGTTTTGATTTTTATTTTTTAGGGTTTGCTGGATCAGGAGGAGCCAAATAGCTAGGGCAAGGAAATTAGGTAAAAATTTGTAGGGGTTCCAAGGGGCAAGGTAGGTAGAAGGTTTAAACATTCAAAGTGAATTAAATGAGATGAATAGACTAGTGAGGAGCTAGGGAAAGCATCTGGTATGTATTTTCCCTAAACTGAGGAGAATGAACACACTATACTAATTTCCCAAAACAGAGCATAAATGAATATGGATTATGCCTTTCAAATTTGAAATCTAGTATATTATAGACATGAAATAGTTTATGAATTAACAATACATTAAAAAAATTTGATAACAAAGAGGAAACTGTGTCTAAAACTCATACCACATGGATCCCAATAAAATAGCTGCAAAATTATATTAATGTACAAGCCAAAATGATATAAAAAATGTCTCCTGAGATGCCCAAGCTCCAAGTGAGTCCAACCATTAGTCAAATCCATAAGAGGAGGAGTTGTTTCACCTACTCCCAAACATAATCTAAAGGCTAGGAAAACTCAACAATTTGCCTCTAAAAGAGAGGAAACTGATTCATTTGACATCTAGAAGACTTATCTGATGCATCTACCCTAGATAAAAGTGAAAACATGATATTTACATTGATTTTGACCATTTACATCAGTAAATTTCCCATTTTCCCAATCAAAAGGTCAAAAAGTCAAAAATGCTGAAAATAGTGAAAATTTCCAATTCCTTGGTAAACACGAAGCGCCATGATAGAAAAAATGGCCTGTCTTGCAACCAACTTTTGGAGGCATTTCCGATGTCAAAATGAGATCCATGATAGCTCATTGGAAAGCTATCTGAGTCTTGTTTCCAAATATGCCTCCAGTTTCCAAAATGGTGTCCATATGTCCTATCAAATACCTGCTCTTCCAAGAATGGTAAACGCACAGTGCCAGGGTAAAAAAGAGGGCAGGAACATGATTTTTTGGTGGTTTTTTGCCATTTTGAGGGACCTGATCTCCTCCAAATATTCTTAAAATTGCTGGGGTTGATGTACTCATCATTATAAACACAATGGTGGTGTCCATTCATCAATTTGATGCCCCAAAAAATAATTTCATGGATTTTTGGAGACTCCACTGGGAAGAAAAAGTAAGATCAGATCTTCCCTGGGAAAGATCATCAAAGTTTAGATCTAATTGTTGATGATGGACAATGGTCAGATGCATATGAAGGTTGAACCATTCATTTGGTGACAACATTCACTAAAAGATCTAGAAAATCAACACCTTATGGTGACTCCACTGCATGAAGATTAGTAGCTTCAAGATTTTTCAAGATGGAAACTGTTGCAAGAAGGTATGCTCCCATGAGCCGGGATCACATTCCAGGTTTCCCAAATAAAATGCCTAAGATAGATTGGAAAAGGAATTTTCCTATGTTTAAAGACGATGATAGGAATGATGCTACTTTACATCTGCTTAAATTTCACATGCATACACGCAAGTTGAAGGTTGAATTTCCTGAAGATTGTCTCTTAAAGTTGTTCATGGCTTCTCTTGAAGGAAGAGCATGATCTTGGTATGAAGGTTTTCCACCTGCTAGTATTTGTTCTCTTAGAGTTTTCCATTCAATATTTTATGAAGAATATAAGGAGTCCTATTCTTCTTTGTCTCTGGTTAATAATTGTTGTGATCAATTTGAGGTTTTCATTCAAAGCCTAGAGGATTCTTACGATGATAATGAGTTCATGGATGAAGAGATCTTGGAGGCTTTGCATGAAAATCCTTTTCATCACCAAAAAGAGAAAGTGTTTTCTCTCATGGAAGAAAAAGATGATGTATATTGTCTTGATGTTCATGAAGACTTCCCACAGGAGACAATTCCTGCACCAATACAACAAGTTGATCAGCCAAAGGTTAAAGAAGATATTCAACATCCTTGTGAATCTTTAGGAGAGAAAGAAGAAAATTACTGTGTTATCAAAAGAAGACAAAAATTACTTTCTCCTCTTTCTGAAGATGAGATAAATCAGCTCCTAAAAAGTCATATTACAACCCAAGCTAATGTAGCTTTGCCGAGTTCACATAATCAAGAAAGTAGTGGTAAAAATTCTTCCATTTTTAAAATGAAAATATAAGTTTAAATGAGGACAGTCCTAAAACTATATTTATAGATCATGATGAAAAAAGACAATATAATTTTTCAATGTTCATATTTGATGAAGTTTCTCCTCAAACTGATTTTCTTAAGTATAATGAATCTGAAGATGATTTTGATGAGGAGCTTGATGAAACTATACAGGAAATTGTTGTGAGTAAACCAATTTATGATGATGATTCCCTACAAGGAGATCAACTAGTAGATATTGTTTTCTTTCATGATGATGATAGGGCTGTCATGTTTGATAATCCTGAAGAATGTTTCTTGTTTAAGGATGACTTAGAATATGAATTTGAGGTATGTGAACCAGAGGGAGACAATATGCCAGAGATAGAATCATATTTACCCATGCTTGAGGAATTTTCAACCAACACTCAGATAGCAGATGGTTATACTTCCCTATGCCTTTCTATGGATCAACAAACAAGTGTTCTTTCAGATCAGAATGAAGGGAGTACTGGTTTTTTTGCTGCTGTACTTCAAGGCAAGGTAATGCTTCAAGATTTTAAAAATCCCTTCAGTATTCTTTTACAAGCATTGGAGAAGATGAATGTTGTTTTTTTTGTCAGCATAAGCATTGGTTTCAGTTTCTATTGTGAGTTGCCTACATGTACATCATTCTTCCTGCTCGAGGAAAGTGAAAGTAGAATTCAAGAAAATAATCATTTTCTAGATTGGTTACACTAGAAGGATCACTTCACATGATTGTATATATGTCTTTAGCAGGCCGGTGGTTGTCATTAGGATTTGAAGCCCTCAAGTCTTGGTGATGTACTGCCATCAATAAGTAGGGTGACATCAATAAGTAGGGTGATTTCAATTTTAAAATTTTGTTTCAGTCGGTCTTGAGTCGGTTTATTGTGTCCAGTTTCTTTCAGTATTCAGTTTGGTTTTTAGCTATTGACTCCATTTCCCAATGAAATAGGCACTTGGTCTACAGTGTTCTTGGCACCTCTAAGGAACTACCATCCCTAGCTAGAGCCAATGTTAGTGTTAGTATTTTCATACTTCCACCAGGGATCAAAACACATTTTAATGTGCATCTAAGTGTAGAAATTTGAATAAATGATATATTATTCACCGAGATTCTCCTGATCACACACTATTTTAGCTTCATGCACAATACAAAATCTCTTCTACCATTGATCATTACATGTAGAAATAAAATCAATTGCATGCTCACATTAAAACCATAAACAATCACACATATGAACACAATATTTCATGGGAAAGCTTAAATCTGAAAACCCCAATTATTTGTATATTATATGTCATATAGATCATGTAACAATCATTATACAAAGCTCCTCACAAGCTCTCTGTACAATCTTTAATTGCTACACACTAATCAAGCTAGATCTAGCAAAACACATGCTCCAATCTCTGCCACCTGATAGCATGCCTCTATTTCTTAATCAATGTTGTAGAATGGCTCATAAATAACTTCGAACCACCTGGATTGTATTGCGCAATCCTCATTGGCTTCTCCAATCACTGGTTGTTGCAAATCATGCAACAGTATAGTCACAACTGATAGTCACACTGCTCTTTCACCTATCTCTTCACTGGTCTCCACTGAAAATGTCCATGCACTGAAGTTAACTGATGTATTCTTTAGTTGATTAATGAGTTTATAATTAGTGAATTAATTAATAATTGATTCACACCACTCTCACTAATTGTATCAATTAGTTAAACTGAATACAAATAGCTCAACTATGTTTAGATTAGTTAAACTGAATACAACTCCACTAACTTCCTCAATCAACTCCACCAAACTCTGTCACATGAGTTCTAACTTAAGTATCCATGCAATAGCTCCACTTAACCCTCAGGAATAGCGTAATTCCTTCTGTCAGCTCCTGTGCCACATCTGTGCACTTAACTGAAGTGTTCCAAGAGAATAAGATAATGTTTATAGTCCAAATATTATTAAGAGCTAATAATATTCGACATATCTATTTTTAGACTGGCAATCTAAAAATAGATTCCGCCCAATATGTCTAAAAATAGAAGTCCATCTATTTTTCCAACTTGACCAACCATCCACAAATAGCATCCTCCAACTCATAGAACATGATCCATATGTCTAAAAATAGACATAGTCTAAAAATAGACTTTGCGCCAAAAATAGCCTGCGGGCCCACTTAGTGAAGGCGACTTCTTTCCACTAAGCTCATCATCTTGTTGCAATATCAACACTCCCTCTCAACAAGATAAGGATTATCTGCCACCCCTATCCTACCTCTGTGGTATTCGAATTTTCTCCTAGTGAGCGCCTTCGTCAAGATATCAGCATCCTGATCCTCCGTAGGAATGTATGAAAGTAACATGATCTTCCGCTGCACACAATCTCTGATATGATGATATCGATCCATGAAGCCATGCCACCTCAACTCATCCTCCTGTCTGTACCATGATCCATATCCCGATGTGCCTCTGAGATATCTCAATACATGCTTCCCCGCCTTCCAAAAGAGCTTGGTTGGCTTAACCATAGCTTGTGAAAGCTGGTTAACAACATAGCATATGTCGGGTCGTGTATTGACCAGATACATGAGCGACCCCACCAACTGTCGATAAACAGTGGCATCCACTACCTCCGCTGAAGTAGCATCCTCCTTCCTCCATCCACCAGGAAGAGGAGTATCAACAAGCTTGCAGCCATGCATGTTGAACTTCTCCAGTATCTCCCGGGCATACTTACCCTGAGAAACAAACAGTCCACCACTGCGCTGCCAAATTTCCAATCCCAGGAAATAATGAAGGAGGCCCAAGTCCTTCATCTCAAACTCCTTTGCAAGATCAGCCTTGCATGAGTGTATCAACAGTTCATCACCTGTCAAAATCAAATCATATACATAAAGTACAATGATCAGCAACTTACCCTCCACCACAATCTGGTATAGATTAGGATCCGCCTCAGTCTTGGAGAATCCAAGTCCGGTGAAATAACTGTCTATCCGTGTGTACCAAGCACGAGGTGCTTGTTTCAACCCATACAACGCTCTCTTGAGCCTGCACACATGCGACTCGCTGCTGAAGATCTCGAAACCTTCGGGATACTCTATGTACACCTCCTCCTCAATCACCCCATTGAGGAACACAGTCTTCACATCCATATGATGAATGTGCCACCCCATCTGCGCTGAGAGAGCAAGAATCGTCCGTATGGAAGAATACCTTGCGACAGGTGCAAAGGTCTCCTCATAATTGATCCCCTCTATCTGTGAAAAGCCTCGGGCAACAAATCTTGCCTTGTACTTCTCCACACTCCCGTCAGTTGCCTGCTTCACTTTGTAGATCCATCTCGAACCCACCATTGATTTCCCCTCCGGCCTTGGGACAATCTCCCATGCAGTGTTTCTGACAATCGAATCATACTCTTCCACCATGGCATCTACCCATGCGGGGTCCTCCACAGCTTCCTTGAAAGAGGATGGCTCCATCACGATACACTTGCTCATAAGAGCCATGTATCTAGTATACCGGTCAGGTGACTGTCTCTGTCTGCGCTGTGATGTAGGTGCTCCTACAACCTTCTCTGCATCTTGAGCCAGTCGCTCAGCTTCTGTAGTGCGCTTCCACCCTCTGATGGTTGGCGCTGCATGAGTGGTTTCTTCCACTCCATGAACCTCCTCTTGTGGCTGATCCACATCCCGAGGCTCATCCTTAGGAACTAATAGCTCCTCCTCTGCATGCAAGTGTGGCTCCCTCTCAAGCGAACACTTCATGGCTTTCTCCTCCTGAAATTTGATATCCCGTCACACAACAGTCTTGCGACTGTCTGGAAAATACACACGATAGTTGTGGGGTGTATTAGTGTACCCCACAAATATCCCAACCTCTGCGGTCAGCTCCAGCTTCTTCCTGGCATCCTTCGTCACATGAATGTAAACAGGTGAACCAAAAATCCTCAAATGGGAAATATCAGGCCTCTTACTAGAAAACACCTCCTCGGGTGTACTCATGCCAAGTATCCTGTGAGGACAACGGTTCTGCACATATACTGCAGTATTGCATGCCTCCGCCCACAAGTGAATGGGTAGGCCCTGATCATGCAACATCGCCCGTGCAGCACCCACGATCGTTCTGTTCTTCCGCTCAGCAACCCCGTTCTGATGTGGGTTATGAGGTGCTATGAGCTCTCTTCGAATTCCTTCTGCGCTGCAAAAGTCCTTGAATTCGCCAGAGATGAATTCACCACCATTGTCGCTCCTAAGAGCCTTCACCTGCTTCCCCGATTCTTTCTCAACCAGTGCCTTGAACTCACAGAACTTTGAGTATGTCTCACTCTTGTTCTACATGAAGAAGATCCATCACTTACGAGAAAAATCATCAACAAATATCACATAATACCTGTGCTTTGCTGTCGAAGCTACTGAGAAAGGTCCACACACGTCTGTGTGAATTCTCTCAAGGATCGTCGTGGCGCGACTATCCTTCTCGTGAAAGGTGGTTTTCACAAATTTTCCCAAGGTACATCCCTTGCACTGATCTGACTGCGCAAGAGTACCCTTAGGAAGCCCAATAGAAATCTGCTGCAGTATCTTCAAAGCTCCATGGTGAAGGTGGCCCAATCTCTGGTGCCACAACTCGCCATCATCCCGGCTCACCACTCCTTCTGCCTTGCCTGCCATTGCTGCACAGCCATCTACCTGCAATTGATAAAGGTTTTTAACTCGAACCCCTATCCTCCGGGTCTCACCAGTTGCCTTACTGCGCAGGAAAGCCTTTCCCTCGCTAAAGACAACATCATATCCCTTGTCTTCTAACATCGCCATAGAGATAAGATTCTTCTTCAATCCCAGAACATGCATCACTTCCTTCAATACGAAGGGTTTACCAGACTCCCTCTCAAAGGAAATGGTACCGATACCGGTCGCACTGTATCTACCATCATCGCCCATCTCGATGTGCACTCCAAGATCTTTCTCATCCAGATCTAAAAACAAATCTCGGTCTCCTGTCATGTGATGAAAAGATGCACCATCGTCAAAAAACCACACCGACCCCATCACACTTGAGACCACTCATGCGATCAAGGAGGCTAAGGCCTCTCCAGCTGCAGATCTAGCAGCCTGCTTATTTTTCTTCTTCTGTGGACAATTAGTGGTGTAATGTCCGTGTTGGTGACAGTGAAAGCACTTCACCTTGGACATGTCCTGCTTCTTGCCTTTCGCACCGGATTGAGAAGCATTCTTCTTGCTCTTCCCCTTCCTTGCTTTGGCAGCCAAAGCACAATTTTCTTCATCTGAGTTCTTTGATGAAGATCCGTCCCTGGTACTTCGCCTTATCTCCTCTTGCACAAGATCTGACCAAAGTCGCTCCCATCCTGGCAATTTCTCCCGACCATTGACAGAGTCCTGATAGGAATGCCAACTCTTTGAAAGCCCAAGGAGAGCCAAGCTCACCAAGTCCTCATCATCAACAGTAACCCCCACACTTCCCAGCTCATCCCTGCATTGGATGAACTTCGTGAGGTACTTGGGCATACTATCGCCTTTCTCCATTTTTATGTTCCTGAGTTTATCCTTGAGCGCCAACTTCCTTTGGTCGCTCTTTCTTTGGAATAAGTCTGTCAACGCTTTCCACATTAATAATGGAGAAGCCTTACCATGAAGGTTGGACACTATGTGATCCTTTAAACCTTCCAACAGAATTCTTCGACACTTTGTTGTCTTCTTTTGCCATGCGTCAAGTGCGGCAGCATCACTAGAAGCAGGTTTTGGAATTTCTGCATCTATGAACTCCTTCAACCCATTGTCATCCAGCACCGCCTCCATCCTGTCCTTCCATGCAATATAATTCGAGCTGCCCTCAAGGGCATACTCCAATCGCAATCCGTTGAAAGACATCTCAACTTTGACACCAAGAAAAACACTTCTGCAAATTCGAATTCCACCAGCACAAAACTCAACCGCTTCAATGTTTTGCAATTGCTCCAATGATCAATATTGCTCCGATACCATGTAGAAATTTGAATAACTGATATATTATTCACCGAGATTCTCCTGATCACACACTATTTTAGCTTCATGCATAATACAAAATCTCTTCTACCATTGATCATTACATGCGGAAATAAAATCAATTGCATGTGCACATTAAAACCATAAACAATCACACATATGAACACAGTATTTCATGGGAAAGCTTAAAGCTGAAAACCCCAACTATCTGTATATTATATGTCATAGAGATCATGTAAAAATCATTATACAAAGCTCCTCACAAGCTCTCAGTATAATCTCCAATTTCTACACACTAATCAAGCTAGATCTAGCAAAACACATGCTCCAATCTCTGCCACCTGATAGCCTACCTCTATTGTGTAATCAATGTTGTATAATGGCTCATAAATAACTTTGAACCACCTGGCTTGTACTGTGAAATCCTCATTGGCTTCTCCAATCACTGGTTGTTGCAAATCATGCAACAGTATAGTCACAACTGATAGTCACACTGCTCTTTCACCTATCTCTTCACTGGTCTCCACTGAAACTGTCCATGCACTGAAGTTAACTGATGTATTCTTTAGTTGATTAATGAGTATATAATTAGTGAATTAATTAATAATTAATTCACACCACTCTCACTAATTGTATCAATCAGTTAAACTAGATACAAATAGCTCAACTATGTTTATATTAGTTAAACTAAACACAACTCCATTAACTTCCTCAATCAACTCCACCAAACTCTGTCACATGAGTTCTAACTGAAGTATCCATGCAATAGCTCCACATAACCCTTAGGAATAGCGTAATTCCTTCTGTCAGCTCCTGTGCCACATCTGTGCACTTAACTGAAGTGCTCCAAGAGAATAAGATAATGTTTGTAGTCCAAATATTATTAAGAGCTAATAATATTCGACATATCTATTTTTAGACTGGCAATCTAAAAATAGATTCCGCCCAATATGTCTAAAAATAGAAGTCCATCTATTTTTTCCAACTTGACCAACCATCCACAAATAGCATCCTGCAACTCATAGAACATGATCCATATGTCTAAAAATAGACATAGTCTAAAAACAGACTTTGCGCCAAAAATAGCCAGCGGGCCCACTCAGTGAAGGCGACTTCTTTCCACTAAGTTCATCATCTTGTTGCAATCTCAACAAGGAGGTGTCCCATTCTGAATAATTTTTTTCATTATTCCATTAGGTCATGACTTAAAATTGTTCCGTTGGTGGTTTTCCTTGTCAATAAAATTCACTCTCCCTCCAAGACTCATATTGCTGACTCATTCCCATGTCCCCTTGAGCATAATAACACTTATGGAAATGCTCATTTCACTTGAAAGTATTTTAAGTAAAAATTTCATTCAAAGTCAAGTCAAAAGCAGTTTGAACAAGATCATCATGATGGTTTCATTATACTTTAAAGGTTGTATTTTCAGTTTGAAGACTTTTTTATCAAAATGCCATTTTGATAGAAAAGTCACCTATGTAATTTATTTTAATTTTTTCTAAATGTAATTTCATGTTGTTATATGTAATTAATAAAATCCCAAAGATGTAAAAGTAATTACGTCAAGCCTTAGTGAGAAAAATAAAAATCCAGCTCCAGGTTGATCAAGCCTGCAATGCAAAAAAATTCAAAGAGTATCAGCGATAAAGGAAAAATACTTTAAACATTAGAAAAGTGGGTATTTAAAAGTTAAATAAAAATCCACTAGGCTATAATGCATATCAAACATTTCAAATAAGCCATTTTTACCTTTTTTGAGTTTTTACCTTTTGTGAGTTTTGCGTGCCTGCCCAGTGGCTTTGCGCCCTTGCTAGGAGATCCCAGTGTAAATTTTAAAGGCATTTTGCGCTCAAACAGAGGCGCTGTGCCCTCAGATAGTGGCGCTGCGCCCTCAGACAGTGGCGCTGCGCACATGCACAATGAAGACTTGTGAGGGTTGTATCACTTCAAAACACTTCAAACCACTTCCAAACTTCTCCTAAAATCCTCCAAGAGCCCTAAAGCAGTAAGTACATATCATATATCTTGTTTATAAGTTATTTGATGGCTTTGAATGAATTGAAATGAAACCCTAATCTCAGTTTATGGTCATTGTTCATACACTTGATTCATCTCCTAAAACATATATCAGTCATAGGCAGGGTAATTTCATTGACCTAGGGTTTTCATTGACCAAGTTTGACCATTCAATTCATTCCCCTCACTCTTTTCCTTCACGTTTTCAAGCTATCCATCTCATCCCCTTCCCCTTCATCTCATTCCATTTGTATCCTAGGGTTTCATAATTCAGAGTTTAAAATGTCTGAAGAAGAATATAGTGGTGTTGGTGAGGCACAAGTTCCAAGAAGAAATGATCACAAAGGAGGGAACATTAATAGGTTTGAACCCATAACCACAAGGGAAATCATGGCCTTTCCTCTCACTGTGTCTTGCTTCAAAAATGTGGGTTGTTTTGAGTTTTGTGAGAGAGTGCAGCAAATTCAAAAACACCTGGGGTTAATAAGATTGTTCATCACTAATTTACATGACAAACAGGTCACTCTTGCTGGGGTCACCATTGATATGTCCACCAATTCCATTTCAGCTGCTACAGGCATCCCTATTGTGGAAGAGAGGTGGTTTAAGAAAGCAAACTTGGATATGAGCTATTATGGACCATACCTCAAACCTACAAGGATCACAAAAAGTCAATTTTCCCTTTCTCTCATCTCCTTGACCGGTATGTTCCCATGATGAGGATAATTATGAAATACTTCACTTGTGAGGGGAGGTTTTCTCGACTATAATCATACCATATCCGTCTCCTCGTGCATTTCACTAGAGTTAGAATGCTACACTTACCTTACTATCTTTTCTGCAACATTGACAAGATGGCTTACATTGTGAAAAATATGGATTACAATCATCAAATGCAAATTATTTTTCATCATTCACTCATCAAAATGGTGGCCATGCATCAGCTTCAGCAGAAAAACATTTCATGGGATGCATTCATTGAAAATGAGATTTTCATTACCCCACCTAGCAATCTTGAGCAGGATATCCCTTCATCATCTCATCCTCCCGTATCCATTTCTCCATCTCAGCCTACTGTTCATACATCACCACCCACTCAGATCCATTCACCTCATTTTGATCCTACCTCATCACCTTTCTATAACCCTTCACCATCACATCATGATACCGGAGCATCAAGCAGTGAAAGAGACATTGAGGCAGTTTTCACTAAAATGATTGATATTGAGTCATTCCCTAAGACCTATCAGAGAGGCCACATGCATGTGTTTTCTTCACATGGTGTGAAAGGACCATACCTTATTCATCAGCAAAACAGGTAGACAAGGGCAAGGAAAAGGCTACAGAGCCTATCATTGTTGACTAGGAGGACAAACACGAAATTGATCAGGAGTTTCAGTTGATTGAGATTGATGAGGAGGATGAGGATAGAGCCACCAGTGCAGTGATCAGAGGAAAAGAGGCTAATATTAGTAATCTTCAAGCTAATCTTGATAGATCACAATATGTGATTGACTTTCTTGAGCTAGAAAATCGGTAGTTGAAGACTAAGCAAACCATCAGTGAGGTCAATACAATCAGAGCTCAGAGAGAGGAAGGAAAGGCTAAGGCCTTGCTGGAGGAAACCTTGGGTAGAGTTGATGACAGTGATAATGAGGAATATCAACTTCCGAGACAGAGACCGAGGAAAATTGGGCTAAAGAAGGCCTTAGCTTGGGAAAGGCAAAAAGAGGCTAAATTGGCAGAGCAACTTACTCCAAGTGAGCTACTTGCCATAGATATTAGCAGAGATAGAGAGTCTTGGCTTGAGAGAGACAATTTTCATCTGGAGGGCCTGCTATAGAAGGCAAAGAAAGACATTGAGATTTAAAGGAATATGTCAAAACACTATTCCATGAGAAACAAGATTGCAAGGGCCAAGCTCAAACGAGCCCATGCAAAGATTCAAGCTTTGACTAAGCCAAAGGAGAAGGAGAAGTTGAACATTATTGCTGAGGTGTCTCTGTATGCCTCCAACCCTTGATTATCAATAAAATTCATAATTTCGGCACACCTTGTGCAAATTTTGATTTTTTGGACAATTTAGCACACATAAAATTTGTTAAACGCGTAGCGCCACTAGCGCGACACTCTTTTTTGGGGCATCCAATTGATGAATGGCCACCACCATCATGTTCAGAATGATGAGGACATAAAATTCATCAAGTTTCAGAATATTTGGAGAGAAATGGTCCCTCAAAAGGGAAAAAAACCACCAAAAAATCATGTTCTTGCCCTCTTTTTGACCCTGGCGCTGTGTGTTTACCAGTCTTGGAAGAATAGGTTTTTGATAGGGCATATTGACACCATTTTGGAAACTAGAGGCATATTTGGAAACTAAACTCAGAGAGATTTCCAATGAGATATCATGGAGCTAATTTTGACATTGGGAAGACCTCCAAAAGTTGGCTGCATGACATGCCATTTTTCTGTCATGGCATTGTGCGTTTACCAAGGAATTGGCAATTTTCACTGTTTTCAACATTTTTGACTTTTTGACCTTTTGATTGGGAAAATGGGAAAATTAATGATGTAAATGGTAAAAATGAATTTAAATATAATTTTTTCACTTTTATCTAGGGTAGATGCATCAAATAAGTCTTCCAGAGGTTAAATGAATCAGTTTTCTCTCTTTTAGAGGCAAATTGTTGAGTTTTCCTAGTCTTCAGATTCTATTTGGGAGTAGGTGAAAAAAATCCTCCTCTTATGGATTAGACTCCCTGAGGCTAAGGAGAGTGGTTTTGAGGTCTATTTGATGTATTTTCTCATTCATTGTAATGGTTGGACTCACTTGGAGCTTCGTCATCTCAAGAGACATCTTTTATATCAGTTCGGATTGGACATTAATATAAATTTGCAACTATTTTCTTAGGATCCATGTGGTATGAGTCTTAGACATAGTTTCATCTCAGTTATCAAATTTTTTGAATGTATTTTTAATTCATAAACCATTTCATGTCTAAAATATACTATATTTCAAGTTTGAAAGGCAGAATCCATATTCATTTATGCTCTGTTTTGGGAAATTTAGTATAATGTGTTCATTCTCCTAAGTTTAGGGAAAATACATACCAGATGCTTTCCATATCTCCTCACTAGTCTATTCATCTCATTTAATTCACTTTGAATGTTTAAACCTTCTACCTACCTTGCCCCTTGGAACCCCTGCAAATTTTTACCTAATTTCCTTGCCCTAGCTGTTTGGCTCCTCCTGATCCAACAAACCCTACAAAATCAAAATCAAAACCCTGAGCTACTATACCTAGCCTAAAATCTTATTTCTTCAGTCATTTTGACTATTTTCTATATGGAGAGAGCCCTCTCTTGGCCTAGTTGGGCTAGCTACTTGGCTAAGCATGGTTTGAGGTTACCTCGGGATTACCTCTCTCAGCCTGAGGTTCAATCTGAGTGATAAAAAAAACAACAACGTAGACAATTCTAGAACCATATCTCTAGTAAAGGCCCCACCCTAACTTTTATGGAAGGCATGCAATGCACTCATCCTTAGCTACTAAGAAAACCACAATAATATCAAAATGAAAGACATAAAAAACAAAATAGGTAAAAAAAAACTTAAAATTCTCTATATTACACTTCTTGTTAAAGCCAAATTCTTCTAATAAGTTTTAAGTCTCTTGAATTTGTGAGTGTTTTCAATACACAGGATAAGTATTCTAACTTGACACATGGTACAAAGCTAATCGTACTGAAATTTTATATGTTGGAACTACAATCACATCATTTGAGTCATCTAACTTTTCAATGTGACCAACCTGCATGGCTGTACCAGGAATCCCATGAGTAGCAGGTGCAGTGGAATGAAATTTTCCACCCTCACTATTATGCCCATTTTGGTCAGTTTCATGACCACCATCTCCCTTGATGGCACTCTCATCATTTTTCATCCCACCCTTGGCAGAGATTGTTGTTCCCATTATTAAATTTTCCTCACCATTACCACCCATATTTTTTTATTTCACATTAGTGTCTCCAATATTAGTGCAAAAATTTCCATCACTCTCCTCGATTATACTTGCTGCACTAGATTTTTCAACAAAGTTCTTCAATTTCACTTCCTCCTCTGTGTCCTCTGTACAATGAGGTAGCAGATGGGAACCATGAGCTAGATTTGGCATCATCATCATGAAAATCACCAACTTGAGAGGAATTCTCACTATCCTCAACTGATATTTAAGGACTTTCTTACCCCTCATCATCTACATCAACATCATGTTCTCCTCCTGCCTCAGCACAAAACTCAACCTCTTCATCTTCACATCTATTCCTATACTGCTTGTTTGCACCATTATCCTCTCCTCTAGTCACAACATCTATACCAGACACTTCATTGCTAGCATTGGCATACAATGTGTTTTGTCGATCCTCAGTCTCTGGTATAGCCTGTAGGTGACAAATCACCTTCTTCTCTTTCAAATTTCAAGCTGTTATGTACAAATCCTTCTTCAAGATATCTCAAATCCATGGGCCTACCTTCTATTATTAAGCCAATATGTCATCTCTCAATATCTTGTCCAACATTGCATGACAAAGTTTAGTTACACAAGTGCACATACATATATACTTTTTAACAAGGGTTCACATAAAAAACATTTTTTTAGCTCAAGGGAAACAAAAAAAAATTAACATACAAAAAAAAAACAGTGACTTGCAAGAAAGAACTCTCTTGGTATTGCACCTTTCATCTCTCAAACCAAATAAATTATAGAGAGCCACAAAATTGCAAGCAAAAAAAAGTACATATTTCAATCCACATCCAACCATAAATATGTCGTGGCATACTACAGACATATAAATGGTAATGGACTAAACTGCCATGCATTGTAAATTTATAACAATCAAGAGATCATAAAGCATTCCCACCACTAAGAGACGAATGAAATCAACATGGCAAGAAAATAGCTCATGAATTATTTTAGCTATGAATCATAATAATTTATATAGCATGTAAAATGAATGAAACATAATATGGGAGGGAGGCATTTCAGACACAAACATCTGTGTTTCAGTTAAAACTAATGCAATACTTATATTTGAGTTTTTTTAAGCTTCCTAGTAGTGTATTTTAATCAATGATGTATTGCGTCCTATGTCCTCAGTGTATTTATAAATTTTAAAACAACAACGTAGACAACTCTAGAACCATACCTCTACTAAATGCCCCACCCTAACTTTTATGGAAGGCTCAGGCCCACCCTCACCAATCATTTGCCCAAGCCTTGAATGCAGTGCACCTGCCCCTACCAAGAATACCACAATAATCTCAAAATGAGAGACATCAACAACATAATAGGTAAAAAAAAACTTAAAATTCTAGATATTACACTGCTTGTTAAAGCCAAATTATTCTAATGGGTTTAAAGTCTCTTGAAGTTGTGAGTGTGTCCCATACATGGGATAAGTATTCTAACCTGACACATGGTACAAAGAAAATCGTCCTGAACTTGAATCTATTGGAACTACAATCACAACATTTGAGTCATCTAACTTTTCAATGTGACCAACCTACATGGTTGTACCAGGAATCTCATTAGCAACGGGTGCAGTGGAATGAAAATTTCCACCCTCACTTTTATGCCCATTTTAGTCATTTTCATGAACACCATCGCCCTTGATGGCACTCTCATCATTTTTCATTCTTCCCTTGGCAGAGATTGTTGTTCCCCTTATTAAATTTTCCTCGCCATTACCACCTAGAGTTTGTTGTTTCACATTAGTGTTTGCAATATTAGCTCTAGCACTGCCATCATTCTCCCCTATTATACCTGCTACACTACCCTTTGCAATAGAGTTCTTCACTTTCACTGCCTCCTCTGTGTCCTCTACACCATGAGGTCGCGGAGGGGCACCATGAGCTAGATTTGGCATCATCATCATGAAAATCACCAGCTTCAGAATCATTCTCACTATCCTTAGTCGATCTTTGGGGACTCTCTTCCCCCTCATCATCTGCATCAACATCATATTCTTCTCATGCCTCAGCACCACACTCAACCTCCTCATCTTCACGTATATTCCTATACTTCCTGCTTGCACAATTATCCTCCCCTCTAGGCACAACATCTGTACTAGACATTACATTGCTAGCATTGGCATAAATTGTGTTCTCACGACACTACACCACCATGCTGCTATCAAAAAAACTACTCTCATGAACTCTCATCCAAAATTCCCTTACTACACTGGATTTGATGAGTGTGCCACATAGTATATTTATTGTGTACGCTGGAGGAGAACAATGGCTGAGAATTCCAAGTATAAACTAACAACAATTGCAAGAAAATAAAAAGGATGATAGTAATAATAGTAGAAATAGCACCATGGAAATCACCCTACAAACACCCTAAACACTCAATTGCTTATCTTTCGAAGAATAGATCCTATCTCATTCCTTTTTTTTTTATTTCATATAAATTGAATGATTCCACTTTAACCATATGCAATCACTACTGATAGAAGAAAAGAGAACTTCACAACTACAACTTGACCTATGGCCCAATTAGGTAACAAAAACTCAATCCTCTTTTGAAATTATCAGAACACCCTAAACTACAATCCTAAAAAAGTGCAATTAAGTCAAACCGTAAGAAACAAGATATCACTTCCAGCAACTGTAGTCAAAGTTTCCAATATTGATACCCTTAATAAGACATATTTGGTATCAGTTTTGGTAGTTGCAGTTTCCAATCATTTATACCATTATTAGGACATCTTTAAGTTTTGTAACAGGGAGCCAAGTTTCTTAGTCAGCCAAATTTTTTACAAGTATTTTAAAAAATCCATCCTTTCACACAATCTCAAAGGTAAGAACTAGTCATATTTGCAAATCATTTACATTCTAAAGTGTCATCAACACATAACAATTAACCTCTTATGTATACTCTGGAAATCAAGAATGTTAATATGAATCAATGATCCAAAAACTGAGGCACTCTGGATTTTTCAAGAAAGGGCATTAAGGTTTATGTATATTCTAAAAACATAAATAAAATGCACAAGACTCCAAAAATATTTAAAATTATGTTTCACTCATAATTCTAAAATACTCCTAGAACATTTAAACTTTTCTATGTTTATAACTAAAAGCCCAAAAATTTTGTGAGAAGGCCAGAATGTAATGTAGCATTGATTGTCCCATTCATAAATATTTTAGGAAAACACAGTATGGATAATCAAGGGGATAAGGGAGAATAATGAGGAAGAGCCGAATTTCAAACAAGGGGCACAATTCTCCTAATAAGAAGTTGAAATTTAGATAAATATAATGTGTATCAAAAAAAATAATCCTTAATGTGCTTAACTTTGTGCAAAAGGATAATAATGCACATCAGGTTGTGGTATAGTGGCAACTTGGAGCAGTTGTTCTGACAATACTCATAGGAATTCTCATCCCTTGCATGGGGTATGCCGGATATGCCTATTAACCGTGTACCTTGTGCCAATTAATGATTGTATTGTTTAGGCCTTGAAGAAGATAATTGCAATAATCGTTGGTGCAGTACCAGCAACCCATTATTTGCAAATTTAGAAGAGTTGGAGGTTTTATCATTCGTAAACACAAAGGTTCCCTTTTATAAAATAAAAAAAGGGACTATCATGGAAATATGCCCTTTTTACCAAAAATATTTGACAATCAAGCCTGTATAGGGAGCTTCACTGCAAAGAACAGACTATGGTGCCAAGTTCGAGCAGTATCCATTCCACTAAAATGACAAGGGAATTGCACACAATCGATCCTTTTGAACTCATGCAACAATGATGGGCTAATACAAGTGGGCGAGAACAATGTAATAAATGAACCCTTGTCGACGTCTAACCATCCGAACAGAATCTATATTTTTCTCTGCGGGTATCATCCGGTTTGGCATTGGGCAGATGTAAATGTGATTCAGGCTGAAGGGCTATATTAAGGCTGTAAGATCGACCATGCTCTACAACCCCTCTGTTATTTGAGTTATGGGACTGTGATAATTTTGATTGCACCCATTTCAAATAAAATTATTGGGCTTCTACCCATTTTGACATAAATACAATATTTTTCCTTCATATTTGTTTATCCATGGAAGATTCCCTATAGAGGCTAGACCCGCCTATCTGTTCTATTGGACTCAGGCAGAAAACCCATCAAACCCTTCTTCAAAAAAATGTTACACCTAGCAGAAAATGGTAGGATTTGTTGATCTCGAAATAGTGAATTTGTGCTTGTTCTAGCAGAACCATATATTATTGGTGGTTTACTAAATGACAAGTTTTGTACTTGAATAATAAGGCGGGACACAACCTATTAAGAAGAATAAGAAAAACTGATTTCTTGGATAGAAGCACTTATTTTGATGATAAGAAAGTGTTATTGAGCATATTATTGGTAAGACTATTGGTAAAATCAGTGGAACAACAAATATTCTTGATGTTATTTCTCTTCCAGTTTGAACCCTACTTTTAGTATTTTTTTTGGAATTAGCACTTTTTATGGCCTTTACAAGGTTAAAATGGTGCCCCTCATTTTGAAATGTTTGTTGGGACAAATTTTCAAATATTGATATTGACGCTGCTTCTTTATGAGATCTATGTGTTATATGGTTATTACAACATTTCTACTCTGAAAATATTTTTTATTATGTTGTGTTTCAATTATTTATGGACTCTCCAAGATGTTCAAGGAAAATTATTGGAAAATATACTAGGAACTTTTGTAGCTAGGTACTTTCCCTTTATGCTTAAATATGAGTTGAACATTGTAGTATCAATTCAACAATGTTTCAAGTTTAATGAATTGGAAATATATGTTAGAAATTTCATGTTATTATGTTGTGTTGGCTTCCTAGAAAAGAAGGAAGATTTATTGCTTGCATTGGGGCATGTTGAAATGAGAGAAGTGAGGTGCACTCTATAACATAGGTGGGGGTGGAATTGACCCATTGACTCTGTGTGTTCCTGTGTCTAACAATACTTTTAATCTACATGGTGAATTTAATATTGAGGCGAACTGGAACCGGCTAAAACTGCATCTGATGTGAACATGTGATTCATGTTGAATATCTATAACTTGGAGTGTGAATCATGCATTGAGACTATCAAAAAAATTTGGAGTTTGACTCTTGGGAGAAAGGACAAAGGCTTGATTCTTTGGTTGGTGGATATTGTTAGAATATTAACTACATTTTTGAGGGGGTACAATATGGGACCAGTGGTATTGAGAAGAAGAAAGCATAAGGTAGTCCTAAATGTGTTGGTACAAGTTTTAAGGATGTTACAACATAGCCCTTAGGGTGGTTACATGGAAACAATGACTAAAGGTGAAAGAGACATACAAAGCAAGGGGAGCCTAACTAAGAACCTAAATTCACTTGCTTAAATTAGTATATGGGAAAACCAAGGTCTTCTTCATAGACCTCAACTACAATGTAGTGGAACACATCAATGCTTAAAACAACAAAAATAAAAATTATTGATCAAGTAAATATAGAGAAAGATTTTTTTAGTGACTATAAAATAGCTTTTCAATCTCAAGGATATGATGGAGAAAATAAAGGTAGTCATGCAAACTTTTATTGATGCAATTCCCTGAAAATTGTTGCAAGAACAATAAGGTGCATGTGATTTAAAAGCAACATTAGATGAGTTGACAATGACCCTTAGGGAGATGGTCTATGATAAGTCCCTTGGCTAGGATGGTTATTTATGCAAATTTTACAAAGCCACTTGGGGCTTTCTTGGGCCAAAATTTTCTCCAAGTGTATAAAGTATTTTTATGGACACATACACAAGGTAACCACATCAACAAGTTGTTGATAAAGTTCATCTTGAATCCGGAAGACCCATTATTAATCACATGCTAGTACCAATAACTTTTCTTAATCTACCTTATAAAATTATAGCCAAAGAGATTGCTTTGTAGTTGAAAAATATCTTGTCAAAAATCATTGTAGCAAAATAGATGGGATTTATTAGAGGCAGATACATTTGGGATAATGTGATTGCTATTTGGGAAGGCATTGAATGAGTTAGAAGCCAAGGTCTGGAAGCCCTCTTCATTAAAGTAAACTTTAAAAGCCCATGGTTGAGTGGAATGGTTGTTCAATCTCTCCATGCTGAAGGTGCTTGAGTTTGATACATTTTTTTTAATGTAGTTGGAACTTTATTTTCATGGACTGAAACTTGCCTTTTCATAAATTAGGCCAAAATTGAAGAGACAGTGTGCTTTTAATCTATCTGGAAATAGTATTTGTTGGCCTTGATACTCTATGTAATAGTTGTTTAAGCCCTTAGTTATCCCATTCACAGAAGAATTGGATAGGGCCTAATCAAAGACACACCCCTTCCTGGTCCTAATGGTGATCAACTACTGAATAGAAACTTTGCAGATTGTTCTTTCCTAACCATCATTAAAGAGAAGAAAACTATGGAACACACTATGAATCGCTTGCAATTTTAATGTGAAAACCTTAGATCAAAATTTCAAATGGCCATAACTCAATGTTATTGATAAAGGAGTTCCTTGATTGGTTTATAGGCAAAGAATGGGCTTGATTACATCTAGTTAGGGGTTAAAATTCCTTGAAATCCATTTTCCTTTGAAGCCTTCACAAGTATCTTTTAGCAGCACTCCCACTTTGAGTTGTGTATATATTACAAGTTTGATGGAATTTGTTATCCTTATTTAGCATGCTCCACTATGAAGACAAGTAGTGTGTGGAGCCCTTTGGCATGGTCAACATGCGCATTTTATAGGAGTTCTAAGGAGATGAGAACCCATGGAAGAAAAGGACCCATTGGCACATTCTCCAATGCCAGAGAGAAATATAGATTGAGGGACATCGTTCTTTTTAGGAGAATGGTTTTATAACTTAATACTAATAGCCTACACTGTGGTTCTACATGTATTTCTCAAGACTACGAAAGACTGGTATCTGTGGTTTATCCTTACAAAAATCATGCCCAACTTCTCTGAATTATTATAGCGTTCCTAATCTACTGAATTTACATTCTCCATGTACAAGGGCATCACTAGAGACAATTACCAAAATCAATGATTTGAGTAGAAGTTCCTTTTCCATTAGAGATGTGGCAGGCTTGCAATTATGTCTTTGTGTGTAAATTCCCAGATTTCTCGAGAATTTATATTGTTGATTTACTTTTCTCTAAGATTATATTATCCTTCAGTGTTTAGTCATTCTTATTTAGTACAAAGGATTTGGACTAGTTTAAGGGTTGAAGTTGATCCAGTGGCTTTCAAAATCATATGCAGTTGATCCTTAGCTAAGGACAATAATCGCACCATGTTGCAATTAAAGTGTTTTTTCTCGATAACAATCTAGTCATGCTCTCAGAGTAGTATTGGTTCTATGTTCCTTTTCCAAAGTGCTCCCAATTATCATTTCTTCTAACATGAAAAATGATGAATACCCTTAAATAGAAGTAGGTTCTCCATACTCAAGGTCTTTATACTTCTTTATGTTCCATACTCATGAATATAACAAAGGGGATACCTTGACAAATAGCTTCACCTTCTAGATGTCCTCTGCTACCAAGAAAAGTGCCCAAAATGGACACTTTTCTAATGTACCAAACCTCTATACTAATTTTCACAAAATTCTTAGGGAAAATTTTCTCAAACAAAGTTAGCAACATCCAAAAAGAGTGGATCCCCATGAAATATGTGCAAGAAATTCAAAGATTTTATATAATAGATTATTAAAAAATGGGTCTAGAGTGAGGACAAGTGGCATTTGCAAGGTATATATCTCCCGACCTTCCTTACCAGCTAGTTGTAGATGATGTCCACTTAACTTTCAGTTGTAGACAAGACATGTATGTAACTACTGTAGTCTAGGGCTGTAAATATGAAAAAAAAAAATTGTCAAGACCAAGGTATCCACTTTATGAAGCATTGCTGGCATAAAATGGCATTGAAGCCAAGAAATATAATTTTATTTACACAAAGGAATTGGGAAGGCAATTTAGAACACCTTGAAATAGTAGCTAGGAAGAAAACAGTAGTAACGATTCTTGTAAATCCTAATAATCCTTGAGGTGTTATTTACAACCATGAGAATTTAGCCAAGGTTTCATAGATGGAAAACAAGTTAGGCTTGTCAATAATTTTTGGGGGAGTATATGAACTTAAACTCTGCCCAGTGGTTGGTACCTTCCCCCCATGCAGTTTTGAAATAGAAATTATGGCTCTGCCTAGTGGCTTGTACCTTCCCCCAATGGAGCTTTGAAATATAAATTATGGTTTTCCTTTGGAAATGTCCAACAACAAAAAAAATCCCCAGAATTTAAGGGAAATTTATGGCTCATAAATTTCATAGTAGATGATGATATTTATTGGCAATAGAGGTGTCTCCTTTATAATGAACAATTTCTTTTATTCCTCTTCCAAAATGGCTTAAATGTGTTTCTTAGCTTCAATGTAATATTCCGAATTTTCCATCAGTTAATTGGAATATTAGAGTTCTTACTTTTCTTAATTAGTCAAGTAAATAAAAGGGTGGAGGGACCCATAAACCCCTTATATGAATAAAATCCACTTCTGTTGTGTGAATGTGGGTTATTAGGTAGTGGATAAACATTATGGAATACTGGAGCAACTTATTAATGAAGGAAGAGTGGACATCATAGATCAATAATGAGGAATATGATGGAGATAGTGGAGGAATAAAAGTAAGATCATAGGGAAATAATGATGCAGTGATGGAGGAAGTGGTGCATAAAAAGCACACATGATGGAGGGAGCGGAGAGTAAATCCAGAGATCATGGATATCATGGAGAGACAATAGAATCTTCATGGAGGCTAGTGGCCACATGTGCAACACAATAATGAGGTGGGCCAAGGCTATGGGAGACTCACAAAGCATAAAAAGAAGGTGAGGTAAGCCATAGAAAGCATTATGGATTTAGATGTTGTATTTTCGTTTGACATTTCTTTGCATGCTTCAACTGTTTAGCTAAGTCTGCAGTGTTTTTTAGCACACGGGTGTCTCTGAGCGAAGATCTCACCTTTATCCACAAGGGAATTCGAGTGCCTACTCTGGAAATGTTCCTTTGAGAAGCCATTCATCATCTGGAATTGGTGTCACATTCATCCCCTCTCTTATACACATACGACTTCAGGAATTATGCATTCTTGCCTTAGGTTTTGAGAGGAGGAAGGTAGTTCTTAGCATTTTAGTTAGGAAACCTATGAAGGGATCAACCCGTCACCTTGTGCATTCATTTTAGTCTTCTAGGGGAATAATTGTGACATCCGACATCGGGCCATCATTCTACACCTCCTTGCAATAGCAGTTCCTACATGAATTACACATTCTAGCAGTGTAGATCAAGTGGAGGAAGGACGTTCCAAGTATTTCAGCCTTGGAATCTTGTGAGGGATCATACCCTCACTTTGGTGAGATTATTTCCATCAAATATGAGCTATATTCAATCACCTAGCAACAAGCTACAACTTTAGCTCTCTTGACAGCGTAGTCCATTCAAGCAGTTGTGTATTCAGCAACTGCAACTTGAGAGGAGGAAGGAGGAGCTAGATCTCAAGCTTCTAGCTTGGAGATCAGGAGAAGGGGCCAACCCTTCAATCATTGAGCTTATTGTGTATGATTGCACCCATTTTATCTTTCATCGCATGCCATATATTTTCATACCCAATAGTTATGTATTGCAAGCCCTAGGAGGGTGATTTCCAAGGTGAGCCAATTGAGAAATTCTTCCTGGGTTATTCTAGGTTTTCATCATAGAGTCTGGATTTCAAATCCCAACATTTTCTGAACTCCAGAACATCCTGATATACACATCCCTTTTCAGCAAGCGGTTATATTTCCAGTATTTCCAGGAGGGACAACGCAGTATGGCCTCTAGCAGAGTAGTAGTTACGTAGTGCTTTCAATGAGAGGACTTGAGGGTCACTCTAGCCATCTTTTTCGACTTGAATGTTGCTATTTTTTTAGCACTGTTGTACTTGCATTTTCACCTCCTTATTAATAAAATGACTTAGTTGTTCTATCCATTTTTATGGTGTATTTATTTTATTTCCATATTGTTGTAGTTTCTAGCTATTGTGTTTTTTATTACTATCTTTTCCTATTTTGGGATGTTACAGTGGTATTAGAGCATGATCTTTGGCTCAGCTTGTGGGAATTAAATTTCATGACATCAGAAGAAGAAGCAGAAAGTAGAGATTTACAATGGAAGAGGGATTAAGTTTTTCCACACTTCTCTTAAAATCTATGCAGGATTTCTCTAAGGAGGTTAAAGAAATGAGAAGGGAAAGGAAAAAAGAAACCTCAAGAAGGTTTCAAAATGAGGAAGGTTCGAGCACTTCATATTGGCAACATAACCAAACTGACAATGCATAGAGTTCCAAAACACTCTATTATGTCCACTTTCCTTGCAGAAGGAAGTGAATGGCATGGAGATGGAGGATAATTGGAGCATGAGACTCTAATTAATTATCTTGTAGAGTATAAATCTTAATCAAGAGCATTCAAAGAGAATCTCACTCTCCAACAATTTTTCCAGATAAAAGAGAATTGGAGACCTCGCAACAGCCATAGAAGAAGAGGGCACATACAGAATAGATTATTCTTGCCTACATTTGATGGGTCATTCACAAGCACAACAAAATCTTGGATGAAGGAGTTAGATGATTTCTTCCAGCTACACCCAGTAGCGGAAAGAGAGGTTATTGAGATTGTAGCACTACACCTTGAGAGTGGAGCAAAGGATTGGTGGTTCAGCCATATGAAACATGCAAGATTGACTGCTTATGCAGACTTCACTCAAAGGTTGGTAAAGAGGTTTGATAGAAGAAAACCGAAGATAATTTTCATAGAAACATTTTCCGACATTGATGAGGAATAATATGAGAATCAAAGGGAATATGTCATCACTATCACTCTAGAAGAAGAGAAAATACCACCACCACTAGCTGTAGAAGTACTTGCATCAGTAGGAGGAGCACTTGCATCCTTGCAATATGGTCCTGAGCATTTGACATTGAGATTCCCATGCATGATTCAGGAGATGCATGAGGAAGAGGAGGCAGAAGCCAGTGATGGTGCAGAAGTAGAGGACCATCCATCACCATCACCAGCAGTTGGAGAAGCCATTGCATCGGTTGGAGGAACTCCAAGATTTTTGGGGTCATACCATTAGGGAAATTGCATGACCAAGGGTTAGAGCACCTTGCTGATTTGGAGTAGCAGACTATCACTGCACAGAGGACCCTTGACTTGTTCAAGGAGGATATGTATAGCTATCCCAGTTTACATTGTTGAGCTGCACACAACACTTTGTTTTGGAATGTGGAGTCTTGGAGGATGGGATTAGAATATACCTAATGCAGGGAAGCTATAAAATAGATTTAGAGAACGGGAGGTTACTATCGCATGAACTATCATATTCTATTTATGACAAAGAGATATTGGCAATTATGCATGCATTGGTCAAATTCCGACAGTTTTTTATTGACAGTAGATTTCAGGTGAGGAGAAACGACCATGGTCTCTGACACCTTGTTGAGGAGGAGTAGTAGCTGCAGAAGAGGTAGAAATGGTGGATTAGTATAATGAAGGATTATGAGTTCAACGTTGTGTATGGAGAGGTCCATGTGGTAGCAAATGCATTATCATGGAGATCAGTAGTGTTGTCACTAAGGAGAAACGATGATTTGGGGGCCCAATTATTCTTTGAGAATTCCGATGATCGCTTCACTTATGAAGCATTGGGTAGGCAGATGGTAGATGATAGACATCTTGTGATGGATAACATGTTCCATTATTAGGATAGAGATTTATTGATGAGCATCTCGAATCTCAAAGAGAAGCTTCTGCATATAGCATATTCAGAACCTCATAGGTTCTATCAGGCCATCGGTGAGAGGATCTCATGGAGAGACCTCAAGGAGGTTGCACTTCGACATATTATGAAGTGCAAAGATTGTCATAAGATTGGGGTGGATGGTATTTCCCATTTGGTGGATACCAAGCTGAAGCATGACATGATTCATTACCCACAGTTGGATGGATGGATGAGGTTGATGAGAAAGTGGTTGGAAAGCTACTTGCAGATCTATGTCACGGGGCAACAAGAAGAATGATTGTGTTGGTTTATTTTTGTTGAGTATGGTTACTACCAAATATTTCACATTTGTATGATCCATGCCTTGCATAGTACTGGTGTGATGCAGCAGTAGGAGGCATGGCTGCACTGGTTACTGTTGAGAGAGTTTGGCCATCACATGACACATCCTATGTCAATGGGTGTATTATTGTTTGGGACATTGCATGGCACTCGCATAATGTGGCTACAGGGAGCTTGGTTATGTTGGTCTGATGTGACATTCTACATGTTAATTAGTAAATTTTTTCTCCATGATTTGCATTATGATGATGTGAGGTGGTAGCAAGAGTCATTGATGATTTGGTTACTCTTGGGAGAATATGGACTGACATTCTCCCCTACCTTGCATGATGATGATGTAGGATGGAAACGGGAGGCCTTGTTGTGTTGGCTTCTATTAGGAGAGTATGACCACCATACTTGGTATCACGATGATGTGGATTGGAAGCAAAAGGCATTGCTACGGTGGTTTCTATTGGGATAATATGGTAGAACATTTTACATGTCAACCCATATGTCTCTACTTCCTTTTTTGCACAGTGTTGAGATGATTCTTGGAGCAAGCAGGGCCAACGAGGCCAAGGATTAGAGCATGGAGAGGCACCACCTACTCCATGTAGCATGGGTTGGAGATATATTTTATGAGTTGGGACTTTTCACTTGGGGAGAAACCACTCCACTTCATATATCTCATGCAATGAGGAGACTCTTGGATAGCATATGGTTGCCACTTGGGGATCTATTGATGAGGAGAGGCATCTAACTACATAGTTGGGGACCATTATAGACATTCTAGAGAGGCAGTTATGGAGCCGGGCATACATAAAATATTGGAGTAGATGGGGATACCTTCCATATGAGGATGCCACTTGGGAGGGAGATGGATTTCTACAACATCTACTTTTTCAGTTGCTCGAGGACAAGCAACAGCGGGGAGGACTATAATATTCCAAAATTTCCATCAATGAATAGGAATAATAGATTTCTTACTTTTCTTAATTAGTTAAGTAAATAAAAGGGTGGAGGGACCCATAAACCCCTTAGATGAATAAAATACACTTCTTTTGTGTGAATATGGGTTATTATGTAGTGGATGAACATTACAGATTAGTGGAGCAGCTTATTAATGAAGGAAGAGTGGAGATCATAGATCAATAATGAGTTCTTCTATCTATTTTTATGGTGTATTTAGTTTATTTCCATATTTTTGTAGTTTCCAACTATTGTATTTTGTATTACTGTCTTTTCCTATTTTGGGATATTACATTCAGCTTGTTGTCTCTATCTATGTATTGCTCCGCTTCTCAATTTTCACAATCGTCTCTTATCCTTCTTTTTATGTAGTGTTATTGTCTAGCAATTAGTTTTGCATTTTCTATCCAGATTTGATGAAAAGTGCCATGCGAGTGTTCATCAAGGGCTAATTGGAAGCTTGATCTCTTGATATATCATATGCATTCTCTTTTAACAGACTTGTAATGATCTGCTGGTTTCGCCAACATAGATTCTGCTGCACAAACTATTAGTCCTTCTTGAACATTATTTGTAGCCTGCTATAATATGCATCATGTCTTACCATTTTACTAAACACTTTTCAAGAGATATGGCACAACTCTAGATAAAATAACCTATTCATCCCAAAGTAAAAATAGAATAGTATAATTGGAAAAAGGTTTTAGGTTCAAGTGTTTCAATTGTATAGCTTGGTTTTTAAACAATACTTGGAATTAAAGATTGCATCATTATTTCCAAGATGGAAAAAAAATCTTTCTTCATGAGCAGCAACACCAGAGCCAAAAATCTTCACCTTTTTCAGTTAAATGTTCCCCAATCCTCATGCTAAATATTTAATTATCATACATGAAAATAAAGTCTTGGCTATTCCATCCCAAGGATGATGAGGAAAACTGACTCAAAAACCGAAATTTAGATTTTTCATACATATTTCCATGCCTTACAAATATAGTGATTTGTACATATGAAAAGATGATAGAAAAGAAATTTTATGGATGATAGAGTTTTAGTTGAAGTGTCCCTATCTGCCTCTAGGAAATGCATCTTGTTAGGTTCTAAGAGGAGACTCTCCTTAGACAGGCTATCGGCTTTCTCATTTAACTCTAGGAAGACATGATCCATAGTGAAACTTGCGAAAATAGAGGTGATCTCATTCAAGTGATTTTTATTTGTCCAACAAGTTGATATGTTACGTCTTAGGAATGTTGCGAATATTTCAGTACCAATGAAGAATCTCCAAAGACCTGAAGTTCTCTTATCCCTTTATCAAACATTTTTCTCAGTAGAGATTTTTATGCCAACAACTCTACAAGATTTTTAATACCCATTATTGAGTTCCCTTTGAAAAATGATATGGTGACTCACGGTTTGGTTGATCTTGTCAATTTTTGAAGTCATTATCAAATCTAAAGAGCTAGAAACCTTCTTCAATTTTCATTTCATATTTATGCTACAGGGTTGTAACCTAGACCCTCAATGGGATGGATCACAAGAAGGGCATCTTTGGTTTTATCGTCTAGCCCATGTTCCTCATGCTAACTATTGAAATTTTCTATTTATTCGTTAAGAATTTTGCGAGTTGTCATGCTTATAATTTTTTGATTGTTTTAGTCTCTTTTGAGCCTATTGGTCTGCTTAAATTTTTATGTTATTCCTATACACATTCTCTATTATTCTATGGGATTCATATGTTTTAGTTTCATTTTAGTGGTTTATATTTGTTTAGGTTTATTTGTTTCATCTTGTTTCCACCCAAGATATTTTAATTGCTTTTAAGATGTGGAAAGTGCAAAATGATAACAATTTTTACATGCACAAATCATACTTGGGTTCACCATCTTAATTAGAAATTTATACCACCATATTACTTAGAAATAGATGACTGAACACCATCTTACTTAGAAATTTAGACCACCAACTTTCCTATGTACTTGAAGAACTTCAAGTGCGTCAGAACAAAACACATATGATAACAGAGAGCATCAAAGTATTCCCATTAGGCTTGTACATTCATAGGTATAATTATTTGTTCATCTCTTGATGTGGTCTTCCAGGTCCATTACCGTATTCATTTCCTAGTGTGGTCTTACAGTGCTACTTCTGTGGGAATATTATTAATCAAAGTTGATGCTCTTAGTGGTTTTAGTTACAATATGCTCATCCCCTACAAAAAATGTGTGCGAAATTCAGAAGAAACAATAATGTTATTCACTTATCCTCCTATCTAGGCAATGTTCGAAGCATAGGATATGGTGGGTGACTTCACATAGACACTGTTCCAACTACTACTACACATAGACATTGTTCTAGCTACTACTACACATCATCCCCCAACCCACCTGGCCCCAAGTTTATCTGGCACAAGACTTCCACCGGATGTGAAAACCTTAATACCATTGAAAGCAACTTTGGTGATGGTTCCAATCTGCTCTGTTGCTCCCTTGAGGAAACAATGTTCACCTTTCACTATAAAGAGTCAATGTTGAATGGCCACTATGTTGTTTTTATCAGTAGATATGGATGGGAAAGTAGGTTACTTATTTCAAGCACTGGTTCTTACAATTGAATAATAAGTATGATCTCAGAGAGAGTAATATTCAATGAGAATAACACATGGGGAAGGAATAGGAGGGAAATGTTGATCCAACCACCACACATGATCCTCCACCCCATCCTTATTTTTGAGTTTATCTATCTAAATACCAGTGCCTAATGGTTGTTGTTAATTGATAATTGTAACACAACTGAAATGATTTTTCATGATGGTCGTAGTCTGCTATATTTTTCCCACTTAATGAAAAAATATACTGAAGAGTCTATACCAAAGGGCCTCTATCTTCACTTTTCCCATTGTCCAACTAAGCATGTTAGTCAACCATTCACAGCCACTGGTTCCTCGAATATAATAAAATATACAAACCCCGAGCAAAGGAATATTCAGTGAGAATAATGCTCAAGGAGGGATAAGGTGGTGATTTATATATAAATTTTTCCATAAACCCTCTAGTGTGAATTCTTTTATGGATAGCTACCCTCACAATATAAATCCTTACCCCCACAATCTAAATCCATGGGGACAAGTCCTCTAAGAAACCATCTGCCATCAAAATGGCGTTGGACCTCCATCTGGGAAGACTTAGGTACTGCTAAGTGGATTTGAGGGAAACGTTGATCACAATCTGGGGAAGTCATCTAACATACCTTAATGGATGGAACAATAGGGAGACTAGAATTTTTCATGGATGTCTCTTCTTTAGTTTTCCCATGTCTTATCATTGTCATGGCATGATGTAATCCTGGGAAAATTTCCTTTTTATCCTCATAGGGTTGTGTGCTCCCTCTAATTTTCTTAGTAAGGGGTGTACACACCCACTATATCTCTTCCATATACTAATATTTCCCAATGAATTCATGGAAGTGTAAGGATAAATTTCTACCTCTACCACCGTTTAGTTCTTATAAATACTTTACCCAGATAGAGTTACTTCATTTGCTAGTAAATAAGCCTCCCAATTTTTTTATTTTTATTTTTTTTGTATTTACATTACGCTAAACCCTCAAAGAATTATAAAAGAAACATAATCTTCATCGTCCACATGAAGATTTGTCTTACTAAGACACTTTAAAGGGTGGATACAATTGGTAGAGAATCACACACATAATAATCTGCATTTTTAAAAGATTTTGGAAAAGGAAAAGCCCCTAGAATATAGCAGCAAGTTCAACAATTTTTTTTTCCTCTATCATCCTAGATAACTTATGAGTGGAATTTCTAGATAGGTTGAAATTGGTGCCCTGGCACATGTAGGCATTGTGTTCCCCTCGGACATTCCATCAAAGAGCAGTTCTTGAAGGGAATGGGTAAAATGATTTCTTGGAGGGACACGAGAGATCCAAAGTCGTGGGGCTTTGGAGCCAATCTCACATTTGCAGGATTCAGATTCCACATACCTATCTTTCCCCATTAAAACTTGTATTTTAACAACTTTCTATGGAGGGACATGGAATACCCCAAGGCTTGGGGCCTTGGAACCAATCATGCATTTGAAGTCTTTAGAGAATACAAACCTATCTCTTCCTTTTAAAATTAGATTTTAACAACTCTATTAGAAGGGAAACTACTTGGGCTATGATTCTGTGAGTTGGTTCCATGTCATCAAAAATCAGTTTATTTCTAACTTCTTAGGTTTCCCTTTTAGTAAAACGAGTCAACCGTAATGCCAGACCCATAAGAGAGTATTCCAGTTTGTGGTTTCCCTTACCAAATTCATGTTTGTATCCTCAAGAATAGTTCTCCTAGCTTTGATAGTTAATGGAAATTTTTTTAAAATGGCTAGAGTATTCATCATCAAATCCACACATCAAAAATATTGAGGACCTCTGTAATCCCCTTTTCTACAATATTTTTATGGTTTGAACTTTTTTGTGTGTTGGATCCTATATATCCACCTCCTTCAAATAAAAGGAGACCCTCATGGCTTAGGGACACTCTTGAATATGATGAGAGACAAATTTCTCCAAGAGGAACATTCTGTGAAATAAAGAAGTTGAATAGGTACCAAGGGTACTTAGCAAGCATGAGTACTATTTTACAATCATAGCCTGGATCATTTGAAGAAGTCCTAAAGCATCAAGTTTGGAAATATTATATGCATGAATAATATGAGTCCATTATAAAGAATGATTTCTGGTAAGTGGTCTCGAGACCAGAGGACAAATTTGTTGTCACCTCGAAATGGCTCTAAAAGATCAAGCATGGAGCTAATGGAAGTGCTGAAAAGTACAGAGAAATATTTGTTACATGAGGCTTCTCTCAAAAGGAAGGCATAGATTATGATGATATATTTGTACCTGTTGCCCGATATACCACCATCTGCTTGGTCATTTCCCTTGCTGCAACGCAATGATGGAGTCTCCATCAAATGGATGTGAAGACTTCCTTTTTACATGGTTCAATCAGGGAAGAATTTTATGTGGAGAAACATATGGGGTTTGAAGTCCAAGATAGAGGCACATATGTACGCAGGTTGAAGAAATCCCTCTATGGGTTGAAGCAAGCCCCCAGAGCTTGGTATTAGAGGATAAATAGCTACTTGATGAAGTTGGGCTTCACTCGAAGTGACACTGATCCAAACCTTTGTTTTAAGGTTGATAAAGAAATGCCTCTCATTATGGTTCTCAACATGGACGATCTCTTCCAGACAAGTGTTAACCCTCTCATTCATCAATGTAAAATGAAGATAGATTCCGAGTTCGAGATGAAAGACCTAGGGCTGATGCACTATTTCCTAGGCTTGGAGGTCTAGCAAAGGCCATGTGAGATTTTCCTTTCTCAAGGAAAATATGTCGTGAAGCTGCTGGAGATATTTGGGATGGTGGACTACATGTACATGACAACTCCGATGGAACTCAACTTTAAGAAGTTGTGTGGAAGTGCTGCTGGGGGCTTTGATGTTCTTAGTGAACTCACGTATGGAAATATGTTTTGCTATGAACACATTGAGTCAATATATGCTTGACCCTCATCACATTCACTGGATTGGTTCGAAGAGTCTCTCGAGATATCTTTGAGGCACAATAAAAAATGGGATGAGATACACTGCCGAGAGTATGAGGCTCCATGGATGTACCGATGTTGATTGGGCAGGCAGTGTGGTGGATTTTAAGAGCACATTTGTATGTTTCTTCACTATTGGTTCCGCTTCGATATCTTGGATGAGCAGGAAGCATAAATCAATTTCTTTGAGCTCCGTCAAGGTCGAATACATTGTAGTGAGTATGGCCTGTTGTGAAGCTATTTGGTTGAGAAATATTTTCAGTAAGCTATTTGGACATGTGCTAGATACCACCATTATCCTTTGTGATAACCAGAGTGGGATTCGTCTTTCTGAGAATCTCATGTTCCACGATTGATACAAGCACATTGATATTAGGTACCACTTTGTCCAGGACATGGTACATCAAGGCACCATAAGGCTCCATCACATTGCGACTGATGAGCAGGTCACAAATATTCTCATGAAGCCTCTAGGGAAGGTAAAATTCTTAACCTTTCGAGAGAAGCTTGGTATCATGGACAGACCCTATTCTGAGGGTCTCGCTTGAGTTAGACTATGAGCTCTAGGAGCTCCAAGGGGCTTGAGGATAGCTTCTTGGAGCTATAAGAAACCACAGGGTGAGGTTCACCAAACCTTGTTGCTGTGATTCTTCCCCTTTGTTATGATATTGAGCTAGTTAACCCTCTCTTTGATCTATTCCCCACATGTATCCAACCCAGGGAGTTTCAGACTCATGGGAAGTACCTCTCATTTAGAAAATGAGGTGGGAAATGTGGATAGAGGTTGATAGAATGACCGATGGACGCATCAGGGATTGTCGTGCTCTCTATGTCTAGGATGGGATATGTCCAACACCTTGATCTGGGATCAAGTCCGATTGAGGTTTTAACCTCTAAGCTGACTTTGGGTCAGCAGAGTGTGATGTCTTTGTGACTCACTCTCGTTTGTTTTCCCAAGAGCCAGCAAAGCATGTTACACCAGGATTACACATGATTGCAGGATGATGATAATGATAGTACATGATGGTATTGGATGACAGGATGGCACAGGTGGATAGATGGAATTCTCCCTAGTTGAGAGGGAGTGTTAATTTTGGGCAAATAGGTCCAAAATCCATGTTGCACTACTCATATGATGTTGATTATATTTTTGTTGGATTCCTCTTTCAAAGAGGTACAAGATTGATCTAAAGATCATCTTGCTTGGATGAGAAAAACTTATATTTTTATTTTATTTTCCACACATGTGCAAATTTTCAAGGTTGGCAAGATTTGTAATGTAGGCTCACAAGCCCAACATATGTGTCACACACCCTCATTTATGGATATAAATATGAGAGAGATTATGCTCATTTCATCATCATCTCATCACACATTCTTCTTGTGATCTGATTGGTTCATACAACCTAGGAGAGGCTTCTCTTCCTCACACATGTGAATCTGAAGCTAGATAAATTGCAGACTGTTTTAGGGCTTTTGTTGAAGCATTGACAAGCATTGACCGTGGGTCAAATCTTAGAGTTTGACCTTAATTTTTGGACATAAATTTTGATTTATTGAGGTTGCATTGGAGGACACAAATATTGAGGTTGGACATTGACTTTGACTATAGACTGTTCACTGCAGCATTGACCTACGTTGACTTCTACGTTGACTAATTTCTGTTGATCTATTAATGTTCTATCAGCATTTTACTTTCATGTTTATGTGATTGCTAAATTGAATTGGGCCTATAAGGAAGATTGAAGTAAAGTTGCATTAAGCATAGAACATACCATGGTAATCTTAAATTAACACTTTCAAATCCACTGATGCAATTTTTGAGAAGTTGTCAAGTCAGTTGCTAGTATAAGCTACTAGGGTTTCTTGTGGCATTGATGATCGGTCATGGAAAAAATTGAGCATATGTTCAAGGACTCCATATCAATGTATTTCGTCCAATGTACATTATACAGTGCTCATCACTCTTCTTTATTGATTGGCATTAATAACAGTTTTTGGCTAATTAGGGGAATTTTGAGGTCTAAAATGGGCCTCCTAAGGAAATAATAAAACAATAGCTAAACCAATAAAATAATATTTATGAATTTGCAATTCACGTTTTGCACCAAAATCCATGTAACCATGGTTAAATTCAATTCAAATGTTGTGCTAAAATAAAATTAATAATTTTTTTTATTGATGTGACTATAAATAAGAATGAGATTTTCAAGAAAAAATCATTATCATTACACAACTAATGCATTTTTCCTTTGTACTTAAATAACTTAGAATAAAATATAAATATAAATTCATAAATTCTTAATTATAGAATATACTATTACTTAAAATTTATATTATTTAAATTATATAATAACATGTAATTAATGTACTATATAAAAATGATATAATATATTATATTATTTTATGTATGAATTTTATATTACATATTGAATTGATTTGATTTATAAATAAATATTTGAAAATATACAAATATAATATCTATTGAAAAGTGTGTAAATACATGAAGATTGTGTAGGGATATGCATTGTCAAAAAATATGAAATGACAATAATAATATTTTATTAAAAAAATGTGAAATGACATTTATTATGAGTACTTTACTTTATGACTTTAAAAGTACTTAGAGAAATACCATGGTTAACCATGATTTTTTATCCACCATTGAGAATGTGACAAGTAAGTAACTTTAACTTAACCAATGCCACCTCAACCATTAGGGATGATGTCATCCCCTAAAATGTGATTGGTTCTCATAAAGTGAATTTTGATTGTACATTTTCCTTAGGAGGCCCATTTTAGACCTCAAAATTCCCCTAATAGGCTTGTTCAGCTTTCAGTAGGGATGTGTCTCGTGATCTATTCCTTTTCTCCAAAGCCTCTTCTTATTGCTCTAACCTTGACCCAATGTGTTACTGTCCCAACTCAATAGATGAAGACCCAATGGCAACTTGGAGGGGCTTTCTAATGTCACCTCAATACTCTTCTCCCACTCTTTAAGTTGGCTCTTCTCCAACTCAAAGGGGGAATCCCTAGCATTATCTAAGTCTATAAAATGTTTATGTATGAAATGGTTACCTTGAGTTAGGTTAGATATAATTTTTTAATATAAAATATTGAAATAAATTTCATATATACCAAACAGAAATAAATCTAATAAATATGGTGGACATAATTGAGTTTTCTTAGACCTATCTACAAATATAGATTGTGATATATAAGACTATAAGTTGATTCTATGGTTTTTTATGTGGTTGGGAAGTGATATTAGAGCCTACAATTTTTATTGGGTAGATGGGGTCTATGAGTTAGTGTTTTAATGAGCTCTTTCTTGTGCAATAAGGAAAAATTAAAATCAGCATGATTAAATTACAACACCACTAATTAAGGAATAATTCCAAACACATCAAAAGGGTTATCCACCACTATGAAATCTAAATTCCAGCAACTTCAGATTAAGAAATATGGGAAGGATTATGCTAGTGGATTATTGGATGGTTCCTATAATTATAGATAAAAGGGTAGGCTATCAGATATAATTTTCAGTCAACTCCTAAATGGCAACTCCAATCAAACAATAATGAATTAGTGTTATCCTTTGCTGGAGTGTATTCAGTATCCGATATTTTGAATAGGCATGAAATTTCATAACCCAAGGTTTACCCGCCAAAAATAAAATTTTGATTAAAGGATGATATTGAATCAACTATTGAAAAAATAAGAGCCAATATATGAGAATTCAAATCGAAAAGCCTTCAATTAATTTAGGCAATAATAGTGTTTATTTCCTCATAGAGCTGGACCACTCAAGAGGCATGAGATCCTGGATACACACATAACCTCACAAGGTACAACTGATGGGATTCATCACCGGTGACCAAACTAATCAACTCTATCATCAAATAGTTCATTACCGAAAATTCCAATATCAATCATGAAAGGTAATTCAGGTTAGTGAAAGCAATCATTGTTGAAAACCACACCAAGGTTAAATCCTCAAATGAACTGGCCAATGCACCACATGTAAAGGGACCATTGATCTACCCTAAGGATTATTTATTCAAACCAAGTGGTTGTACAGTGTATGAAAAATACCTAAATAGGTGCAGATTCTTGACACTGTAGTATAAGGAAGCATATTTTAAAAATTCAATATCAAAATCACCAACTACTAGCATGAGATTGAGTTGTGCTAGTGATTCTGATAGTACTTTTGAGCTGTAGGAGTGTGTCATTTTTCCAAATTGAATAAAAACAGATTTCATTTTTGGAAATTTAGTTTTCTACACTTTGTCATATATTTTCAATATGATGTGTTAGTAGATTACATATATAGAATTTGTAGTTTTGATAGCCCTTAACGTTTTATGTTTTAGCTTCTTGGTTTTTCTGATTGTAGAATCTGCCTACCATGGTATGGAAATTTTAAGAAGGCCTACATAATATTATGTCATCCACCACGGTTTCATTATCTTTGTGGTTTGAACCAACCTGATGGAATGACTCTCAAAGGAATGAGACTGGGTGCAAACCCTAGGAAAGGTGGAGGAAGTTTGAGCTATACATTGAAACCCTTGACCTTGGAATGTGTTTCTCAAAGCACTTCCAACAAATCAATAAAATAAGAAATTACAAAAACCTTCATCTTATGCTGGCCTAAAAATTCTAAAGCTAGGAGTCTTTTTTCCTTTATTTGGTGTTGTTATGTTATGAATGGATATTGTCTTGGAAAAATGATTTTTTTTTCCATGGGAAAAAACTTTGGGTTTGATATTTCTAGGAGAAATAAAAAATATACATTATTATTGGCATTTTAGCCCATAAAAAATGTTATTGTTGTCAATAGCATGTCCCAAATACTATTTATTGTAGTCCTCCAATAGAGTCATGTAGATAAACATCATAGCATCAAGAAACCTACCTCGAATACTTAGTCCTCCTAAAATATTAATGGCACTGCTAATCTAATTTTATAAGCAAAATAGAGAAATTTTATCTTCTAGACTATTTAAAAAGGGAGTTCGACCAAGGGTCCATCTCTAAATTCTTGAACTGTGATGATTCCTTTCTGCAGAGAAAAGGAATCCTTTGAGAACCGTTCCACCTTTATATTAAAGTCCCAATATATGTGAAGGAAAAAGCTAGACACAAACCTTCTTTTAATCTCCACAACTCTTCTCATGACTGAGCTCAAAACTAAATTTGCTATCATATTTTTCTAATTAGCTCAATATATTAATAATTTAAAATGTCCCAATACTTGAAGTTTGAGAATTCCCCTATCTCCAACATATTTCATCAAAATAAACAAGGCATAGAGCTCAACTCAATTCTTAGTTCCATGTCCATCCTAATATTTTATATTAATTTATTATGAAAGTGATAGAAATAAAATACATCCATAACCAAAATGACACAGGGTCCCTTGTCAAGCCTCATTAAAATAGCCCCAGGCCACTAAATAGTCAACCACAGGTTTAATTAAAACCATTGTAGCTTTTAGAGTTGAAATTTTCTTGTTTCCCCGCACTCTTGATTTGATGGGCCACTTGCTTGGATGTGTATATATTCCCTAGAAAAGTGCCTTGTCCCTTGCTAGCTAGATCCCCTAACAAAAAAAGCAAGGTCGAGCCTTGTGACTCACAATATGTTACACTAAAATTTGTCACCATGACATTTGACTGTTCATATGGGTCTATTACTACCTATACCATGTTCCCTTAGAAATAAAAAACACCAATGTTCCTAAATCAAATCTTGGAATTGGAGAAAATCTCTGTAAAACCCTTAAAAGTGTGGTTTTTCTAGCCTTTCCCTGCACATGCGATGTTGTTCTATCCATAAACTATGGAAAATCCCACACTTTTTGCCACTATTACTTGCGCACCCTCATGAAAAGAAAATAAAAGAAAAAAATGAATTCTAGAAGTCTAGTTGGTCAAATATTCTCCCAACTGGAAGCTTCTAGAGTCGCGATCAGTTCAAGCATTATCCCTCCACTCATGGAGCTTATCCCTTGGTCCATGGAACTCAAATCCCTTCATGGAACTGAAACTACCTCCATTTACCTATAAATTTAGCTCAAGTTTCAGGTTGAAGAGTAGAGATTGTATAGACTGTAGACACACATATATTGTGAATGATAGAAGCTGACTTATACAGTTTCTAAGCTGAAGAGAATTCATAAGAGTGCATACTTTCTACACTAGTGAATTGTTGTTGGCATGAGAATGATCACACGCTTATGTCTATAAATCTATGCCAGTATTCAGAGAGGAAGGCTTATCAAACTGAAGGAGAAACAATTTTTCAGGACCCCGGGAGAAATCTGTACAACATCAAGGCATCAGATTGTAAGATTACTCTTTTTATTCAAGATAATACATATGTATATCTTTTTCTCATTGATTTGTTTCTATGCTTATTGAAATAACATCAATACTTAGACTCCTGGATCACTAAGTTGGATTATAATTTCCTAATTATTATATATTACAGATGCTTTGATTCTTTGTCTTGTCTTTGATTACAGGTTATACTTATTGGAGAATCCACTTTGGAAGGACATGACAAAAGACTACATCGAACTTTTGGATTTCAAGGTAGGTACATGTCCTCTCTACTTTATTATAATAATTCTGGAAATGCAATTAATCTAGAGGAAAAGGTTTCCAAATGGATCTTTGTTTCTAGTTACTCGCTAGGGTACTAGGGAGATATCTATTGTCCGCAAGAGGGATTAATCCACGTAACACAATAGAATTGTCATGACACCAATTTTCAAAACACTTCCCCAAGAAATCCTTATCCCATTGATTTTTTCATGACTAGTCAACTGTGATATTTATTTCCAAATTAAATTAACTAAATGGGAAAGGTAAAAAAACAATCCATTGTTTCAATAACATACATAAAACCCTTGGAAAATTTACTTCATGTGATTCCTGGCTATGAAAACTTAGCTCAACACAGATGCTAACAAAGTGACTTTTAAAGGCATTGAGTAATTTTAGTAGATTAATTAAAGCATGTATAATTGATATCAAATCAATATACATATAAATAGAAGTATACAAATGACATGGATGAATTAATTAAAGGTTGAGAAATATGCTTCAACCTTATTTTGTGAAGTAATGCAAAATAACCCTTAGTTTGTGAATCGGAAAATTTCCAATAGTATGACAAAAATTAAATCTAAAATAAACATTTTCGAAGATCATTCGATCAAATGTTTTGTGATATGTAAATTAAAATTTTTTTGAACATTTATAGAATGGAGATTTAAGAATCAAGCTCTTACGTAGTTCCAGAAGGTTCATTCCCTATTGCTGGCTTACAGTTGAGATAACGAATGATTGCATATTCAAACCATGGCTGATTCTAGAAGTCAGAACTGCCCTCCTTCTCAACATTCCAACTTGCTTCCCCAACAACATGCTTTAAATCCATGCTCTATGAGGCTATCAAAGAATTTATAAACTCCAATGGATATTGAATAAAGCCCAGATAAAATTCTCTTCTATGACGATGCTCGTGAATATTTTTAATTACTCCACAAACAACTTCATCGCATGCATCAATGTCCTTGTGCTTCTCAATATTAGCCAAAAATTCACTCATTTCCTTTTGCAATGGGAAAGGGCCAACAAGACTCTTTCATGACAATATGATCTTATGCTCTAAGTGGATGGGATGCGGAGGATGAAGATGCTAACAAAGCTTCTGGGATATAGAAGAAAACATAATATTCTCACCCCCAAAAATATTTAGCAATGGTGGATCATAGTTAATGACCGATGGATCAGATGAATGTTAAAGCATTTTATCTTTCACATATTTCCAAAGTGTAGCAAATTTTCTCGGTCTTGTATCCACCTCAATGCTGAGAAGTTCAGTAAAGGAAGGCGAAAGCTTGAATTTCTATGGAACATAATTCATTTCCAACCAAATAGATGCAGTGAATACATTGATGCCCTTCCACTTTATCTCAAACCCTTCCACAGGATTCAGTGATCTAACATTATCCCAAATAATGACAGGCTTATCAGGATCCAAATTGACGATGATCCTCTTAAAGAAAGATGAAAACTTGGGAAACAATGAACTCTATTGATTTGGAATAGTGTCGGCAGAAGCAAAAGCATCTGTATCAAGATCCAAATTGATTGTTAACCTCTTAAAGAAAGATGAAAAATTGGGAAATGATGAACTATATTTCTTTGGAATAGTGCCGCCAGAAGCATCCGTCTCTATGCCATCCCTTCCCGCACCTCTGCTCTCAATTTCAATTTTGCTATTAACTTTGTCCGCCGAGCTATTAACCAAATGTTTTGGTATTAACTTTGTATGCCAATTCTCCTTGGCCATACCTACCTCTAGCCAATTTAGCCATACCCTCTTAAATTAAATTTGAAGAAGAAAATGAAATTCTAAATAAAAAAACCCCAAATTTATCATAATGTAAAAAAGAAAATGTTTAAATAATAAATATTATTTTATCTTTTTAAGTTATCCAACGCTATAAATTTTTTAATATTTTTCAAAAAGAAAGGTAGTTGAATTTGCAAGTTATTTTATTTTCTCAATTTTTTTATTTTTCTTGTTTACATCTTAAGAAAGATTCGATTTTTGCCTCTTGGTGATTGGTAGATACAAATTTAAGATGGATCTAGATCGGTTTAATTATTAATTATAATTATAGTTATAATTTTTTTATTTTTTTTTACGGAGTCAAAATATTAAAGAGGACATTACAACATCTTTACCATGGGAGAATAATTCAATAATTATGGAAAAACCCTATAGGCCCATGGAAAAATTGCATGCAAAGAAAGGGGTGTGGGGTTTTTGACTAGAGCGAGGTGTAGTTTTGACGAAGATTTAATGGGATCTCGACAATGTTAGGCTCTGATATCCCTGTCAAAATGCAAAGTAAGATTAAATGATAACCATAAGATATTTATTCACATGATGTATATTTTTTAAGTACAGAGATCATTGTCGTGATAATAATTTTGAATACACACAACTAATCATCAAATATGTTTTTTCAAATTAGAGGTTGGTTTCTTACTATCAAACCCACATGAAGGAGGAGGAGTTGGTGGATTATGCATTGGACGAGGGGATTTTCAAAAAATTTGGGCTAGCGTAAGGATTTTATCCATTCGCATTTAGAATTTAGATTGAAAGGTCACCATGCCTCGATTTTAAAGCCTACCATGTCTTTAGAAAGAAAATTTAATAATTTGATAGGGCATTCATCTAGAGATTCAAAGGCCCTAACCCCTGTTCCAATTGTGCATTGTGTAGGTCTTCTAGTTTCGGCCAGCCCAGAGCTCCAAGCCATTTTTGAGGGGCTGCAAAAATCTTCTTGGGGTTGTCTAGCTTTGAACTTGGTTTCCCTTTCATCCTATAGATCCAAGAAATACATGAAATGTATTATTACTTTCTTAGGGTTTTTAGAAGTTTCAAAAGCTGTGATTTTATTTGGTTTGTTTTTTTCTTTTCCTTCATCTCAAACTCCATTAGCCTTGCCCTCCTTGGATGAACTAGAGAAAGAGAGCCTTTCCCCAATAGTGAATTAGGAAGGTCAAACTGATGTTGAGAATATTTCAATCCATCTACAGTGTTAAAATTTAGAGACAAAAGGGTATTTAGAATTTTAACACTGTAGATGGATTCAAAGACCCCTTTGTCTCTAAATTTTAACATTGCAGATGGTTTCAGAGACCCCTGTAGTGAAGGAAACACTTTAGTATCAAAATTGTAATTTTCCATTTCCGTAGTGACACGATTAAAAATTATTAACATAAATGACTAATTCATATACTTGTTGTACTCATTGTTTGGTCATATTTTTATTCTTGGACTATAGTATTCATTTATGTTAATCATTATTAATTTTTTCACTTATCATCTAGTCATATATTTTAGTCATGGACTAAATTACTTGTTTAATTTAGTCATTTTTAGTTCGGTCACTTAAAATTGCTCAAATTTGGTAGTAATTCACTTGAAATAATTGCGGTGACTAACTTTTTTAGTCACCTAGTCATAATTTCATCATTTTATACTAGTGAATGTAGTTAGAGGTTTTGTTTCGGTTTCATAGCGGATAGTTAACTAAAAGTGCTATAAGAATTCCATGGTAAGGTGTTGAAATTATTCACTGAAGCTCATGGTAAATAAATGTACCATTTGTCTGCATTTCCAGTCAAGGTGCAGGGGAAGATTCTAAGCCAATTATTATCATTAATCATATAGTTTGGTACCCACCAAAGGTGGTAAGTTGCGATGTTTTTTGTTAGTTCATATCTCTATTTTCCTATAAAATGCATAATGTTGGCAGGAAATTTATGTGGGATCGGAGGCCAAAGTAAGTTATGATTGATGAGGTCATTCATTAACTTGTACAAATTCACGATGTCTAAAGTAGCCAATAAGGTAAAAGGTGTAGGTTCCCCCAAATTAGACTAGGGCAGAGTAGGATGACCTAAGGGACCAGAAGGCACCCCCATAAACTATTTTCCACCAGGATACACAGGTTTCAATAGATATTAGTTTCTTAGTGGTGGAGGTGGTGTATTATAAAGTGGCGGGGAATAAGACACTCTCCCATCTTAATTTTGGGTATTAAATAATTGGTTTCCCCTAGGATAGAATTTCCCCCCTTTATTCAATGGTTGTTGAGAAGGGATGCCTCAAATAGATGCAACAAGAATTGGATGAGGGATACCACTGGACACATAAGGCATAGTGGGTGCATGACCACCATCAATATTATAACCATAGGAAGGAAAAATATCAATAAAAAAAGGACAAGATTGTACCAGAGAAGGTATAGGGACAGTCATGCCCCCGACGAGTATGTGCATGCTAGGCACATTGCTCCCAATCATAATTTTCCAGGGGTTAGAATTTAGCAAAGGGTTCCAAAAAAATGGGTTGTTGAAGGTAGTCGTACTAACAAAACCCATGGGGGTGGTAGTTGAATGTCTAGGAGTTTACACGAAAAGGGTAGAGACAGAAAGGTTTTCAACTCCACCCATAACAAGTGTAGTTAGGATGCCTGTACTAGGCATAGTATAAATAGTAGGATAACGAATCAAATGTGTTAAACTGGTTGTGGGAGGGGGAAGTGGAAATGGAGAAAAGTATTCATCCAAAAATTATGAGTGGAAAATGACAAAGACATAACAGGAAAGTTTACAACTTGAACCAACATAGGGCCAAGGGGGTCAGTAAGTGGAGGATTAAAATGAGGAAATACACCTTCAGTAAAAAATTCCTATAGTAAAAGAGACTATTGGGAAGTACTGTGTGATTCAGTATTTGATACTAGATATTGATTCCCTTATGTAGTGGGGGAATCTGATTCACTCAAAAATTCATCCATATTTAGTGGAGGAAGGCCTTGTTGTCACTGAGACAGACGACAAGGGCCTAAGGTAGCCACTGTGAATGGTATGCATTAATTTTTTTTTAAATTAAGTGTGATATATATATATATATATATATATATATATATATATATATATATATTAGTATCAATACTAAATAACACACACCTAAAAAAAAACTCTAAAAGAGATCAGCAAGTAGCCAAGAAAAACTATATCTGATATCCATAACTAGATGGAGATGAAACCCAACATCGAAGGGCGATAAGAGAGAGCTGGTATAAAGTGATAGTTACGATTACTCTTGAGCTTCACCCAAACCTTGGTAAGAAGGGTCCAAGAACTCTCATGAAGATGAGTACCCTCCAAAAAATCCAAAGATAAAGTAGGTTCATCTGTCTAGGTACCGGGGCAGCCCACCTTTGTCACCTTCTATAAGTCCCTAGAAGCATGGCCACTAAGTTCACCTCAAATAATAGACACCACCGTAGTCATAGTCGTGGGTAGTACATTATGTTAGAAGGATACCTGAGTCCCCAACTTAACTCCGATATCCCCAAAAGGATCCCAGGTACACAAAATACCCACTAAAATGTAATTGAAGGATAGCTAACTTCTCTCACACTTCGATGTTTCCTCACGCTTAGCTCCCTTGTTATAGGATCAGTCTTAGTTGTTGTGATTACAATAGGATTTTGTCTCTTTAATGACACTAGTTTACGTTTTACAGTATTAGGGAGTTTACTCACACAACTTAACGTGAGACTCTTGCCTAAACTAATATGTGTGTATCCTAAAAAAGAGATTTTTTGATCAATTTTATTACAATATTTATGTTAAAGGTACTTTATTAATGTCTTTGGAGGGGTGTTGACATATGGAATTTGTGATACCTGACTCAAACCATGCGGAACATATGTTTTTCAGTTTTAGTTTGATGAAGAAGAATTTCTAGAAGGAGAGAGTAACTAAATGTCTTTTCCAAAACCAAATAGTTCTAATGCAACTCTAACACAAATAAAATAAATTCGAACATGCGATACCTAGTGAGAAAACCCAAAGTAAATTGTTAACAAACCAACCAAAATGAGAAAGCATAATTTTTTATTTCTTTTTCTTTTTCCAAACTTATGCAGTTAAGCTAATTTTACAAAAGAAATAAATGAATGCATGCATCCAACAAAAAAAAATCCAAGCATGATAGATTCAAGGATTAGTTAAGAGGTAAAACTTTTAAATAATGAAATCCACGAAACTAGGTGGGCAATAGAGGTTTGGCAATATAATGCAGATTCAAGGGTACACAGGGCATTATCAGTCGGGGTAACGCTCTGTGTTACAAAGGGAAGGGTGTTATAACACTATGGAAAGCACTGGGGGTGCATTACAGAAGTTTCACTCAGAAAAAAAGAGAGAGAAGAAAATCTAGGTCAAAGCAAGGGATGAGAGCAGAAACACTAACGACAAAGAGGAAAAAGGAAGAGAATCCAAGCTTGACAAGAAACAGATAAGAGCAAAGAGGACCAAAGATCCAATATCTAGGATATATGTACTGAGAATCAAAGTACAATCTGCAGTGGAGTCACCAATTGTTTTGTAGGGATTAATGCACGAGTAGATGGGAAACAAACCCTCTCGGGTTTCCGAAAACCTAAGACAGACATATCAAGGGATCTAAGGCTTTCTAAGTAAGAAAAATTCAACCATACCAATTTTAGACAAGAATTGAAAAAGAAAATATGAGTAGTAACCTATTTATCCCTCACACAATTTTGCTGGAGTACTTAGTGTGGCAGAGAAGAAACCCTCAACCAACTCCAAGAGTGGTGCCGACACACAATATGGTCAACAAGTGATCTATAGCATATATAAACTCAATCAATTTAGTGTACCAACAATTAACAACATATAAACCTTCAATGTATCAATATCAGATCATTAGTCTAGATCATAGTAGCATAAACATGCAAAATGTGAACATTACACCATGATGTAGACAGAAAAACAATAGATCTATATTATAAATTAGTGAAGGAAAATTACAACCATGAGATGTAACAACAGGCCTTCCTCTAGCTCCTACCTCCTAAATATTTCTCTTAGATAGTATCTTAGCAACGTAACAATGCATAAATTCTAATCCTGGTTACAAAACCTAGCCTCCAACATATAGGAAATGAGAGGCTCTGGTTTTTCCAATTTATTCACTAGATTACATTTGGAAAAAGCCAAAAGGCTGGAGAATGTTTCCCTGCTTTATTTTTTTCTCCCTACTTAATATTCTTCGTTAGGATACACAACATCTATATATAGGTTCGGGGTGATCCCTTCTATCTTTTTAGAGTAAAATTTGAGTGAATGGTGGAGTGACAATGAGTTAACTCGTGATTATTGCTTGTGAGCCCACGAAAGTCAAGCAATGTGCCCTTATTGAATAAACATAGCATGTATAGCTAGTTTAACACAGTATCCTAGTTACTAGGCCATGTTAGCACACTTTTTTCCATTTTGTGTTGTGTTACTGTGGAAAATAGACCTGCAAATTATGGTTTTGATTCCAGTCAAATTTGGTCTTATCCTTTGAGCTGACGTGGAGGTAATTTACAGTGTAACAATTATTGTTTATATATTCTATGTCTTCATCAAGTTCTTGATTTTGTTAAGGATTTTAACAAACGTTTTTGTCTTTTTCACGCATTGTCATATGTAATTCATAGAATTTTACTTTTTCCTTCCAAAAATCTTATGTTGTTAATTCCTTTGCTAAGACTGGATGCTAAAAAAATAAAGATTCTTTGATAGGTTTCACTTGAATTAAGTCACCTGAAAATATTATATCAATATTTCCAAAATAAGCTAATGGACTATGCTTTATTTCCTGTAAACTTATATCAACTTGTTATAATAATGTTTCACCTATCAAATATGCCTCATCAAAAAGAATCACATGAAGTTTTTTGCAATGTTTTTTTAATGTGTCTAATTTTCACCTTTAAGCGAAAGATATTATGATTTGTTAAATGAAAAATGGAATACATAATGCAACATTATACCACTTTCACTGAATGTTTCCTTTCCTGTAGATGTTGTCACGATTCCTTTTAGTTGAGTTGGGTCATATTCCAATATGTTGTTGTACATGTGAATTAGAGATTGGAATGTTTCTATTGGAGTAAATATTTCTCTAGTGCTTGCACCAACTGTTACAAATACATATATTGGTTTATTAGGATTTTTTTTTCCATTATCATTATTTCTTTCACTGTTTTTTCTTACTCTCTATTCAACATTCTCATGATTATATAAGATTTTTTTTCTTCTAATATATGTGTTTTTTTCATGATTTGGTAAGGTCTCTAAACTATTGATTTTGCATTTCTAAACTTTTGCAAATATTCAAAATCCGATTCGATATTGTATTCTAGATAACATCTTTCGATATTTATTTCTTGATATGTTGGTATATATCTTTCAAAAAATTCACCCTCTTTTTTTTTAGGATAAACTACTATGTTGTCGATATTAGACCATGATGTTATATTTTTGTTCATGAAATTTTTTTCATTGCATTTTATGACTTCTTTAAATAATAGATATGCATTTTCCCAAGTCAAATGTGTTTCTTTAAATATTTTCTCATAAATATGATATGGGACATACAACATCAATCACTCTGCAATAGTTAGTAGGATAAATATGCTTATTGTATTTTATGTATCTTATAACATATGGTTTCTCAGTGCCTCCTCTCTTCTTGCCTTGTAATGTATATCATGATGCAAATTCTGCTAAGCATATACGTTCAATTTCTAGTCATTGTACCTAGTGATCAATAATTGATAAACATGTTATGATTTTTGAATCATTTGTTTCACGTTCCAACTTTTTTGGTATTCTTAGTACAAATGCTTGATCATCTATTGTTGGAGTACTAATAAATATACATTTTCTTAAACTAGTATTCATTGACAATGACAATATTATATATACAACTTGTTGTGCATAAATTTTTTGCAAGTTCAATAAAGCTTTTACAAGTATTGAAATTGTTCTATGACATCGCCATCAATTTTTTGCCAATCATTTCATATACGTTTAAACATAAAAGTCGTTCCTTTATATAGTTTTTTCATGCGTGAATTAAAATAAGTAGTTGTAGCACATGATTCAAGTACAAATTGAGCACCAATATTTTCACCCCAGATTAATAGAATATGTCAAGAAAATTTACTGGTCCATATGTCTGTTAGCTTTCTTTTCAATAGAATTGTTCATTTCAGAGTACATTGGATTACATGGGTGTAGTCACTTTCACTTATACATAGTTTCTCAAGAAAACTATCAAATGTATATGTCTCATCATGTTCCATATCTTCTAGTGTATCAAGTATTGTACTTGAATTTTATTTTGTACTTGTATTTTCAAATTCCATAAGCTCGAGTATTTGTGTTTTTCACATTGGTGGAACTGGAAAATTGAACTTGCAATGCATCTGTTTTCTTTTCCTACATGTTTTTATATGACAATGATGTTGGATAGTTCTCAAATTTGCAAAAAGTATACTTGACACAAGTACTTGTCAACAACATTTTCAATTTTAATGTTTGTACTTGTTCCATAGTTAGGAGCATTTTTTATCCATAGAAATCCATGTACACGTTGGATTCCTCAATTTTAGAATTCTATTACAAATAAATAGTCAATGACCTCACTCGAGTACTTGGCTTCATTTAAAATTAAATGGCATAGAGCATTAATTTTACTTCTATAATATCGCATGCAAGTAATATGGTCATTTCTAACCAACGTACCAATAATATTATCTTATTATGAGTTAATAATTTTTTCTTTCACTTTATGTGTTGAAAATCCTTTGCTAAAGGCTCCTAGAGATTCTCAACACTACGAAAAAAAAAAAAAAGGTCGGTGGGATAAATTGGAAAATTATTACATATATTTTCTTACACAAATGAAAAAAAATAATCTGGCAATGTCCATATTCGTAAGATCCATACACCCAACATTCAATTTCATATTGCATTTCAATTTTTCTTTAGATCTAACATCTTTAGTTGTTATTTTTTTTTTAAACTTCCTTTTCTTATTCAAATACAAATACAATTAAAGACTCGATTGAGATTAATTCACACTATTTTGTTAGAATATTTCATTATATGATATGCAAAATCACGATCTTGATGCAAAACTTCCCATAGAGAAATATCGTGGTATGTAAAGTCCTTTATAACATTGTATGGTTGTTTTTTGTTGTTGAACAATATCAAAAACTCATCTCTTCATCTGAGTATTGTGCCTAAAGGCTTATAGCCTTCACCATGAGCACTATTCATTTGATTATTATTAAGAAGATCATAAATACTATGTGAATCACTAAATCCATGTAATAGTGTTTGGTGGCTGGTTCTTCATCATAGTCATCATTATTATTATCGATTTCAATATCTGTCTAAGATGCATATGCATCCTTGTTCTTCTCAAACATTTGTTTCTAGTCTTTTTTTATTTTGACATAATCAATTTTCTAAAGTGTAGTTTTGCAAAATCATCTTAATTCCTTCATCACTTTATGAACATGATTTTTCCCAACAACAAATGCACTTTTAAACACAACACTTTTTTATTTCCGCGTCCACTATAATAGATTCATTTATGTCACGAGGAAGTACAATTTGAATTCAAGATGTGTAACTAGGTACATTGATTAGTCCACCAGTCAATTCCAGTTGTGGTTTTCTAAAACGTTGCTCAAATTGTCATATTTGCAAAAATGATAATCGTTGTGTTATTAGTCTTTCTTCCAATTCACATGGTTCTTTCACTATGGATATTTTTTTATTACACCTAATCCGCTATGGAACTACAAATTTCATAGTCTTGTCATTGTTTAATGTTTTTTGAATTTTTTGCATACATAACTTTTTTTGGAAACATTGGTTGATTGTCTTTCTATGAAATCTTTTTTAAACCAAGTTTGATTGCATATCGCACAATTATAAATTGGTATATTTTGTATTTTTTTAAAATATTATTGTTCATCTACTATTTAAAATGTATAATTGAACATTTAAAATATTTATTATGTTTATTTGAAGACATCAAATTCTATCTTGATTTTGATCACTTCGAATTTTTTTTTAATTAGACTTGTTTCGATAACATTCTTGTTTCTTATATGTTTTTTGCATTGATGCAAAAGAGAGGGAGAGGGTTACTCAAGAGAAAAAGTTAGATGTCCAAAGATGACCGATGGAGATTATGTTGGGGCTAAAGAGGCAGGATGGGCCATGTTAGGTGAGGATGTGGTTGATTTGGTGACCACACTAGATAAAGAGTGGCGACCAACCCAACAGAGGGTGGCAGCCGCAGCAGCTACAACGAGACCAATTTTGGCTTCGGAGTAGGGAGAGGCTAGAGGGCCTCCAACATATGATATTAGTAGAGATGATATTAGTTCATCCCTTCCCCAAGCTTATATGTTGATGATTGTACTGTGGGAAGAACCCGTTTGTGAGGATGCTCCCATCTTTTGAGAAATGACCTATTTTTTGTGGAATAGCCGCATGATGTACTCAAACATTATTATTTTTTGATATATATATATATATATATATATATATATATATATATATATAGGATTTGTTATTGACTCACATAGTGTATTTTACTTGTTACATTTTTATGATGTTTTTTGATGAAATGCATACTTATGATGTGATGGATCATATGTGTTTTGTTTTTATGTATATCAGTGATGTTTTGTATGTAACACTTTCCAGTCTAGGATGTGATCAATGATTTAGTTGACAACATGATTTTTATGTCTTGGGATATGTGTGAATGTTACATGATAAAAACCATGTAACAATAGTTGGGAATGAAGATATTTTCCAAAAAGGCAAGGATCACGAATTTGAAAGGTACAATTCATATGCACAAAGACAAGTTTGGAATCAAGGAACACATGAAAATGGAGATTACCTATCTGGGAGGTGTCGTACAAGAGGTAGATGACTGTGTCATATTCCACTTCAGTTTTGGTGGTTGGCCTAATGCAGACACCATTCTAATGGAGGAGGCTATGATTAGAAGAGAAAATTTTCCAAGTTGTCACAACAAGATTTTGTGATCATTGAGAAGCGCCATCAGCGAACCTGTGGTAGTAAGATGGCGGTTGATCCATATATGGCACATGAAATGAACACTATTTAGGTTACATATATGGTGTGGTCATTATATAAAAATAAATTATGGTACACAACAAAATCATAAGGTGAAAATAAAGTGTGTGGTTAGGGATGTAATTTCTTAAAGAAGAGCTCGTTGATAGGGTCCTTGAGACATGTGCTATTGGGATCTGCCAAAATGTATGTGGATATAAGGATGAAATTTTTAACAACGTAGGGGCCCTTCCATAAAGTTTCAAACTTCTTTGTCCCTAAAGCTTCATTCGAAAAATCGTGGCACAAGAATAAACCCCCTTCATTAAAGGAACGAGGGGTGATGTTGTGATAAAATATGTGTTGGTTCATTTTTTGTTGGTTTTGTTGCATTGGAAAGATTCTCATTGATTTTCATTGATGGTTCCAGTTGTATGAGGATTTTCTCAAAGGGAGTAGCATCGGGGAGAAGTTCAACTGTAGTGCACAACATGGGGATATTTCATTCAATGGGAAGTATGGATTCAACCCCATGTACTAGATGAAAGGGAGTAAAACCCATGGATGCTTTGACCAATGTGTGGTATGCCCACAGAGTGGAAAAGAGCATGTGATGAGAGTTGGATTTTTTTTTTTCACCATAAAATGCAACATGGTTGTGAGAACTTTGTTAAAAATTATACTTGGTTGTTTGAATTTGGGTAGTATAGGGAACAAAACTTATGTGTGAAGCCTAAGAACTGAGATAGTTATCAGAAGATCTCTTTTCCAAAGTGTTTTCCATGGTCAGACACAAACTCCTTAGGAAATTCAAATCGCATGATGACGTGATTGAAGAAAATATGAGTAGTAGTGTTGGCGGTATTATTGAATGTGAGAATGGATTTATCCCACTTGCTAATATTAGTCGACTGCAACTACTATTTACTTGTGGCCATTTTTATATGGTGTATTGCAGGTCATAAAATCAATGCCCCATTTGAAGAAGGGGGCTGTAGTGATGACCAGGTGTAAGGGAGAAGGAGGTGCTTGGGCCTTGTTGGCATATTACTGGCAGCATTTGCATTGCTTGACTGCCTGAATATAGTCTCAAAAGAGTGTGGGCCAAAAATAACTAGTTCTGAGAATATTTTGGGTGGTGGCCATTCTAAATAGGTGGCTACCATATGCTCCCTTATGGAAGTAATTTAGAACCCGTTCTACCTCATCAAGGGTGAGAAAACATCAAGAGATGGTGTCGATGCCTATTTTATATAACACGTCCCAGATGAGGAGATAAAATGGGGATCAATGGAAAATGCATCGTTAGTCATGATCAGAAAGGTGAGGGTTGAACTTCTAAGTTCGATGATAGAGTAAAATGTCACCATACCAAGGGTTGTTAATCAATATGAAAAACAAACATTCATTGGGGAAAGAATCATTCACTAGTGACCCTTGATTATTTGTTGGTAAATCAATAATGAATTCAGCAATGATAAGAACTTTCTTGCTTTTAGGGGAAGCAAACTAAATATCAAATTCTTGCAGGATGATGATCCATTGAGTGTACTTGTGGTTCATAATGCATCATGTGAGTAGGTATCACATGGGATTAGTATTGGAAACCACTATGTTAGTTCAAAGGAGTAATGTCGAGGATTTTTTATGGAGTGATTGAGGGCTAAGGTGATATTTTCTACTGGTTCATAATTCAAGGAAAGCCCCGTTAGGTTTCTTCTAACATAATAAATGGTGTGTTCTCTATTATTAGTGCCTTCCTAGACTAACACCCTTGTAATGGCTACATCGGATGATGAGAGGTGGAGGGTGTATTCTTTATTATGGTTAGAAGGGCTTATTAATGGTGCTTGTGAAAGTGTATATTTCAAATCCTCAAACAATTATTGAGCTTGCTCACCCCGTTGGAATGTGACATCCTGTTTGAGAATGCATAGAAAACCATATGCACGTGTGGTATAATTGGGAACAAACCAACACAAAAAGTTGGATTTACCTTGAAAGCTTTGAAAATGCTTTAAGGGCTTAGGACGGGGGAGCTCATGAATGGCTTGCACCTTTAATGAGTAAACCATGATACCTTTTTGAGAAATGATGAATCCAAATATGCATCCTACATTAATGAATAACACACACTTGAAAGGGTTCATTCATAAGTTGCATTGGACAAAACATTGAAATACTATGTGAAGATCCTCGATGTGATTTGAGTGCTTCTTGGAATGAACGGTGAGGTCATCCAAGTATAATAATATTAGATGAGCCAAGTCATGAAATATGTAATCCGTGGCCCACTAGAAATTGGCTCCAATGTTTTTAATACCAAAGGGAATGATTTTATATGTGAAGGTACCCCATGGTGTGGTAAATGCAGTCTTATACTGATTAGTGTGTCGAATTTGAATTTGGTTGTAGCCAGAGAATCCATCCATAAAGGATAAGGCCTCATGACTTGCACAAGCGTCGATGACATAATCAATGAAAGAGGTGGGGTAATTATCCTTAGGGAATTATTTATTCAAATCTAAAAGTTAATACAAACTTGAATGGTCCCATGCTTTTTATTGATGGGTATAGGATTGGAAACCCAATATGTGTAAGAAATGGGGTAGATGAAGCTGAATTGGCACAATTTATTCTTTTTAAGTTGGATGGATTTATCTTGAGAGGGATGCAACAGTCATTTATTTTTCCTCACAGGGGAGGTATCCAGCTACGTGTTGATATGGTGTTCGATGGCATGGATTATACCGGGAATTTAGGAATATGAACAAGTGAAAATGTCCCTATAATCTTGGAATATGGCTTTATATGAGGAAACCTCCTCTGGAGAGAAGGTTTCCCAAAATGATATTTCTTCAACTATGCTTGTATTGGTTGAGATATCCAAATTAATGGTAGGTGTTATTTTTTCCATATTTCCCTCTTCGAATTCATCTGGAACCGATATGGAATTTTTGAATGAGTCTACATGGCCTGTGAGAATAAAATCCTTGGTTGATATTAAACGAATGTTCTAAAAATGTGGTGGTATGTATGACTTCTTCTTTTGGGAGGAAGAAATAGCGATGATACATGATATCCCATGGAAACTATTGTTCCATCGTGGCCTCGAGAATATCTTCATCGGAATGAAAAATTCTTGAAAAGGGGATGGAGGCTTCATTAGGTCATGATTCATTGGTTGTCACATTGAAGTGCTAGTGGAAAAGCCAGGGTAGGATACCATAATTTTTGTTGTAGGAACAAAATATGTGGACACTATATAGATAGGTTGGGTCCATGCAGCCCTGGATGGTACAAACTTCACAATGGGAAAAGAGATATCGACACTATGGAAACAAAAGGAGAAAAATTTAATGATTATTCCTACAAAAAAAAGACATGAAGTGAATATGTTGTTGTGTGTCATTAGCATAAGGGGGTAGGATTATCTCCCACATTTGTAGAGGAGGGCTATGAAAGGAAGGTGTTGGTGTCATGGGGACCATGCACAAAGGAGTAGAAATACTCTGATGTAACATATAACCTAGAGGATGAGGGAAGAAGTATAAGTGATTATGTGTCAGTCTATTGTAAGGTAGCCCATGCCTCACTCAATACAAGGAGTCAGGGGAAACTACACGTATGATGTGAAAATGGTACATGGGAAATGGTTACGTAATGAGCTTGCTTTGTGTGCGAATAGTTTGGGTGGAAAAGAAGAGTGAAGAATATGTCAAATTTCTCTCAAGGATGGACATTGGTTGATCAAATGTCCTAGTCCATATCATATGGCACATTGAGGAGTTTTCTTATGGTTCAAAGTGTTCTGATTCGACTCCTACTTCTTCGTTGATATATATTGATGCAAAATGGGAGGCATGAGTGAAAAATCACATGGGTGTTCTACTCGGTGATTATCCTCAAAGGATATCTAGTAAATGGTTTGTAGTGCATAATATGCATTCATAGTTGGGGGAAGAGGTGGTGCAATCATGGTAGTGTGATGTAATTCATTCAACATATCTTGATATTATGGGATTTTGGTACAATGATGTGTCTAATGTCCATATTAAGCACAAATGATGCAAGGATGGTTGGTACGTAAGCCCTTGTTATGAGGCGTGGTGGATTTCTTTTCCTTGACTGGAAAGGATGGAATCAACACTTGGGGGGTGTAAATAAAGACTTTAAATTATTCCAATGAGGGGCATTGATTGGTAGGGTGTCCCATCACATCACATAGGGAAAATGTGGTAGATACCCTAGGAAAAGACGTGGATGGGTATTTATTCTTGGATTTCCTCATGTCCTTTCCTGATGTACATTTTGGTACATCTACGGGTTGGGAAACAATTATAGTGTTAGTGGGAATAACATGAATTAACATTGGTATAGTAGACATGGTAGGGGGTTCCAAGTACTAGACTAGTAAGGATTGTGCCATGTTAGGAAAGGTGAGTGGGGCCATCAGCTGATGTAAAACGAAACCAGGTGAGGGGTATAGGAAATGAGTTTGAGTGATAACATATGGAAGGAATTGGGTATTATCATATTCATGGGCTCCTATTGTGGTTCAAAATCTAGATAATATGTTCCTGATGATGTGGAAATGATGCACACATGAGCAACAAAAGTAGATGTTACAATAGGAGAGTCCCCTAGATAAGTGCTAAGGAGAGGAGTGTTTGAAGCTTCCCAAGCTAACCTCATTTAAGGCGTGGACCAATTATTTTTGGGAGCCAAAAAGGGTAACACACTGTTAGGTGAGGATGAGGTCCTAATTTCATAGTGTGTTAGTTGGTCAATGGTAAAAAAATTCCCTTTATGTAGGAAGCTCTTGGTGCAAAAACTTAAATGATGCCAAAACCTTCATGGCATACATGTATAATCATCCAAACAAAATGTTATAGTCAAGAAGGGCATAAAGTACTTAAATATCAATGAGATCTATCTTCGCAAAAAGTTCAATTGGGACATTCTAAAAGAGTCCAATTGGTGATAATGTGCATCCATCATATGCCCTTAGTGTGATGGAGGAAGTAGTGAATTTGAGTAAAACTATTTTTTCCAAACGAACTTTGACATGATGCATGTCGATTCCGCCTCATCATTGATGCATCAAAGAATTGTGACATTTTAGATAGTCAAAAGGATCTGAAATGTGACTAATGATGGTAGTCACGGTTTTGAATTTTCCAAGTCGAAGGTAATTAATCATGAATCTGAAGTATCAATAATTCCTAACGTGGAAATTAAGGCATTTCGTTGAGTTGGAAAAGTTTGTAGAAACTCTAATGAATACATGGTTGATGGAAATTGTGCAAGATTTTCTACAATGCTATAACTATATGTCGCCTTTGGATGATTAACATTTCATTTCAATGGTCCTTTAACCATCTTAGAAATGGGTTCAATGGGAGGTCGTGTGATTGTTAAAGATGGTGCATTTATGGTGGTGGGAATTGTTTCATATAATAAAAAGTTAGGTTTTGGAGGGCTTACATAATCATGATGGCATGTCTGAAGTACGACATCAACAACTTGTATATAAATGTTGCAACTGGTGAAGTCATTAGAAAAACGCCAAACCCGAGTTTGGTATGATGGAGGGCCAACCTCATGTTGTATAAATAAAATTTATTGGTGAGGAAATGGGTTATGTAGCACAAATGGTTGTCGATTAGCATCACCCTTCCCCCTAACCTCTCTCATGTGTTTCAACTCTATAAATTGAGGGTAATGATGAGTATAGTGGCCATACTATCCACAAATCACAGAAGCATGATTATTTCGAAGACCAAAATTTTTCTTTCTTTTTGTGGATTATTGTTACCCTAGTTTTGATTTTTTTTGCGATTTGGGGGATTAACCCTAGTCTATGCATTTGGTTGTTCTTGATTTACTCCTTGCCCCTGGTTCCTTTCGACTTATTCTTACCTTAATTTTTATTTTTATTGGGTGGATTTTCAGTATTGAGTTTCTAAAATGACTATTATTGTTGAGGAAAGGAAGGTTGGAAAAAATTAACCCCTGCATTCTATTGAGGTGCAGTGTTGTTTTACAAGGGACCAGGAAATGGAAAGTACAAATTCCCTTTTAGGGTCTTTCTGTAAGTTGGTATAGAAGTAGATGTGCCTTCTGAAATGCATGTTCAGTAAGGATTTCCTTGTATGGGAAGGTTAGGAGAAGGTGCAATGTTAACGGGGTAATACCCATTAGCAGTTGGCATTGGTGCTAGCGATATACCAAGAAAATTAGAAGGAGGTAGTTCATATATGTTTCATGGATATGGGGTAGGTTTCCCAGGTTGAAATTGGGTGAAATTACCAATCAACCCACTAGTAGAATTAGATGCCTCATGTTTATCTTGTGTGAAAGATTGTAGGCAAGGAGAATTAGGTATAACAGAGTAAATGTATCTTGATTGTGTGTGTATAAGCTCAAATTGTTGAGATTTGACAATGGATTATTCTTCATTTTTTGGCAGATTGGCTACGAAATATTTTTCCATAACTGGAAAATGTGATTTAATGAAGAAATCCAAAAGAAGTGGTGGTGAAATGTCCACTTTAAAAATACTACTATTTTTATGCCTCTCATGAATATGGCCAGAGATATGTGTGGAAGTAGTATGTCACAATTAGGTTAATAAATACAACCCTATGTCATGGTGAACTGGGAGCTAGGTTTGATGTCCACTTGAAGCCTAGCTCACATACAATTTGGATCCAAGGACCATGAGGGTATGCTAAAAAAGTCTCATTCTGACTGAGTCTTCGACAATTTAATAGGAGGAACACCATAAATGAAAATTCATGACGTGGTTTTTGGATCTTCTCCTTGCTTACCTTCGAATTTTGGAATGTTCGATGGTCATTTGGTCAACATAGTCAACCATGCAGGATCATGGGATATGAGGTAATGTATGAGTTTTAGGAGACATGGGAGGTTTAATGAAGCTACAAATGAGATGGTCTATGTGGTATTGGCCATCATGTGTGACCTTGTTGTGATGTGGTAATGGTACCTTGGAGAGTTATGTTAGTGTTACTATGAGGAGGCGTGATAGTGGTACCTTAAAAGGAATTAGTTCTCAACATGGTAACACCAAGGATGGATGAGCTTATAAAGCAGCAAGATGTTGTCATCCTGAAGTGGAAGGTCAATTGGGGCATGGTAAATACCTAGAGCAGTGGAGAGTCGTAAGGTCCCTTATGGTGCCCTAGTAAGTGTGTGAAAATACTGTGAGGGGGGATGTTTAGGGACACATAAGATAAATAAAAACATAAAAGGGTTAATTTTTCTGTTAAATTATTAACATTTGAAACAATCAAATAGAAAAAAATTTGGCAATAAGTTTCACGTGTGAAAAATCCTAATGACCAAACTTCCTTCAGCTCAATCAGTAACTGGGCCTTTCGAAGATTTTTCGACAGTAGGGTCTCCATCCACCAGCTAAAAAATCAACAAAGGTATGGTAAGAGGGTTATAATGAGGGGTATTAGGGCCACATCTTGAAGAAACTGGCAATGCTTCCAACAACTATTTGAAATCGCCTCTAGATGCAAGTGCTCCCACACTTAGATTTGGAAAAATGACTTAGATTTGGCCACTAATCTACCTACGCCAAGTGGGCATGAGAGAATATCAACTTTTGGTTAGAAAATATGGACCAAGAACCCCTACCAAGAATCGAGAGATCCAAGGAGGCTTGAAATAGTTTGTAGTCTGGGCGTTACCTCCTTCACAGGCTTCTTCTCATCACTAGTTTTTGCAACTGGGTTGTGTAGGATTTTAACCTGTCTAAAAAGAAAACTTCTATCTTTAACTATAAACAACCACAACGGATTACTGGGATTCCTACCCCCATGATCTTAAACTGAACTATAAATTATGTTTTGGCCCATGTGGGGAAATTAAGTGAGTTCAAGTTAAGGTTTATTTTAAGGAGTCTTACATCACTTAGGGTGTGAAAAATGAAATTCAAATAAACCAAGTGAAAATTTCCAATGGTAGATTCTTTGTACAAAGTTTAGATGAAATCAATGTGTGAGTGATGTGTGCGCAAGGTGTGAATGGTGAACATACATAATGTGTTCGCAACTGTGGATATTTCTGATTTCAGACTTCTGCGATTTCTATTTTGTAATAATATGGTTTCTGGATCCATCGCATTGTGTGGGTTTTCTTCTTCATCGATGTTTCAAACCAGCTACCAAGGTTCATCATGAAGATAAGATATGAATTCATATATTATTTTGATGATGAACCTCGGTAGCTAGTTCGAAACGTCAATGAAGAAGAAAACCCACCCAATGCGATGGATCCAGAAACCATATTATTACAACAATGGATATTGTTTATCGATTATAATGTACCCCTTATTAGACTATGTACTAATCACAATGTATCATTTCCCTTATGTTTAACCCATAACATCTTCTTTTTTCATCTCTTTATAGGTAACAACCAACTGAAAAGAAAGAGGAATTGGGACACCCTTCTTAAAATTCAAATACACAACATTGGAAACCACAATATTATCTTTTCTTATTTTTTTGGTTATTTTTAGGCTTCTTCTCTCTGTTTTTGCAGTTTTCCATCATTAACAATTTGTGCAGGGTTGCAAGTCACCCTTTGACTTGTTCATAGCTTAAATCGCCTCTGTTTTATTTTCTTAGGCCACTCTCGTGGCTATCAAAGAAATATTCATAACCATACTCAAAAAGTGTGTAGAAAATACCTATGGTTGTGAAGTCAGTAACCCATTTTTGCTTTGAAATTTCCCTTCCTAAGTGACAAGAAACTTTTAGTGAACTTACTAAACTCCTGCAATTTTTTTACATACTATATAGGATTTATTCAAGTGTGTTACTAACCATTATAGTAGAGAAATTATGATTATTTTTTTTTCCTTAAATTAGTAAGTTAGGACTAGGAGTGGTGTTATTAAGAAAGAGAGTAGGATCTCCCCACTTGCACCATTTGGAGAAACTGTGGGGAATCCAAAATGTTTCATAAAGAATTACTTTTGCATCTCCCTAGTAATTGGAAATTCACACATATTTTAAATAGGAAGGAGTAAGCATCCCTTTATACACACATATTTTTTTTCTTACAACCAATCATACTAGGACTAGGAGGGGTATTAGTAAAGAAAGAGAGTAGGCTCTCCCCTTTAGCACCTTTTGGTGAACTTGCAAGGGATTCAAAATGTTTCTCAAAGATCTACCTTTCCATATCCCTATATTCTCACATAGTTTAATAAGAAGGATTAAGCGTCCCATTATACACATATATTTTCCTTGAATTTTCAAGGTATGAAAACATGAAGTTAGGAAACACTTTTTGCCCTTTTTTGACGTTGAAAATTGTAATTTTCTATGTTTTTTCAACTTCAACTCCACTAAACTCATATTTTCAATGCAAATTAAACCTTCACATAAAAAAAAGATTTGTAGAGAATTTTCTTACCAACATACATTTAAAAATATATATATATATATTCACATATAGAGGGGTACATTTGTTGTTTACTAACTGCATATACTTGAAATTTTCAGGCAAACATAAATAGTCACTTTTTGAACCCTAACTTTTTTTAGGGAAGGTTATTAATTTTTTGGAAATAAACCATATCATCATAATCTACATAGATTGCACTAGTGCAATGACTATTTTTCGGTAGTTTTCAAATTAAATCACTATTTTTTATTATTTTTTGAAATGGACAAAGACAAACAAACAATGATGTTTCAGTACATTTTATGAGCCCTAGATTTTCTTTTCAATGTGATCGTCAATAAGAAAAATGAGAATAACCTTTTGAAGAAGACAGGGAGAGGAAGTGCAATATGATTTTTTTTATTTTTTTGGTGTTTCCATTTTAAATTTATTGAATTTTCATTCACTGCAATTTTCAAAACAATGAAATTCCACAGTGACATAGTTTAGTATAAAATTAATAACAAATTGAAATTTTTAATGAAACTCCACAAATCTTACATCATTAGAAACTAGATTCAGATATGACTCTAACAGTACCAAGTCCGAAAGATAAAATTGTGTTTTTGTAGGTGTTCCGCCCCTCCAAAGTTGCAGGTTCTTGAAAACTACATAATTTTCTAGGTTTTTCGTTGACCAGAAACTCTCGGTCAAGATAGTTTCTCAGGCGAGACATTTTTTAAAATCTCGGCTGAAAAATTTTAAACTCTCGACCGAGAGTTTAAACCACCACAGGTTAAATTTAACCGTGCGGCTAAACTCTCGGCCAAAAATTGTACAAAATCTCAGCTGAGAGTTTGCACCCAAGAGTTTACCCAACGAAGATTTTTATAACGTGTCTGAGACCATTGACCAAAAGGTGTTATATCTGATGTTGTATGTGCAGAAATAGTGCGAGAGGTATCGACCCCACATCAAATTGGACTTTTTGCAATTATGATTTGAATTGTACATTGATTGAATGTTATGTAACAATAATTCATCGTGCATGTGTTGTATTGGTGAACGAGTGTCGACACTTTCTGCAATTCTGATTTTCAGTTCTGTGATTGAAAGTGAGGTAAGAGAATTCTTGGTAAAACCAGCAATTCACCTCATTTAATATTATAGTGTGGGCCAAGTTCCAACCATAAAATTATACTTTTTCAATTATGAGTTGATTTGTATGATTCGATGTACGTACTTTCCTAATTTAAGATGATAGTATGTAAAGAAGAAGTTATTATTCTACACCAAAATATTTAAAATACAGTGGTCTTAATTTAATTGAAGTACGGAAAGGAAATAGATCATAACATGAATGTCTAATGGAAAACATAGATCCATCAATTCTGTGCACACAATGAAAACCACACGCCAATTATCCCTCATCCTTTGTAGTTATAGAATTTTTTTTAATGGTTTGTATAGTCATAACACTAATTTAATCTAATATGGTACAAATGCGTTTTTTTTTAACAACACTATTTTAGTTGTGACTCAGAAGTCGGTTTTCCTAGTGTTCCTCCGACGACATGATATAATGAAGAAAAATTTTAATTTTATAGTGAAATTCGCAGATCTGGACCCTCTGCAAGATTTATGCATTGCAGACACGACCTCTAAATTCTTTCTCAATGGCTTCTCGTGCATGAATCCAAGCACAGTGGTGGCATCCCACTTCAAGACATCGGCTCTGGGTGTCCCAGGGAACACGAGGGCCAACCCCTTTGACTTCTCCTTGCGCAATTTTTATTTATGGATGATCACTGAAGGATAAATCAACTCAAAAATTTGTATGCGGGATATCCGCAGGCCTTCGGGAACTTCGAGAACTTCTGGAAATTATGTGGATGACTGTATACAAAATTTTTCTTATATCCTTGGCCATGAAATATTTGTGTGGAGATAATATTCCCAATGAAATTCCTTTGAATTTTCCCTCTATGAAGATTATCACTCAAGCCCTGGGAGGACACCAAAATTCCCATAAACGAGAACACTCGAAGATTAGTAAAAAAGCATAGAGAACAAGTTGTTTGCAATCATATCAGCTGTCTAATTCTAATTCAGAAATGAATTGCATCTCTGTTGGTATATTTCCTTTTAGCGTTAAATAAGGCCTTTTGGATACACGCGCTGGATATTCATTAAAACCTCGGGTATCACATGATATTAGCGTTACAACATATTCAAATTTCGGGCATTGTTTTCCGATGGCCAAAAGCCTGGTATTGTCTTCGACTTCACAATGGAATGGGTAATTTCATTGTCAATGTAACACTCATAGGTTTTGAAGGAGCCATGTACAGATGGAGGGTATCACGTGTCTGTGAACACTGAGCTTTTGAAGACCCTGCTGAATGGGAACACCCTCTGGAATTCGAGCCTGAAAGGTTTATGAACTCTTCGAGTAGAGATGTTACCGAGCCAAATGATCACGTACACTAGCCACAGTAGATATGGATCCCTCCCTTACTCCTTTATGCAAAAATATGTTATTTATCCACAAATATGATGTTGCAAAACATATATCTTCATTGCATGTTATTTATTTTATTATATTTTCACTCAAAACAACTCATTTATTATTATACAATAAATATAGAAATATGTTTCCAGGAGTCTCTCCCAATGAAAATTGAGACATAGGATCAAAGATAAGGTTTGAATAAATTTAATATGTTCAGCTAAATTATATACACAATCACCGTAATAACATAAACAAATATAGAAGAATTATAGTATGTTGGCCATGTCTTTGTGGGCCTATTAGTGATTTCGGAACATGCAGCTGCACCAAATTAGATGATGCATTCTCAAAAAAATTTCCTTTTCATAATTCGCGCAATATTATATGTGGATATATGTGTTATTCACATTACGTCTCTCCAATTCAAATTTTAGCGGTTGGATGACAAGTATCAACAACTCTTCTAATTGCGATCGACCGATGAGTTATGTACATGAACCTCCCCAACTGGGAGACTTGTAGTTCTGAAAAAGATATCACCCTAAAGAAAATGTTGGAGTTGGAGACTCAACAAGTTGGAGGACTACATTCAAGCCACTACCAAATAAAGAGAAGAATCCAGATCTGTTGTCTACGGTCACCTGATAATTGTGTGGATGAAAAAAGAGGCACTGTCGCCTCATATATGCAGATTCTCACACTTGGAAGATAAAATTTCTCACTCTGATCTTATTGGAGAGGCATATACACTATATAAGAGAATTTAAACACTCATATGAGAGTTAAAACAACTCTAGTCGATATTCTTAAAAATATCATCCGAGAGTTGTATAAATCATTAAACCCGAGAGTTTATGTGAAAAAAAATCTCGAACGAGAAAATACTTAACTCTCGTTCGAGAGTAGTTTAAATCTGGTCAAGCCCAATCTAACTCTCGAGCAAAACATTAAAAATCTCTCGGATGAGATTTCTAAAAACTCTCGGTCGATAAATTTAGTTGACTATTTTCTCGAACGAGAAAATAAAAATTTCAGCCAAATTTTGGCCATCCGCCAAAAAGTGTTTCCCAACTTCGGGTTTTCACATTAAAAATATGCATAGAAACTAAACTAAACAATTGAAGAAACACAAAGAACAATGAGGAAAAGCTAAAAAAGTAGTATGGGGAAAACGTCCTCTTTATTATTTTTTGGTGGTAGAGATACAATAAGTGTTGAAGACAATTGAAGAGAATGAATGAGGAAAATGGTGACCCTTGGATCTCAACAAAGATTTCTTTCTCCAATATTCTTGCAAGTTCTCTCTCAATGAAGCATGGAAAAACTCTCAAACTGATGTAATTCTTCCTCTATAACACGATGCTTGATTTCTTAGCAAAATTTTGGCAATATAAGAATGCATAAACTTCTCTTGTGATTTGGCTCGCCATTCCCTTGAATTAATAGAATTTGAATTAGTTTCTTACCTCCTTGGCTCATTAACAAGAAAGAGACTTAGGGAAGGATAGGATGATTCCCTTAGGGGATGTTATCTCTTCCAATTAAGACTGATGAGGCTTGATATGTAGTAAGCTGACCATATACTTTCAGAGATAATCAACCTGATTCATGTAATTTTGTCTTGGGATGCTAACTTGGCACTTGGGAGAACCCTTGCGGTTATCGAAGGAAAAGTTGCAAGGGTCTGCGATGGTGTGGTAAAACTTTCCTTTGGCATTCCCAAAAGGTTTGATTTTTTCAAATGGAGCTTAGAGAACCTTTGGTTTTTTAGTTTTCATGGTGTTTCCAACAGAGAATGATACACCTATACATGTTCCTTCTGACTCTAAAATCCATTTAACTTGTACAATTACATGTATTATTTTTCCATGCTAACAACAATAAACAAGTTTACAAGTGCCATTTTCAATCAAAAAATTATATTCATCATGCATTGATTTTTTCCATGTTGAGATTCATCAAGAATATTTAGCACCCACACTAGTGCATTAAGCACCTACACTAGGGTGGGGCCCACAGGGCTATTTTTGGGTGCATGTTTATTTTTATTATCCCTTAATTTAGATGGACATTAAATTGTAATCTATTCTCAATGTGGACTTGAAATAGTTAACTGAAGTGGAAAATTTAGTTAGCTAGTGAATTTCGAGTTAGAGGTTGGTTGGTGGGACATGCAAAGTAATTCTAGTTGTCACAGAGTTCGAAGTGTAGTGGTGCATGAGTTGGTGCAAGTTGCAAATCAGTTTAACTCAGTTAAGTGAGTTAAACTCAGTTGTGTTAGTTGTAACTGAATATACACTAGTCAGAGATCTAGTGAATTAAATATTAATTAATTCACAATCAGCGATCTCACAAGAAACTGAGGATTTACTATTATTAGCTGCATACATGTCAGATCCAATGGAGACCCAGTTGAGTTCTAGGTGAAAGGGAAGTTGACTATCAGTTGTGACATTATATGCTTGCACAAATGCATTCAAACACTCATTGGAGTTCCCATTATACTTGCGTATTCAAGGTAGGTAGGATTGCATCAATTCATGGATTTCATTCAGCAGGGATTGTGCAATGAAAGCAAGCTATCTGGAGGTAATAAATTGGCTAAGGGATTTGCCAATTTTTGTATGACATTGTGAGACAATTAGCTAATGTACTTAGGGCTCTTGTGAGAAGAGTTTTGTATGTAATTGTTTCATGATCCATGCATAATATACAATAGAATATAGTGGGGTTTTTAGCTGTAAGCTTTCCCCTAGAAATTATCTGTGTTGTGCGTGATTGATCTTTCTTCATGTTCGTGTGATTAGCGATTGTGTTTTTAATTCCACAAAATATTTGTAGAATAAATTTAGTATTTAACTTTAGCACATTGTTAGATCGGGTGAATCCAAGATATACATGCTTTTTGTATAATTTCTACATGGTATCAGAGCACAGGAAATTGTAGAAGTGAAGTAGGAGTTGAGTTTGTGACTGGATATAATTCGAATTTGCAGAAAGAATTTCTTGGTGCTACAGCTGATTCAAGATCAAAACGGCTTTCAATGGCTTGAGGTTAGAGTATGCACTCAAGGTCAGCTCAAACTACATTTCTTGGAAGGACAGGATGGAGGCAGTACTTGAAGACAATGGCTTGAAGGAATTCAATGGAAAATATGTTCCTAAGCCAAATGTTGCCAATATTGATGCATGGAAAAAGAAAGTGGCAAAGGCAAGGAGGATCCTGTTGGAGGGAGTACGAGACCACATTGTCTCAAGCCTCCATGGGAAATCCACACCATATGCTATGTGGAAGGCTTTGAAATATCTATTCTAAATTAGCAGCGACCATGGGAAATTGGCGCTCAAAGATAAACTTAGGAAGATCAAGATGGAAAATGGCGACACCATTCCAAAATATCTCACAAAGTTTGTCCAATGTCGGGACGAACTGGGGAGTGTGGGAATAACAATTGCTGATGATGATTTGGTGAGGTTGGCTCTCCTAAGACTTCCCAAGAGTTGACAAAATTATCAAGACTCTGTCAATGGACAGGAAAAATTTCTGGATTGGGAACGACTGTGGTCTGATCTGGTGCAGGAGGAGTTCAGAAAAAACATTAGAGATGGATCTTAATCTAAGAATGAGGATGAAGAGGATTTTTCTTTGGCTGCCAAGGCAAGGAAGGGGAAAGGGAAGAAATTTCCTTCAAAATCCGAGTCCAAAGGCAAGAAGCAAGACATGTCCAAGGTGAAGTGTTTTCACTATCACGAACATGGGCATTTTTCTACTAATTATCCTCAAAAGAAGAAGAACAAGAAGGTTGTTGCAGCTGGTGAGGCCCTTGACTTGCAATTGGAGCTTGACTTCTCCTTGATTGCATGCATGGTTTCAAGTGCATTGGGATCGGTGTGGTATTTCGATAGTGGCGCTTCCTTTCACATGATGGGAGACAAGGAACTTTTAAGTGACTTGGAGGAGAAATATCTCTAGATGCATATTGAGATGGGCAACGACAGACGATACAGTGCTACCGGGATTGGTACCATTACCTTTCAGAGGGATTGAGGTAAACCATTTCAACTAAAAGATGTGATGCATGTACTAGGTTTGAAGAAAAATTTGGTCTCAGTCACAATGTTGGAGGATAGAGGCTATGACGTTGTTTTTAGTGATGGAAAAGCTTTACTGCGACATAAAACAATGGGTCAAGCCAAGAGGATAGGTATTCGAGTTAAGGATATCTACAAGCTGGAGGTAGATGTCTGTGGTTCCATGATGGGCAAGGAGAAAAAAGTGGTGAGATGGGATGAGGGTGAATTATGCACAGGCAATTGGGCCATCTTCATCATGGAGCCTTGAAAGCCATGCAACAAATTTCTATTGGACTTCGAATGGGAACACTTGCTTAGTTAGATCAGTGCAAGGGTTGCACCATGGGGAAGTATGTAAAGTCCACCTTTCATGAGAAGGAGAACCGTGCTTCGGGGATCATTGAGAAAGTTCACACAGACGTGTGTGGACCATTCTCGTTTGCTTCAACAGCAAAACATAAGTACCATGTAATATTTTTTGATGAATTTTCTCATAAATGTTGGATCTTCTTCTGTGGAATAAAGATAAAAAATTCTCTAAGTTCTGTGAGTTTAATGCATTGGTGGAGAAAGAGTCTGGGAAGCAAGTGAAGGCTATTAGGAGTGATAATTGTGGAGAATACATCTCTAACGAATTCAAGAAATTCTGCAGCAAAGAAGGAATTCGAAGAGAACTCATAGCACCTCATAACCCGCAATAGAATGGGGTCGCGGAGAGGAAGAATAGAATGATCGTGGGTGCAGCACGAGCAATGTTGCATGATTAGGACCTACCAATGCATTTGTGGGCAAAAACATGCAACACTGCGGATTATGTGAAAAACCATTGTGCTCACAGAGTACTTGGCATGAGTACACCTGAAGAGGCTTTCACTGGTAAGAAACCTGATGTTTCACTCTTTAAGATTTTTGGCTCATCTGTTTATGTGCATGTGACCAAGGACACTAGGAAGAAGCTGGAATCGACTATTGAAGTTGGGATTTTTGTGGGGTATACAGAAACAACCCATAATTAGTGTGTATATTTTCCAAACATCAAAATGACTGTTTTGCGACGTGATATAAAATTTGATAAGGGGAAAGCCATGTGGTTGTCCCTTGAGAGGGAGTTGGACTTGCATGCAGAGGATGAACTGTTGGTTCCCAAATTTGAGTCTCAAGATGTGGATCAGTCACATGAGGAGGTTCATGGAGTGGAGGAAGCCACTCATGCAGAGCCATCCATCAGAAAAGGCAGAAGGTGCACCACGAAAGCTGATAGGATGAGACTTGATGTTGTAAAAAATGTAAGAGCCCCTACTTCACAGCGCAGATAGAGACAGTCTCCTGACATATTTACTGGATACATGGATCTTATGAGAAAATGTATTGTGATTGACCCTTCTTCCTTTCAGGAAGTAGTGCGGTAGCCTACTTGGGTTGATGCAATGGTGGAGAAGTATGACTCCATTGTCAAAAACAGTGCATGGGAAATTGTCCCAAGGCCATTTGACAAATAAGTGGTAGGTTCGAGATGGATCTACAACGTAAAGAAAGCTACTGATGGGAGTGTGGAGAAATACAAGGTCAGATTTATGGCTCGGGGCTTCTCACAGATTGAGGGGATAGATTATGATGATACTTTTGTGTATGTCGAAAGGTATTATTCCATAAGATCCATCCTTGCATTCTTAGCATAGATGGGCTGGCGCATTCATCATATGGATGTGAAAACTGTGTTTTTCAATGGGATCATTGAGGAAGAGGTGTACATAGAGCATCCTGAAGGTTTCAAGATCTTCAACAGTGAGTCGCATGTGTGCAAACTCGAAAGAGCGATGTATGGGCTGAAGCAAGCACCCCGTGCTTGGTACACTCAGATAGACAACTATTTCACTGGACTGGGCTTCACCAAAAGTGAATCAGATGCAAACCTGTACCATATTTTGGTTGAGGGTAAGTTATTTATCATTTTTCTTTATGTTGATGAATTAGTTTTGATTGGTGATGAGCAGCTGATACACTCATGCAAGGAGGATCTTGCAAGGGAGTTCGAAATGAAGGATATGGGCCTCATTCATTATTTCGTTGGATTGGAAATATGGTAGCAGGATGGTGAAATTTTTTTGTTTCAAGGAAAGTATGCAAAGGAGATACTACGTAATTTTAACATGCAAAGCTGCAAACCCATGGATACTCCTCTTCCAATAAACTGGAGGAAAGAGGATGCTACTTCTGGAGAGGTAGTGGATGCTACTGTCTATTGGCAGTTAGTGTGTTTGCTAATGTATCTAGTGAACACGAGACTGGACATTTGATACACAGTTAACCAACTGAGTTAAGCTATGGTTAATCCTACCAAGCTCTTTTGGAAGGCTTTGAAGCATGTCCTAAGATACCCGAGGGGCACATCATATTATGGTCTATGGTACAGAAGAACAGATGCAGTGAAGTTGCATGGCTTCACGGATACAGATTGGGCTAGAAGTCCATCTGACATAAATAGCACATTAGGGGGGATCTTTAGCATTAGATCAACAATAGTTTGTTGGTATAGTAGGAAACAATGATCCGTGGCACTCAGTTTAGCAAAAGTGGAATACATGGAAGCAAGCCAAGCTGCATGTGAGGCTATCTAGATGAGAAAGATCTTGGTTGGTTTGTTTGGTTTTCAGATGGATCTGACACTGATTCATTATGATAATTAGAGTTGCATTAAACTCTCGATTAATCCTATGTTTCATGATATTTCCAAGCATATAGATATCTGGTACCATCATCTTAGAGATTGTGGGTAGAGGAGGATCATGTTGCTTCAGTACATTCCCATGGAAGATCAGGATCCAGATATTCTGACGAAGGCGCTCACCAGGAGAAAATTTGAATACCATAGAGACATGATCGGGGTGAAGGATAATCCCTTTCTTGTTGAGAGGGAGTTTTGAGATTCAACAAGAAGATTCATCACCCACACTAGTGCATTAAGAACCTAGTTTCATTAACCACCTAGTTGCATTAAGCACCTACACTAGGGTGGGGCCCATAGGGCTATTTTTGGGTGCATGTCTATTTTTATTTTCCCTTAATTTAGATGGAAATTAAACTGTAATATATTCTCAGTGTGGATTTGAAATAGTTAACTGAAGTGGAAAATTAAGTTGGCTAGTGAATTCCAAGTTAGAGGTTGGTTGGTGGGACATGTAGAGTAATTTCAGTTGTAACAGAGTTCGAAGTGTAGTGGTGCATGAGTTGGTGCAATTTTTAAATCAGTTTAACTCATTTAAGTGAGTTAAACTCAGTTGTGCTAGTTGTAACTGAATATACACTAGTGAGAGATCTTGTGAATTAAATATTAATTAATTCACAATCAGTGATCTCACATGCAACTGAGGATTTACTATTATTATTTGCATGCATGTCAGATCCAGTGGAGACCCAATTGATTTCTATGTGAAAGGGAAGTTGACTATCATTTGTGACATTATCCACTTTCACACATGCATGCAAACACTCATTGGAGTGCCCATGATACCTCTGTAGTCAAGGCAGGCATGATTGCATCAATTCAGGGATTGCATTCAGCAGGGATTTTGCAGTGAAGGCAGGTTGTCTGGAGGCAGTAAATTAGCTAAGGGACTTGCCAATTTTTGTATGACATTGTGAGACAATTAGCTGATGTACTGAGGGCTCTTGTGAGAATATTTTTGTATGTAATTGTTTCATGATCCATGCATAATATACAATAGAACATAGTGTGTTTTTTAGCTATAAGATTTCCTTGGGAAATTATTTGTGTTATGTGTGATTGATCTTTCTTCATGTCCATGTGATTAGCGATTGTGTTTTTTATTGCAAAAAATATTTGTAGAAGAGATTCATTATTTAACTTTATCACATTGTTAGATCGGGTGAATCCAAGATATACATGCTTGTTTTATAATTTCTACATTCCATTCTTCATATTTTGTTGCCTCTTTGAAAGTTTAGGGTTCAAAAAAATCATTTGTTACTAAGGAGAATTTTTCTTTTACCCTAGCACTACCCCGTGTTCCTGTTTGTTCAGTTCATCTTGATGAACATCTTTCATAAGTTATTGGGTCTACTTTGGCAATTGATGTTTTGATTTGAACCATTACCATTGTGAAAAAGAGAATTGATATGAATAGAAACTCTGATTTATTATGGAGCATCTAAATTATTTCCATTAGAATCTTCTGAACTTTAATTTCCTATGAACCAAGATAATTTTTTGCCAAATATTTAGAGGAACTTTTTGATAAATAATCGTCATATGTTTTTGGTAAATTTAAATCTATTTCAAACCAAAATTATTTTTGTATCATGTTTTTCTCCTTCTTGTTTTTCTAATTTTTCAAGAAGGATTTCAATTTCTGCAACACTTTTAATTTTTGTTTCATCAAATATGACATATACACTTATAATAAATCTAACATTATATAAAATACGATATCCCTTCTTCTCCTTGGAATATCCAATCATCATACACTTATACTTCTTGATTCTAGATTAGTTATATTTTCCTTATGAACTAAAGCACAACAAACTAAACAAAAATCTCAAACATGTTTAACTTTTGATTTGAAACCATACCATGCTTCATATGGGGTGATGTAATCCAAAGAAGGAGTGGGAGATCGATTTCTTAAATAATATGTAGTATGTACTGCTTCAACCCAATATGATACACTTAAAACATTAAAATTTAACATTGATCTCTCCATTCCTGACAATTTTTTCTTCATCCTTTTGTCTCTCCATCTATTGTGGAGAATAAGAATTTTTGAATTTCCTTCTAATCCCATTAGAGCTGTAATATTTTTTAAATTCATTTGAAGTGAATTCCCTACCATTATCTATCCTCAATGTTCCTATCTTTTCTTTGGTTTCTTTTTCAATCAGATGATGAAAAGTCTTAAAATTTTCAAATGTTTTTTACTTTTCCTTCAATAAATATACTTAAGTCATTCGAGTGAAATCATCAATGAAAAGTAAAAAATATTCGCATACTCCAAGATAACTTTCTAGAGGTCCATAAATTTCATTGTGAATAAGTTGAAAACACGTGTTTGCTCGCCATGATCTTGTAATCTTGACACTTTTCTTTATCATTTTTAAAACTAGATAATCCTTTTACCATACATTGTTTTTCTAGTTGAGAGAAATTGTGAAAACTTAAATTCCCATAGAGTACATGTCATAATCTAATGGGTGAATTATTTGAACTTATAAATTTTGCAAAATATTTCTTCCTAGGAATTACTTTTCTTTTCAATCTTAGAAGCCTACCATCTTCATAAATTGTCATGATTCTTTTAAAAAATTTCTTGATGGAGTTGATTTTTACTAGTCCATCTTCCATGATAATTTGATGTCTTTCTTGAAGAATCACCACTAAGGACAACAATTATTTCTAAATGTTAGTGCATACCAAGCATTTGAAATCATTCTCTCTCCAATGTGAGGGAGAAATATTTTCACAGTACCCATTCCATGAGTTGTATGTTCTTCATCATCAGCCAAGAATATTGAGTTGAGCTTACATTCTTGAAATGTCCAAAAGAATAATTTTTTGAATGTCATGTGTTGAGTGTCCTCTATATCAAATATATGTGCATCTCAGAAATCACTCCTCAAAGAGAAATTGGAGACTAAAAAGGAGCTTAATTTTCTATTTTGAAGAGAAGTGAATACGTATTCAGAATTATTATCCTCTTGATAATTTGCATATTGTGTTGAAGTTGAATGTTTCTTGAATTTTGTTATCTTATCAATTGGAGTTAGATATTTTTTTTCATAATGACCAACTTTGTTACAACAACTACATACAACTTGATTTTAGTCTTTACCTTGTCCATACAGTTGATTACAATTAAGAGGCCTCTTTAATTGACTTCTTCTAAAATTATTTTATCCCTGTAGAAAGTTACTTCTTCCTCTTCCTCTTTCTTAACTATGTCTGCTTCCATGATTATTTTCTTTTCCATGTCTCATTTCTCTTAATTAACTGCTTTATCTTCCTTAACTCCAACCTCAACATTGCCCTCTATAAGAACATTGATTTAAATTTACTCATCCTATGTTTTTCACCTGATTTCCTCTTCCTCTTGAAATTTCAATTGATGACTTAATTGAGATTTTTACCTATAAAGAAGACATCTTCAACTAATTTTTTCATCTTTCTAAAAAATTTATCATTCTAATCTAGCATGTCACCTAATTGATCAAATGATGTCTTATGGAACTTTCCTAGAAATCGTGAAGTCTCCAAAAAAATGTTTATAAGAGGATGGAAATCCTACAATTAAGATTGTTTCCATCAAATTGTCTTCTATAGGAGTAAATCCTGAATTATTGATTTATTTTCAAGGCTCTAACATCGAGCCTTGAAATGTATTCAAGTACATTTCATCCTTCAGGCATTTTTCGTTGAAGAAACTTTAATTGAAGATTCACTTATTTTTTTTCAAGTTGTGTATCAAAGAGATCTCTGAAAAATTTCCAAGTATTCCAAGCATCTGATGCATTCTATACATGAACATACATTTCTTAATTTACTGAGGATTTTATTAATGCCAAAAAAAATTATCATTTAGTTAGAGAATCAACATCATTCGATTTATCAGGTTTTACATCACCATTGAATATGTATTTCCATAACTCATTATAAATTATAATGCTTTCCATATGATGTTTCAATTTTCTTAATGTTAGAAAATAAATTAAATTTTTATGACATTGTGAATGCTTTCCTAGATGAGAAATATATATTCAAGAAATTATGAAAATAGGAAAGTACCATGCAATGAAAAGAATATGAACACAGCACACATTGCACTTAAAAAAGACTATTGGGGCCTATCCTTGACCCTTGTATAGTCACTTGAAAAAAATAAATTAATTGAATTTTTCACTTTTCTCTAATCAATTCTTGAGAATTTGTTTACAATATGAATTCTTGAAATTTTCAAAATGTGAATTTCAAAACATGTTCTTACCATTTAATTACATCAATTATTATAATGATCCCACCTTCAAAGTAAAAATTACTTCAATTTTACAAAATCTATAAAATTTCACTGCTTCCTCATGACACCCAAGATTACTTATTAATAGAAATAAACAATTAATTCCAACAAGGGATACAAACATAATAAAAATGTGTCGCCACCATCCAATATAATAAAATTGGCTTAAGAGTAACTGGAAGTTATGATTAATAAAATTGGCTTAAGAGTAACTGGAAGTTATGATTAAAAAGGTAAGTCACATATTAAAAAGGTAAGTCACCGTCTACTTGAGTTAAGTTTTGGAATATTTTTCGCTATATTTTAGGGATTACTTTGCACAAAATTAGGAAGAAATTTCTTGGAATTAAGATTTTGGGTTGAAAATTCCCCACAATCATAATGTCTCAGATTCTTTCGGGGTGCAAAATCCATATTTGATTCTTTCAGGGTGCGAAATCCATATTTTTTTTTAGGAGAAAATAACTATAACATTTTCTTAATGGGAAATGTTATACATTGTCAAAGATCTTGTTCAAATTACAGTGAAAATGCCCATGTTTTTTAATATCCAAAATGCAAAGCAAATGTCTACCATAGTAATGTTGTAAATGCTACCTTGTGGGCACATATGGAAATAAAGAATGAAACATGGGACCAACAAACCAAAAGCAAAACTGAGGGGAGCAGGAAGAGATTAAAATTTTTTGAAAGAGCCTGGACAAAGTGAGTTCCCCTCATAAAACAATTCATAATCAATTTGTAATGTATCTGCCCAGGCAGTAGGGACAAAGCATGCTTGGAAAGTGCATCTACTTCTGAATTTTTCTCTCGGAAGACATGTTGGAAGGAGATCTCTGAGAAGAGGGGCTTAAGGCCCGAAATCTACTGCATCTAGTTGAAAAGTGAGGGGATCTATAAGGTGTTGTGGTCTCGAATCCAACTAATCGTAGAAAGGGAGTTGCTAACAACCATAATTGAATCAACATTGAGCCATACAGCCACCTGTAAGGCACCCGGCCATAAGGTGAGCATTTATGCCCTGCTATTGTCCCCCATGCTGGAAAATCATCTGAATTGATATTATAGAACTGAGTTGATGTGAAGGGATACAGCACATCTGCATCACCCACCTACAGAAGCTCCATCAAAAAAAAAATTGGAAATATATTGGACAAGTCAGCAAGAACAATGGACCTGACAGATTCTTTGGGACACAAGAGGCCAATCTCTTGAAAGTGAGCGACGATGTGGAGTGCAGTCAAATTAAGATTAGGAGAAGTATCATCAAAGAAGTACTCATTCCAAGAGTGCCAAATGCCCCAGAATATGTATAGAGGAACAACCCGAAACTCTTTAGATTGGAAGCCACAAGAGAAAATCGAGTATGCAATGGAGGAACTATGGCCAACGATCAAGGTCTCCAAGGGAGAGGATACCTTCTTCCATATTTCCTGGGCAAAAGGGCATTGAATGAAGAGGTGAGTACAATATTCTCATGCAGATCCACAATTAGGGCATCTACCAAGTCCCATAAATCCTTTCTTCATGAGCATGTCCCAAGTTAAAATATGATTGTGCAGAATAAGCCAAGTGAAACATATAATCTTGAGGGGAACATCCCACGAACACATTTGAGTACTGAGCTTGGAAAATCGCAGGATTGGAGAGAAAGAAATTATGTGTTCATATGATTCTGAGGATGATATTCTTCCATCCAATAAATGGCAGCCCCAAACCAGATAATCTAGGCGAGGGGAAAACATGATACCAGCTTGGCCAAGGTTGTTGCGATAAAATTCCAATTCATCCACCAAATATTCTCGAATGCCAATATCCCATGCATGTGGCCAATTAGGGGGAGACATGAGTGTCTGAGGTCCCCTCGCTATGCTGGCCAAAGTGGAGTATCCTTGCTGATTAAGGGAGGTGATGAGAGGAGCAGATAATTGGGGGCTTCCGAGCATGCCTTTAATGGCATCCATCCCCACATTTGCCTATAAGTCATTTCCAATAGCCCAAACAAGGTTACTGTAAAGCCAAGGGACAGTGCACCATAGGCTTCTCCATGTAGTAGACATGCATGTAGTGGATGGAACACCATTGCGGATCCATTCCTCCAATCCACTGTTGTGAATATATTTTTCTGCCATGAGTTTCTTCCACAGACCCTGTTCACCAAATATATGCCATAGGTTGGCAGACAAAAGAGCGAGGTTGAAATTTTTGAAATTTAGGAAGCCCCAACTGATCAAATTTGGATCAAGGACCTAAGTGATAGCTCAAATTTCAAAGTGTTCGAAAGTGTGTCGAACCTGAGCGACTAAATATACCTCATATTCCTGATTTCGGCACTGTGAACAGTTTGAAAAACCAACACTGTATGAAGAAGTTATCGTGATTTGAAAAGTCCAATAAACTGTAATTTTTGGCTTTTGACCAAGTTTGACAGCGTATTTGTAAAGTAAAAAAAAGAGAATAGTCAAAGGAATATTCCTAGAATATTCTTGGAATATTCCTCAAAATATTCCCTGGAATATTCCTTCTGGAATAATTACAGTCTGACATGTGTCGCAGAGTTATTGATCACTGCTCTTGGCCAATCGCAGTGTTAGTATGAATCCTTTGTTGAAGTGTACGAAAAAATACCACTTTAGCTACGCATAACTAATAGCCCTAACAACAAAAGTGGTTGCCAATATCTTCGTATCCGTGCTTAGTTGATCAAGAAAAGAGTCAGTAAAAACCAGATCTATGCATAGAAAGACATTAAGAAGTAAAAGAAGGGTTTGCTCCATATACCAATAGACAAGACAAGAATAATTTTCGAAAGAATTTTTTGTATTAAGGGCACTCCGGGGAGGAAAACAAGAAGGCATATCCAATTCTCCTCAATGGGATGGGTTCTCGAAGTCCTCAACACTTCGCATCTAGAATCTCTCTCATAGAAAACCTGCATAAAGAATAGAGCTCAAAGGGAGCTCACACATCAAATAATGGAAAAAAGTGACCAAGTGTATAGATCCAGAGTGATCTAATAGGCAACAAAAGGTGAAGAATGGTAGGAAAAACCCTCCTATTTATAACAAAATATTGGGTCATTCTAGATCTTGGTGCATGATTAAAATAATGTTAACCAAATCTATATCCACCTTTTATGGAATATTTTATTATATTTGTTGGAGGGAAAAAAGTATTTGACTTGGGTCAAATCCCTTTATTTGTCAATAATAAATAAATAAATGATTTATTTATCTTTTTAAGGAAGTGGTTGAAGGATAATCAAATAAATAATGATTTATTTAATTATTTGTGGGTGATTTGGTCATATTTAACAAGGAATATTATCTAAATAAGATTTAAATAATTATTCCTATAAAATAATAAGATAAATAAAGGTTTATCTAATTAATTTCTTTGATTTTGGGTTAAACATGACTGGGAATAATAATTAAATTATGGTTTAATTAATTATTCCATGAGGAAAATCAAACAAATATAGGTTTGTTTAATATTTCCTTTTGGGGTTTCCTGTTTGGACTATAAACAACCTAATAAATGTGGTTTATTAAGTTATTTAACATAGTGAAGGAAATTTTACTTAGGGTAAAATTGGTCTTACATGGTGTACTTGGGTCCATCTAATGATAATAGGTTAGATGACCAAAAAATGGTGTAACAGATTGCCCCCCAGCATGCGAGTGTTAGGAGCAAATCGTATGACCGAAGTACGTTGTAAGAACTCAATCACTAGACATCAAAAGGGAAGTCGGAGAGAGAGATGTAAGGTAGACTAATGTGCTGAAGAACTAGACCCTGAGGAGACGAGACTTACAGGTGCAACAAGTCTCTTTTTATGAGAGGGTACCTGTGCTAAAGGCGGCGGGGGAGGCATACCTATGCCCGCCGAGACAAAGTACAAAAGAATAGTGTGTCCAGTAAATAAGGGACCGAACCATAAAGTACAACCGGCATAAACATGAGCCAGATAATAATACAATGAGGAATCCCACATACATGCTCTGCCTGGGATAACAGCCAGGACTTATACAATAATATCCGAGTACATGAGATACAAATACAACCCAAATGCCCCCTATAAGCGGGGAAGGGCTCACAAAATCTGACTGATACATGCAAATCAAAGAGGCGCTGCAAGCGGCTAAGGCCAACATCATCAAATATATGGAGCTGCATCGAAGGCTGCAATGAAGAGGTCATCCGGGCATGTGGGGGGCTAACTGCAGGGCCACCCCCTCATGAGGGCTGAGACATCTCACACACACCCGGGAATCACCAATAGCTGTTGCTGCATCACTGAACCATCAAGCATACGGATCTCGATCATGCTGAAAGGAGCTGGAGTGGAGAAACAATCAAGTCAAAGGGAAATGAGAGATCCCTTTGCCTGATTCGAGGCACCGAACAAGAGTGGAAGCTGGAACCAAGGTACACCACCCTCTAGACCTGTCTTCTGGAATGAAGGAGCTGATGTCGACAGAAGGAGGTCTGCCATAGGTGAGGCAATGAGAGATCCTCAACTAAGGCACGAGAGAAAATAGTAGAGCGACGGACAGACTGACACCAATGATGATGGTGAAATGGAAAGGACCGAGTAGCGAATGGACGACTTCCCTTGTTAGAGCATTAAGGGCATGAATGACATGGCAGCGACTGACACAATATCATAAGGGATAGGGGACAGTGGGACTGAAGGCCATAATGTGCGACACAAGAGAGGGACCAAGAAATGAAGGATGGAGGGCTATAGCGGGGTACAAAGGGACTCGGGATAGACTCCATGAATGTAATGATGACTCAACTTGGATGCTCTAAACAAGGGCGACTCGATGGTGCTGCCACACAGTAAAGGCCCAAGGGGGGACCATGAGAACATGAGTACAAGATGGTAACTCATGACGAAAATCGACACGAACAAAGACAAGTAAGGAGGCAAAATGGTGCCCCAAGTACAAGTGTCGTAAGTGAAGAAATGTGATTTTAAGGAGAGGTGAAGTGACCCTTCTTGGACAAAATGTGTCCTGGTGAAGTATCAAATCACAAAAACGAAAAATATGCTGGCTATCTAAAAGAAAATAAAACATGCATTTCCGAAGGGAAATGCTAAGGGTAATATTTCTTAAGATAGAGTGCATTGCGAGGATTAGGAAGGGGATTGCCTTCAAAATCCTCTAAGAGGTATGCCCCCTTACCGAGATCCTTACTGATGATGTAAGGGCCTAGCCATAATGAGTCGAACTTCCCATGACCAAGGACATCATGGGCTTGGTCTTGGAAAAAATGTGTCCTGGTGAAGTATCAAATCCCAAAAAAATGAAAAAATATGCTGGCTATCTAAAATAAAATAAAACATGCATTTCAGAAGGGAAATGCTAAGGGTAATATTTCTTAAGATAGAGTGCATTGCGAGGATTAGGAAGGGGATTGCCTTCGAAATCTTCTAAGAGGTATGCCCCCTTACCGAGATCCTTACTGATGATGTAAGGGCCTAGCCATAATGAGTCGAACTTCCCATGACCAAGGACATCATGGGCCTGGTCATAAACTAGAACAAGGTCACCTTCGTGAAAAGTACGAGGCTGGAATTTTCTGTCATACTGAGCTTTGGTGCGTTTCTTGGCCGCTTCCATGGTTTGCAAGGCAACACGACGGTCTTCGGAGGCGCGCTCAAGCATGATAAGTCGTTGTTCTAGAGGTTGGGTGTCAGGGAGAAGTTCAACGGCCAGATGCAGGGAAGGAATTTCACACTCGATCGGTAAGACTACCTCCTCTCCAAAAACGAGGTGGAAAGGAGTAAACCCGGTGGCGGTTTTAACAGAAGTTCGATAGGCCCACAAAGCAGGGAAGAGCATAAGATGCCAGTTGGTTTTGTGCTTATTCACCGTTCGTTGAAGCATAGTCTTGAGGATTTTTTTGACTGCTTCAACTTGGCCATTACCTTGGGGGTAATAGGAGGAGGAATATTGGTGCTCAAAACCCAACAATGAGGATAGCTCACGCCATATCTCATCTTCAAAATGTCGGCCGTGGTCAGAGACCAGTTGTTTCAGAACCCCGAATCGAGCGATAACGTGGTTAAAGAAAAAGAGGGCTGCGGTAGCTGCCGTGTTGTTAAATGTTGGCATAGCCTCGGCCCATTTTGTGAAATAGTCGACCGCCACGATGATATATTTATGGTTACCAGCGGATGGCGGGCGACACTCCATAAAGTCGATGGCCCATTTACAAAAGGGACCAGTTGAGACGACCGGATGGAGGGGAGCTGGGGGAGCTCGCGCCTTAGGGGCGAAATGTTGGCAATTGGAATAGTGTTTGACTGCTTCAATGCAATCACTGAAGAGGGAAGGCCAGAAATACCCAGCGCGCATGAATTTTTGGGCAGTAGCAAGACCGGAGAGGTGGCCACCGCAAGCGCCGCTATGGCAGGCATTGAGGACTTGTTCAGCTTCAGTGTGCGTGAGACAACGACGAAGGACAGTATCTATACCGCGACGATAGAGGTCGTCACCGATAAGAAGGTAGCGAGGAGCCTAGTGTCGGATACGTCGTCGAGCGTCACGATCAAGGTGAAGAGCGAACTTTTGGGTTCGCAAGTAAGTGAGGATATCGCCGTACCAAGGATCGTCCGAAGTAATGGCGAATAAGTGCTCATCAGGGAAATCATCATTAACTGGAGGATCTTGTGTTTCGGTAGGTAATTCAGAAATGAGTTCAGCAAGGGCTAAACCTTTCTTACTTTTTGGTGTGACAAATTCGAGGTCGAATTCTTGAAGGATGACGACCCAACGGGCGTACTTCCCAGTGAGGATGCGGCGACTCAATAGGAAATCCATGGGGTTGGAATTAGTCACAACCTTGGTGGAACGCATGAGGATGTAATGACGAAGTTTTTGGACTGAGAACACAACAGCCAGCGCTAGTTTTTCTTCATGTGAGTAGGAAACAGGAGGCCCTACTAGGTTCTTACTGACGTAGTAGATCACATGCTCGATACCATTGTCATCTTCCTGGATAAGGACTCCAGCGACCAAATAGGTGGAAGCGGAGATGTACAGGATGAAGTCCCGATCAAAGTCGGGAGGGCGGATCAAGGGAGCGGATGTGAGAGCCTGCTTGAGGGCATCGAAAGACTCATGAGCATAGGTATCCCAAACAAATGGGATATTGGACCGGAGGAGTCTAAGGAACCCATGTGCGGTGGTGGCATAGTCAGGGACGAACCGACGAAGAAAATTAGCTTTGCCTTGGAGACTTTGGAGCTGGCGTAGGGTACGTGGAATGGGAAGTTCAAGAATGGCTTGAACTTTCAAAGGGTCAAGAGTGATACCGTCCTTAGACACTATGAAGCCTAAGAGATGGCTGGTGGGAACGCAAAAGATGCATTTCAACGGGTTAAGGCGGATATTATACTTGCGACATCGGAGAAAGACGATAAGCAGATCGTGGAGGTGCTGCGCCCGATGCTTAGAACGCGCAGTGAGGTCGTCTAAATAAGCAAGGATAATATGAGCTAAGTCATGGAAACAATAAGACATGGCCCGTTGAAAAGTGGCGCCGGCGTTTTTAAGGCTGAATGGCATGACCCGGTAAGCAAAAGTTCCCCACGGACTGATGAACGCAGTTTTAAGTTGGTCAGCAGGACGGATAACGATTTGGTTGTATCCGGAGAAACCATCCATAAAGGATAGAACCTCATGCCCCGCACACTCATCAATGATTTGGTCAATAAATGGTGTGGGGAAGTTGTCTTTGGGACAAGCTTTGTTCAAGTCGCGAAAGTCCGTGCAGACACGGATGGTGCCTTGTTTCTTGAGGACGGGAACCGGGTTGGACACCCAAGTGGTGTATTCAATAGGATAAATGAAACCAGCCTGCTTGAGCTTATCGATTTCAGCTTTGATAGCATCACGTCTGGAAGGATTAATGGGTCTCAACTTTTGTCGGACTGGGTTGGCATCGGGCCACGTGTCGATATGATGCTTGACGATGGTGGGATCAAGCCCAGTTATTTCGGAGTAAGACCAGGCGAAAATATCGCGGAATTCTTTGAAAAGCTTAGTGTAAGCTTCGATTTCTTCCAGGGTGCATTGGGCGCCCAAGGTGATATATTCTTCGATTCCTGGTTTGACCGAAATGTCAATTTTAATGGTAGGAGAGATGTTGGCCATGTTTCCTTCTTCGAAAGCATCAGGTGCAGGGATGGGATTTTTGAACCAATCGACTGCATTGGGAATGAAGTCTTTGGTTTCCACAGCATATTGGTCATGGGACTGTTGTGGGAGGAAGTATGCACGATGGTGCATATCATCCCATGGAAAGTCAGGGTTGGTCATGGCTTCCATAATGTCTTCATCGGACTGGAAGATGGGAAGACTGGAGGAAGGAGGATCACCCGATGATGTAGTGATGTGTGACTGGTCATCTTGTGGAGAAGGGCTCACATGCGCAACGTCAACAGATCCAAGGTCGACTGAGGGGGAACCGAGAGTGTCTGCAGGTCGAAGGTTAGGTGAATTATCTCTCAAGGATGACGATAGGTACAAAATGGTGATCGAAGGCTCTGTTGGTTCGATAGCGGGAGGAGGAATGTGAATGGGAGTAGGAATATCTTTTGGTCCTATCGAAGTAGAACCCACAGACAAGTGAGAAGGTATCTTGTCATGCGTAGCCTTGAATTGGCAGTACGTGTCTAAGGAGGAACGATACTCGTCAAGGCGGGGACAGAGGTGGGTGTAATGGCCATGGAAATCGCACAAAGCACAAGGGTGATTTGTGCGCAAGGTTTTGAGTTTTGGGATAGAATATGGGATAGTGACGTAGACTTCAGAGATATTAGAGTCGGGAAACATCTCGTTGACCAGGATCTTGAGGTGTGGCAATTCAGGACACGTATGGGTGGCATGACGGACAATATCGCACAAAGCGTACTGGATAGCGTGCTTTGGCGGTCGAGGAGGGGTAGGGTTTGTCGGGGCGGCTTGATCCTGATTGGTTTCCCCCTTATGAGCTTTGCCTTTCTTTCCTGAGGCTGTCACCACAGGGGCAGGGTCCTGGGGAGGTGCGGGGGGCCTGGTGGTAACGGACGAAGCGAGGTGGACCGGTTGAACCAGTGTCAAAGCAAGGTAGGGTTTGGGGTGACCGGGTGGGGTAGCAGCTGGAGGGTCAAGGTACCAGACGGGTATGCCCAGGGTCAGGTTAGGGAGAGAGAGGGTGGCCATGACGAGGATTGTATAGACTCTAGGAGGGGGAGCCAGGAAAGGTATCTAACCAGCGGGATAATGACCAGGAGGAACCGCTCCGAGATGGTTAAGGCCTGGGGGAACCGATCCAGGGGGATAAAGAGGTTCAGGGATACCAGCTGTAGGAGAGGGGCTAGAAGGAGAAGGTCCGGCTGGCGGAGATGAAGGGCTAGGAGCGGGTTGCGGTGGGTGAGGTTGCGTCTGAGGTTGCTGACTAGCCGAGGTGGGTTGCTTAAGGGCAGCCTGAGATGATTGCATCATGCAAACATTCGATAAGCTGGGATTAGAGAGAGGAGGAGGAGGGAGACCACCAGGAAAAGTTCCAAGCAGGGATGAATCTTTATAGACGTCGGGAGAGACACTGGTCAAGGAATCGAAGGTTTGCTTGTTGGCTACAGAAGAGATGGTCGTCTCAGGGGAGGTCTGAGACTTTGGCTCATGATAAGTCAACTGGTCGATGGTGACTATCTTTCCATTGTGAGGAAAAGACATCTTGCGAAAAACCACGGATGGGACAGCAGACATGGCATAGGTGTAGCTTCGCCCCAATAGAATTTTGTAGTCTAGAGGGGCGTCGATGACTTCGACATCAACGCAAACAAGATGACAAGAAGGGTTATAGGAAAATTTCGAAAAGGCCAATGGCCGGGAGGCGTGGCCGTCCCACGCTTGAAGGGTGATCGTGGAAGGCCAACTCGTGGAGATATTAGTTGCTTCCAAACCGAAGCGGATACCGCGCGTGGATGCCCTCATCAATTACACACCGAGAACGTTGGCATTCCGCATTTTGATCGGGATTTGAAGGTATCAAGGTGAAGAGGAGGATGTTCGATTGATGGGCGTCGAAAATAGAGCCTTCTTTTGGGAAGGGCACGGCTGGAGGAGTTCCAACGTGGAAATGGCAGTAGGAGATTGCGCCAAATCATCTACTATGCTATACGAATGAGCAACTCGACCAAAAGCAGCATTTCGATGTAACGGTCCTTTAGGAATCTTGGTATAGACTTCAACTTTGGGTTGAGGGATATGTAAGGGACCATTGGTTGTCGAAAGAGGCTCTGTAGAACCAGAAGAAGGGGACTCGGGGGCAGACTGAGCGGGAGGCTTGGGGTACTGGCGAGACCGAGTTTGAAGGTGAAGGTCGATGGTGGGGGAAGGATCAGAGTTCATCATAAGGATCTAGTAATCGGAGGAACTAGAAAGGGAAGGTGGAGTGGCAACCTGGCTGTCAGGCGGTTGGGTAGCCACGAATCCTTGCTGAGGGAAAGGATCAGTAAACACAGCTGGTTGGGTAGTGGCCACATTAGGAGGAGCATGAGGGGAGGCGTGTTGTCCGTGCAATGTGGCTTGAGACTCCCACATCTGCCGCATCTAGGGTAAGAGGGGACAATCGTGGGTGTAATGACCATAAACACCGCAACACGAACAAGGCTTACTTGTGCGAAGCGGCCTGTCCGGCTTGGGCTGAGTGCCCTGGTTCTCTTGGCATTGGAGTCTGCTGGTCTTGAGTGATAGGGTCCATGTGTAATAGGGCCGCATTGATTTGGTTGCCTCTCCTCCTTCTTTGAGAAGAAGGGGGATTAGTCGCGCCCTGCTGTGCAAATACTTGCCCTGGAGGGGGCTATAGGTGCTGGTGCTGGGGTTGAGGAGGCAAGGGAGGAGGAAGCGCATATGCTGGAGGAGCTGGCGCACCAGGCTGTGGATAAGGGTAATGGTTGGGTTGGGCAACATTGGGGTAAGCAGGAGGTTGGGCAAAAGGAGGAGGCATGCCGTATCCTGGATACATGCTACCGGGAGGGGGAAGAGTGCCGGAGGAGCTGGCCCCTCCCTGAGGGAGACCATAGCCCATAGGAGGTTGGGCGTACGGATGGGAAAGGGCTCCAACGATACCGTCGGCGGAATGAGATGCCCCCGGGGCGTTAGCGCCGCCGGGCCTGGGGAGGTCAGGAAGAACGGTATAAACATAACCAGATTGAGCATAGATCAGGTCATATTTCAAGGCTATTTGGAGGGCGGCTTCTTCAGTTTGAGGAAAATGAGAGGCGACATCTTTGCCGATAGGAGCTAAGAGGGTGCGAAGGAACCAGTCCATGTAAACCCGATCTTCGAAGGGGGGGCTCGACATAAGCTTCGTCTTTGTCACCATTCCTGAACATGGGCGGAAAGGCGGGTCGAAGAGGTTTTCTTGAATGAAGTCAAGAGCTCCGTGCCAGTATCGTATCGGAGAGGGAGCTGGAAATAAGATAAAAAGGCTTGCGCAAGGGTCGCAAAGATGGTATGGGAAGAGGTGGCTTGTTCAACATACCATTTAGAAGCTTCACCGGTAAGCGTGCGTTGGAAAAAACGAAGACGGATGGAGTCATTGGTAATGGAATTGGAGGAACACCACATGTGGAAAGATCAGACATGATTGGTTGGATCTTCTCCAGCAAGGCCTTCGAACTTAGGGATGTCAGAGGGGAGCTTGGTTGGCATAGCAGGCCAACCAACATCATGGCGGATAGGGTCATTGATCAACTGATTGAAATCGGGGAGGCTGAGGCCTGCGATGTACGGCAGCAAGGGTGTGGCCGAGGTAGTTCCTGTGGCGGTTCCGCTAGTAGTAGTTCCGGCATTAGGGCCGGGAGCACCGCTAGCATTAGGCCCTGGACCAGACATAGTGAAGGTGATAGGGGGAGAACCAGAAGGAGAAGGAGAACCCAATGAATCAGAAGAGGAGTCGGAGTGCGGACTCGGAGGAGGACTGGCTCGACGACGGCGGGACGGAGCAGGTCGATTGACCGGAAACTGAGGGTGAAGGCCAAGAAGTCTCCGGGAAGTGCGCCTTGGGGGCGCAATGATGACAACACAAACACGGCACAAGGGGAAGAAGAACAACCACAAGGGCAAGGAGGTGCAGAATCAAGTCTAAACAAGGGCAGATAGGTGTAGTGTCAATTGATTTTAAAGTCTTTGCCTGGCGGTGTAAACCAGGCTCTTCTTCGCTTAGGGTGAGTGTGTGGCGTGCATTAATTTTAATTTTTAAACCCTTTTCGTTTTGAGAGCAAGAGAAAAAGTGTGCTGCATAACTGAAAAGAAATCTGCAGAGAACAATATATAATGCTGAAATAACAGAACATTTAACAGCTAACCATGCATCAATCTAACCCAACAAGGCGGGTCTCTCAAAACTAGTCTAATCAGAGGGAAAAAATGAAATCAAAACACACTAAAAGGAGGCTAATAGATCTAGGGTCAAAAAGGGACAGGGATCTAAAGGGAAAAGCTGCTGAAAAGAGGTGCAGATCACAGCCAAGAGGCAGAGGCAAGGTGGCTGGAAAAAAGGAGGAAATCAGCAAGAATCGGAGGGGGCAAGGAGGAGGCCCTAAAAGGAGGTCCAAACAAAGCTACAAGAGGTGGTTTGAAAGGAATAAGAGTTGATTAGAAGAGGTCTGAAAAGGAGGTATCAGATCTGGAAAAAGGGGGGCTAAAACTCTGAAAAAATAGTCCTGAAACAGATAAAAACTCTTCCACAAAAAGTGGAGGGTACTCAAGCCCTAGGGGGCTATGTTCCCACTTAGATGAGCAAAAACAGATCAGAACCAGGTCGAAATGGGCTAAGACAGAGGCGGGAAAACCCTGACAGAAGCTTCAGAAAAACCCAGAAAAATTGTAGAAAAACAGTGGAAAAATTGGCAGGTCGCAGGTTCTGACCTGTTTTCAGTGCAGGTCACAGAAAATGGGCTGAAAAGTGCGACCTGGAGGTCCAGGTCGCAGTTTATGAGCTGAAAAGTGCGACCCCCAGCTCCGGTTGTCTCGGCGGCATATTTGTGAAAAAGTTGTCGTCTCAGTTGCGGCTGATGTCTGTCACCTGCGCAATAGGGCCAAAAACACACGGAAGTTAGAAATTTTAATGTTTTAGGGTTTTATAGGGGAAAAACAACATGAAAATCAGAAAAACAAAAATCTGAACAGAAACCCTAGGTTCTGAAGTAGCTGGATATGCAGGAATATGAAAAACGACAGCGGTTGTAATTGAAAACCCGTGTGGAGTCGCCAATTGTTAGTATGAATCCTTTGTCGAAGTGTACGAAAAAAGACCACTTTAGCTACGCATAACTAATAGCCCTAACATCAAATATGGTTGCCAATATCTTCAGATCTGCAGTTAGTTGATCAAGACAAGAGCTGCAAAAAACCAGATCTATGCATAGAAAGACATTAAGCAATAAAAAGAAGGGTTTGCTCCATATATCCAATAGACAAGACAAGAACAATTTTTTGAAAGAATTTTTTGTATTAAGGGCACCTGGGAGGAAAACAAGAAGATGTTTCCAATTCTCCTCAATGGTATGGGTTCTTGGAAGTCCTCAGCACTTCAAATCTAGAATCTCTCTCTCTTGTTGATGTAGAAAACCCACACAAAGATAGAACTCAAAGGGAGCTCACATAGCAAATAATGTAGAAAAATGTGACCAAGTGTATAGATCCAAAGTGATCTAATAGGCAACAAAAGGTGAAGAATGGTAGGAAAAACCCTCCTATTTATAACAAAATATTGGGTCATTCTAGATCTTGGTGCATGGGTTAACCAGATCTAGATCCACTTTTTATGGAATATTTTATTATATTTGTTGGAGGGAAAAGGTACTTGACTTGGGTCAAATCCCTTGATTTGTCAAAAATAAATAAATAAATGATTTATTTATCTTTTTAAGGAAGTGGTTGGAAGATAATCAAATAAATAATGATTTATTTAATTATTTGTGGGTGATTTGGTCATATTTAACAAGGAATATGATCTAAATAAGATTTAAATAATTATTCCTAGAAAATAATAAGATAAATAAAGGTTTATCTAATTAATTTCTTTGTTTTGGGTTAAACATGACTAGGAATAATAATTAAATTATGGTTTAATTAATTATTCCATGAGGAAAATCAAACAAATATAGGTTTGTTTAATATTTCCTTTTGGGGTTTCCCGTTTAGACCATAAACAACCTAATAAATGTGGTTTATTAAGTTATTTTACATAGTGAAAGCAATTTTACTTAGGGTAAAATTGGTCTTACATGGTGTACTTGGGTCCATCTAATGATATTAGGTTAGATGACCAAAAAATGGTGTAACATCTTGTATCCTTTTTTTCTATAAATTTCATCGGATGTCTTATTGTATTTCAATTAAATTTGATGCACCTGTAGCTGTGATACTCATAAAATGTTGCACCAGAGATCAAATTAATCTCCAATGTTCCATTGTCGCTTTGCTTATGCATGTAAAATTATTTGAAATAGGATGAGCCCTAACACTCTGAATTTTCCAGTCTAATATCAATATTGTGTGACAATTCTCATGGTGCACAATGTTCTACACTTGTACAAAATGCAATATAATTATTTTTTACTCCTAAAAACCAAAGATAACTACTCACTACTAACTTGAAAAAAAAAAAAACACAAATCCATTACATACCCGAATCAATCTACTTTATTTATGTACAAAATAGTAGAATGAATTTTTTGTTTTCACAATTGGTACACCGAAGCTGTTGTGTCTGTACAACTTCAACCGACTCCCATTGACAAATCCTTCTCGCGTATACCATATAAATTATTCAAGCATACTTCTCCCCATCCATCACATGTTCGATGATGTATGGTCTAATCCAACACAACGAAAATTTTCCTTAGTATTGTAAAAAATTGTTTCTCATACAACAACCTTATATTTAATCCTTCCATGATGCCACACATTCTCTCACTGCCACACATTCTCTAGTTTTCCGTACATTCAAGTGAAGGAGAGATATGGCCCGATCCTCCTCCACCAGACATTTCCGTAACTCGCTTCTCCATCAGTTAGATTATGTACGCTATGTGGCTACTACAATGCAAAAACTTGGCAATAAAAATGCATCGGAATTACAAACACTTACCTGCTGTAGACCAACTGTATCGTTGTTTATTTGGTCAACATCTTGCAATTCATCCTATACACCCTCAAAGTTCTTTTTATCCTCAAATCCAAATCATTAAACTATAAATTGCATGCCTTAGTAAGAAGGGTCTCTAATAATTTATTAAATGCCTCCAATATACCATTAGCTTGTGGATGGCATGGACTTCTCTTTTGATGATAAATAAGAAACTCCTATATTAGTACTACAATTATTCTATTCAAGAAATTAGTGCCTGGTCACTTGTAAGAATTCCTGACATTGAAATCTAGTCAAGAAATTGTCATATAAAAATATGCATTTGTCTCTACATTGCAATCTTTGACTAGCGTGTCTTTCTCCAATCTACTTAGATAATCAAGAATAGTGAAGGAGTTGTCTAACGAGACAAAGGAATTTCCTCGACTACCAAATTTGGCCGGAAACATGGCCAAATTTTTTTAAGAAATCTTACAAAAGAATAATGTTTGAATCATGATTTTGATGGTGGAAATGGATTCAACACCATCAAAAACCTCTAGGGCACCCAAAATATTAAGGTTTGATAGTTATAAAGTGGATTTACAAAAATCCCTGGTGGATTTTCTTTAAATTTTACGAGAATTTCCATGATTTTCAGAGCGAAAAATCAGTCTAGTTAGACTACAGCAATAGTAAATATGTATCATGCTCTATTTCTCCTTATGGATGGTCTCATTTGGCCCACAAAATAAATTTCCGGTTTTTGAATGGATGTAAAGTGAACTGGGGTGCCAAAGGCATGTTATCTCTTTGGGAAGGCTTCCCTACTCACTAGCATTGATGCAAATTTCTGAATATTTAGAACAAAATAGAGGAAGCAAAGTTCCTCAACACAACACAAAGAAATGAATGAAACTCTAACAAAGAGAGACCTAGAAAAGCTCTTTTTTACTAACCATAAAAAATGACTATTAAAAATTACAAACTTCTTTAGAACTACGCTTTGGAATAAATGAAAACTCCATACTCGCTTTTTCAATTCTCGTTTCTGCTACGTATTGATGTTTCAGCAACACACAGACAATTTCTGAAACTCAACACGGTCTGTTGCTGAAACACACAGACAGTTGCTGAAACACACTGGAAAGTGCATTGCTGCTCCAAAACACATCGACTCAGTTTTTCCTCTGTTTTCTTTGCTCTGTCTTTTTCTATTTCTCAAACTCTCTAACATAAAAACAACTATTGTTCATTACATTTATATGTTGAAAAACATATTTGACTTAAACATTAAAATAATACAAATATCTTCTAATCTTATCAACGTATTGAATGCAGCAAGCGGTGGAGATAATCGTGATGCCTTTTGGAAAAATGAAGTCGGCTGTTTGCAGGCTCAATAACTTCTGAAAATTTAATGCACGACTTTGAGGCATTCAACAGTCTAGAATATCCACAGAAAATCTTATTTTTGTCCAGCTGTTTTATGTTGCAGTTGGAATTAAATTCCAACACTCCCCCTTAATTTCAATTGCTGGGTTTTTCTACATACCCAGGCATTTCCTGAAATGATCAAATATTTTATTTTCCAATGGTTTTGTCAAGATGTCCACAAATTTGATCCTCTGTTCTACAGTGCTGCAAAAAAATCTCACCATTGTTAACCAATTCACATATGAAGTGAAACTTGGTGTCTATGTGCTTTGTCCTTTTATGAAAAACAGAATTTTTAGACAATGCTATTGCTGAGCTATTGTCACAGTAAATGGTTGTGCCCTGTTCTTGTTCATGACACAAATCTCTGAGAACTCTTCTCAGCCATACTGCTTGGCATGTTGCTGCTGTTGCTACCACATACTCTGCCTCTGCTGTTGACAAAGCCACAATTGGTTGCTTCTTGGAAGCCCATGAGATGGCTCCCGATCCCATATGAAACACATATCCCGATGTGCTTTTCCTATCATCAACACTTCCAGTCCAATCACTGTCAGTGTAACCTGTCAACATGAAACTTTCAGAAGAGGAGTATAAAATACCAAACCCCTTCGTTCCATTCACATACCTTAGAATCCTCTTGGCTGCCTGCCAATGAGTCTCTTTCGGTCTTTCCATAAATCTGGAGATTAAACTCACAACGTGCATAATGTCCGGCCTAGTTGCAGTCAAGTACATGAGGCTGCCAACTATGCTCTTGTACAATTTTGGATCAAAATCCTTGCTGCTGTCTTCTTTGGTTAATTTTAACCCCATTACTGTTGGAGTCATAGCTGCCTTGCTGTTCTGCATGTTAAATCTCTTCAACACTGCTTCTACATATTTAACTTGAGAAATGAAAACACCATTTTCACTTTGGTCTACTTCAATTCCAAGAAAATATCTTAAGAAGCCCAAGTCAGTCATTTCAAATTCACTTTTCATGACTGCTTTAAAATTAGCAATGAGAAAAACATCATTGCTAGTAAAGATTAAATGATCTACATATAAAACAACAATAAGAATCTTACCGTCATTCTCCTTTATGTAGAGTGTGGGTTCACCATCACACTTCTCAAACCCATTATCAATCAGATAAGCATCTATTCTGCTGTACCATGCTCTTGGAGCTTGCTTGAGCCCATAAAGAGCCTTCTTCAGTCTACAGACTTTATGCTCTTGGCCTTCAACTTCATAGCCTAGAGGTTGTTCAACATAAACCTCTTCTTTCAACACTCCATTCAGGAATGCAGATTTAACATCCATCCGATAAATCTTCCATTTGTGTTGTGCCGCAATAGACAACACTGTTCTGACTATTTCCATCCTTGCTACTGGTGCAAAGGTTTCATCATAGTCTCTGCCTTGTTGCTGCTTGTAGCCTTTCACAACAAGTCTTGCTTTGTGCCTATCAATCTTGCCTTCAGCATTGCTTTTGGTCTTATAGACCCACTTAACTCCAATGGCATCTTTGCCTTCAGGGAGTTCCACTAACTCCCATGTTTTACTCTTCTCAATTGCACCAATTTCTTCATTCATTGCTTCAATCCATTTATCTTCATTTACAACATCTTCAAAATGAACTGGGTCATCAACATGACAATATAAAGCGAATAATGAATTCAAACCGGTATTGTTACTTACCTCTCCTTGTTCATAAATCTCATTCAGATTTCTGAATCTTGGTCTTCTTGGTGTGCTTGGAGTTCCATCCGAACTTGAGGGTATTTGAGATCCCTGTGGTGTGCTTGGAGAAGCACTTCCTTGACTTCTCAAGGCTGTTCGAATTCCAGCTTGTGGTGTGGTTTGTTGTACTTGCTGTGGTGGAGGAGGACCCACCAAGGAAGGATTATTTGCTGTTGTCCCTTCCTCTTCTTCTTCGTGAGACACAATTGTCTTCACATTCACTGTCTTCTCTAAGCTTCCATCCCAAGCTTCATCTTCAATGAACTTCACATCTCTGCTTACTATCAATTTCTTGGTGGATGGATTATAGAGTTTGTATGCTTTTGACTCATCACAATAGCCAATAAAGACACACTTCTCCCCCTTACTGTCAAGCTTCTTCCTTAGCTGATCCGGTACATGTGCATATGCTACACAGCCGAATACTCTCATGTGAGTGACAGTTTGCTTTTGACCACTCCATGCTTCTTCTAGTATTTTGTTCATGACAGCTTTAGTTGGGCATCTATTCAAGATGTAAACTGCGCAAGTGACAGCTTCTGCCCAATACTCATGCGGCAAGTGTTTTTCCTTCAGCATACTTCTGACCATGTCCAGAATGGTCCTATTCTTCCTTTCTGCAACACCGTTTTGCTGAGGTGTGTACCTCGCGGTGAACTGCTTTTGTATGCCATTCTCTCTGCAAAAACGCAGAAAGTCTTTGGAGATGTACTCTCCACCTCTATCTGTTCTGAGCACTTTGATGTAATGCCCACACTGTTTTTCAACAAGAGTTTTGAAGTGGCGGAATTTCTCAAACACTTCACTCTTCTGTTTCAGCACATACACCCATGTCTTTCTGGTGTAATCATCAATGAAAGTTAAAACATATTTATTTCCGGAAAATGATGGTATTTGCATCGGTCCAGACACATTAGAGTGAAAAATTTCCAAGGGTGATTTTTCCCTTATACTCTTTCCTGCTGGAAAGCTTTCTTTGTGTTGCTTGCCCAAGATGCAGCCTTCACAAAGGCTGTCCGGTTTCTCGATCAATGGCAATCCCTTTACCATTCCCTTTCTGTGCAACAGATTCAAGCCTCCGAAATTGAGATGTCCAAATCTCAAGTGCCACAACCAATTTTCATCTTTCACTTGTTCTTGAAAGACTTCTTGTGTTACAGCTGCAATAGTTCTACCTTCCTTCAAATCTGCCCCGAGTTTGAGAGGAAACATTCTATTGCTGGTCATCTGCACCTGTGCAATGATCTTCTTACTTGGAGGTATGTCTCTGATTGTACACATATCATCTTTGAAGAACACATTATAACCTTTGTCAATGAGCTGTCCAATGCTCAAAAGATTACATTTCAGACCAGGTACATAGTATACCTCTGGCACAATCATCTGTTCTCCATTTCTTGCTCGGATACTGACTCTGCCCTTACCCTTGACATATATCTTACTATCAGTTCCTGTTGTTACCTTAGATTTCACATTTTCATCCAGATTGGTAAACATTGCTATATTTCCAGTCATGTGATTACTACAACCTGAGTCTAAGAACCAAAAATCATCTTGTTTGTCTTGTGCAATGTTACATGTTAACAACACAATCTTTGGATTCTTATCTTCTTCATTTGCAAAATTAGCATTTTGCCTATTATTCATGTCATTTTTCTTTTTCCTACATTCATTGGCATAGTGCCCATATTTCTTACAATAATGACATTGGACTTGGGATTTGTCATACCTTTGTCCATGAGCTTGATGTTTGCTTGAACCTTCATCTTGGTTCTGATTGCAGCTCCTTCCGCTTGTGCTTGCAGGATTATTTCTGCCTTTGTTTTGGCTTCTTCCACGACCTCTGTTATTTGCTCTGCCTCGACCTTTTCCTTGGCCGAAAGACATCTGAGTCTTGAATGCTTGCTCAAAAGAGGAATATGTTCCTCTACTCAGTCTGTGTTCATGAGACATAAGAGAAGCACTCAGTTCATCTATTGTGAACTGTGAGAGATCCTTTGTTTCTTCTATTGCTACCACAACAGCTTCAAACCTTGAGGGTAAACTTCTCAAGATCTTCTCTACAATCCTTCTTTCTTCAAGAATTTCACCATGAGATCTAATCCGAGTTATCAACCCAATAACCTGAATGAAGAATGAATCTACTGTATCAGATTCCTTCATGCTGAGTGTTTCAAAGTCTCTCCTCAACATCTACAACTTTGCAGTCTTCACCTTCTCCATGCCTTGATAGGAAGTTTTGAGAATATCCCATGCCTCCTTGGATTTTGTTGCTGCTGAAATCCGTGGGAAAACACTCTCATGTACTGATTGAAAGAGAAAAAAGAGGGCTTTGGCATCCTTCTTCTTGTCGCTCTTCAACAGGTCTTTTTCTGCTACTGTCAAAGCAGCCAATGCTATTGCATCTGCAGGTTCAAGGTAGCCAATTTCAACTAGCTTCCATAATCCTTGAGAAGCAAATAATGCTCTCATAGTTATGGACCAATAACTATGATTCTTCCCATTAAACTGTGGCAGTTGGGAATTTGTCAAACCAGTTCCAGCATCTGTCATCTTAATCTGTATAAATAAAGAAAAGATACTGACTGTATAATAAAACAAGCAAGAACTTTCTTGCTGGAGAAATCTGCTCAATAAGCTTCTTACAGCTCCTGCAGTGGAAAAAACAAACTCTGTTTTTGTCTCACTGAGTGCCTAGACTAGCTCTGATACCATGATGGAAATTTCTGAGTATTTCGAACAAAACAGAGGAAGAAAAGTTCCTCAACTCAACACAAAGAAATGATAGAAATATGGACAAACATAGATGGAGAAAAGCTCTTTTTCATTAACCATAAAAATGACTATTAAAAATTACAAACTTCTTCAGAACTACAGTTCTGGAATAAACAAAAAAACTCCATACTCTGTTTTTTCAATTTCTGTTTCTACACAGATTGGTGTTTCAGAAACACAATACGATATAAATAACCCACACAGTCTATTGTTGAAACACATGTAAAGTTGTTGAAACACACCGGAAAATGCATTGTCGCTCCAAAACACAACACTTTCTTTTTCCTCTCGTTTTCTCCGGTTCCTCATATCCTTTCCTATCTTTCATTTCTCAACTCTCTAACTTAAAAACAACTCGTTGTTCATTACATTTATATGTTGAAAAACATATTTGACTTAAACATTAAAATAATACAAATATCTTCTAAACTTATCAACAGACAGTTGAATGCAAGAAGAAGTGGAGAATCGTATTCTTTAAAAATAAAGCGTTTATTTGTGCCTGAGCGAAATTCTGTACCCAATGCACGACTTGAGGCATCCTCATGAAGTCTCGAATATCCATTAAATCTGATTTCTCGTCCAATCGTTTTATGTTGCATTTCGACTCACAATTCCCAATGCTACATCATGTGTCTTTGGTAAACCCTTGGACATTAAAGTAGATTCTGCATCGCCGTAGTACTGTGTGCATGATATTCTATGTTGTGTCGCATAGTACATAGTGTCCTCCAATGAAAATTGTGTGTGTTTTTGTTAAAATAATTAGTCGTTCATGCTCCAATACACACCTCGAAAAAATTCCATCTGCACCTAACTTACATAAGAAACATGCAATTTACTATTAGTCAGCCATGTTTACCACTATTTTCTTTTTGCACCCAAGTATAGTCTTCTCGTGTCATCCTTGTATTTATAAATCTTGCAATTTCTGCAAAATTATCATTCACCAAGGTCATAGTAAAAATTTTTGCATCTAGTAGATTTTACTCCAAATTTTGCACATCCTTTCCAGAGGTCAAGTACGACAGATGATCGGGTCATGCATTTATTTTACTAGGATTGAACGCCACTTGAAAATCATATTCGTGGAAATAGAGTAGCCATGTGTAAATTCTCCCCCACGCCCACCTCTCCCCTAGCATGAGATTGTTTATGAGGTACTTTATCATAAAAAAATCAAGGTTCTTAGGTATGATCCTTTTGAGATGTTGGAAAAGGTGGGTGATAATGCCTATAGACTTAGTTTACCACCATATATGCACATTTACTCAGTTATGAATGTAGATAATTTGAAACTCTACTAGCCTTCCATGCTAGATTAGGAAGAGGAACAATTCCTACCTTTTGTGGAGGATTTTGTACCAGATGCTCAGGTAGAGTTGACAAAAGACACATTTTTGCACTAGAGCTCTAGAATTGCAACATAGCGGCAGCATAACCTTTTACAGATTGGGTTGAAGGGACAACTTCCATGCAAAGCCAAATGGTACACCAAAGAGAAGGAGAAGGGAAAATTTCCTCACCTCATTTACTAAAAGCTTTTGGGTACCAAAAGCCTCCCAAAATGGTGAGGTGTGCTCTAGATTGGATCATTATATTGTTTTTCATACATATTGTGCATTCAGAGTGGAAAAAATGGATGAATGAGCTCAAGCAACAATTTTTACTGACAAGACCCACTTTGGTGATACAGGGTGTGAAACCTTCATGGAGTGTTTTGATTCATCAAACAACTTGTTTTTGGAGTAATAATTTATTCTTTAATTTTTCATGTTTTTAATGCTATTCTACACAAAAATATATTTCCAACGGTGCAATACACATGCAAATCAAAGTTCGTATGCAAAAGTAATGCCACTCAGAAGTTGACTTTCTTGTTTTCATACCTATAGTTCGTTAGGATGCTACGTCAGCCCCCATTATTCATGGAAAAGGGGTTGGCCATAGGTTTTTGATGTAAAATACTATGGAAGAGTCTATATTGTAACTCTAGTTAAGATTTGGTGTAGTCAAACTTAATCACTAGTATGCTATGAGGTTGCATTATAATTGGTCCACTACGAGGAAGAGGAGTTCCAATATTTAGAGAAAATTTTGTTCCATAGTTGAGCAATGATATCCAAGAGAGATATGAGGTAGAGAACACACTTAGGATTTTTTCACTTTAGTAGCCCACAGGCCATGAGCATTACTTCTTTGTAGGTGTCACCATATTTTCCAAACATCGAAAGAGAGAAAAGTCACTTAACCTTCGAGTTGGATTTTCTCATAAAGGGCTTTCCAAAGCATGTATTGTGTGTTATGTGAGTGTAGGAGCTTATTTTGTGGCTATCTACTTTTCTGCATAATTCCCATTTGCATACATGCCCTAAAATTGTAATAGTGTAAAAATTCATAATTTTAATATATTATTTTCAGATTTGTTGACAATATATGGATCATATCGACTAATACCAATTTAGCACAAGCAACAGTAGAGATAGTCTCCTCAATCTCTAATTCTAAGTACTTTGTAAGCGTAAATTCTCGAGGAACGTCCAAGGTGGGTAAGAAAGGATAGAGGAACTCGAAGAGTCCCTACAATGCTAATAAACAACAACACTTTGAAGTTAAGAGCCATAATGCAACTTATGAAGCCCACATCGAAACTCCCATCAGATTAGTGTATGGCCTCTCTTCAACAATATGAGTGTTAAAAGTATTGAATTGAAGATAGTGTTGAAATATTAATCTCACTGTGCGTTAGGATTCATGATATTTAATACCACTATCTGCTAGATGTCATAGTTGTTTTTGTTTCAATTGAATTTAGTGAATTTACTTTCTCCTGTAATTTATTGTTGTTTGTTTAATTTTCTCCTATGTAGTTTATTTTGTTTCACTTTCTCCTATATAGTTTATTTAACTAATTTTGCATGATGAGAAGAGAGGTTCACTCCATTCCAATTTCAAGTTCTTTCTTTGTGTATTTTTTTCCTATGCATTCTTTGTGAGATAAGATTATCTTTGGCCTTCTTGGACTTCAAACCTTCTCAAATATGTAGCCCTTCTCTCTAGATTGCACTATTTCTTGCACCCTATCTCATTACAATACAACCTAAAAAGAACTAACATATCTAGAAATCCACAAAGCATACATATACATGCTTACACTAACCTACATTAACCTATATACATAAGACATACACATGCTTACATTAACCTATATACAAAGATTAAAAAATTTATGACTTCACCATCTTTCTAACCCTTCCTTAAAGGAATTAAGCCAAAATTGATTCTCATACCAAATTAGAACTTGAAATTCAAGAAGTTGTATTCATAAATACTCACAAAACTATATTATAAATTACATTAAATATATAGTTAAACATAGATCCAATAACTATTTCCTATAATCTCAAACCAATTCGAAACTCACCTTAATAACATTATCTTCCAAATAAATATAATTCCATTATTAAAAATTACTTATAAGTTTAAATGATTTAAAACATGGAATAGATAACATTGGAAAAATTAGTTTGTTTATTTATTTAGTTAATTATTTAGTTAAGGTAAGGGAACAATAATAAAATATGGGGGTTACAAAAAGTAGGGAGGGAAAAATTTGGCGGACCGAGCTACGCCGCTAGGTCAAAGTATTGTGCGCCGTGGTTGTCCTATGGCGGCTCGCCTAAGGCTCCGTCTCCCCTTCTCTCGCGCTAGCCCCAGCCGCGCCGCGAGATCCGACTCTCCGTGCGGGGCCGAGGTTGCCCCGCGCGGCTCCTGGGTGTTGCCTGTCCTGCGGAGGCGCAAGGCTCTCCCAAGGAGCCCCCCGCAACCTTCTCGTTGATGATTTTAATTAGCTTCGGCCGGTTTGCCCTTTAAGAAAAAAAAAAAAAAAAGTGAAGCATCTAAATTCGTTAAGAAGCTTGAAGATGTCCCTGAGATCTCTTTACCTCCCAGAGACCCCCATTCAAGTAGCTTTGTCTCTGGCTGAGCGGAGTCTAATAGGCCAATTCACGGGACTTTGGCCTTCTCCGAAAACTACTGAGCAATGGGTTAACAGGAATTGGGTTCCTCTGACCAAGCAAAGTGTTACATCTTACTTTCTCGGGCGAGGGTTCTTCCTCTTCGAATTCTCCTCCAAAGAAGACAAAGATTTGATCTTCCAAAACGGGTCGTATTTCATGGGCCCTCAGGGCCTCTATCTAAACAAATGGACTCCGGATTTTGATCCGGCTGTTGATGTTCCCCAGGCTGTCCCGGTGTGGGTTCGGCTCCCGAATCTCCCAGTTCACTGTTGGAACTGGGACTCCTTGAAACACATTGGCAACGCCCTCGGGAAATTCATAGATCGGGCAAACAACAAGGACCAGTATGACTGTGCTAGAATCTGCGTAGAAGTAGATCTTGAGGTGGGTCTCCCAGAGGCAATCAAAATCAATGTTGGCAGCTGGTCTCATGTGCAGATCTTGGATTATGAGTAGTTGCCATTCAAATGCAGGAAATGTCATGTTCATGGGCACTTTTCCAGAAACTGTCCAACCAACGCAGAGCCAGAGAAAGGAAACGAAGAGGGATGGAATCAAGTCAAGCGTACAAAGACCAACCACAAAGGACAGAAACCGGGAGGACCCAATGGAAAAGGCCTTCTTCAGGCCAATGCCCAGCGCCCCCCTCCCAAAAAGGCACCAGAAAACAAGTTCGATCCTCTAAGCCAGCAAACAAAAGCAACTCAGGAGATCGAGACCCAAATACCAACCTCTCCAAGCAAAGGCACTCCCTCAATCTCCCTCAAAGAAACAAGTGCTGAAGACCCCAAAGGCATGACTATAGAAGATGAAGAAGAAGAACAGGAAACGGACGAGTCAGAGGAGGAAGGAGAAATAGGAGAGTCTCATACCTTGGTAAGGAGATCCACAAGAGGTCACAAAACTGACAGGGAAAAAAGAGAGCAGGAGACTTACAAAGACAAGCTTCAGGGCAGCCAGCCAACTCTGGAAAAATTTCTAGCCTCAAAGCCTAGGATGACGAAAAATCAACCTCAAGGCTCCAAGGGAGCCCATCAGAAACATAAATAATGAAGGTCATCTCCTGGAATTGTAGAGGTATGGGGAGCAAAGTTAAGGAAGAAGCCATTAGAAGCTTAATAAGAACAGAATCTCCAGACATACTTCTCGTCCAGGAGACCAAGCTGGAAGATGTAGTCTTCCTTCATGTAAGCAAGAAACTTTGGATCAGAAGTGAAGCAAGAGAAATCTCTGCCTGGGGAGCCTCGGGAGGGATTGGCACACTATGGAATGCCAACAAATTTGCAGTCATTTATGAGGCTAGCAATACTCATTGGTTGCTGCTTAAAAAGCAGAATCTGGACTCCAATGAAATATTTTTCCTTTTCAATGTATACTCTCCAGTCAATGTTGGGGAAAAAAAGGACTGCTGGGACTCTATAAGGCATCAAGCAGACTTGGAAAATCTAGAAAATATAATCATTGCTGGAGATCTCAACCTTACTCTTCACCCATCTGAAAAAAGAGGAGGTTGTGCAATTCGAGATTCGGCAACGGAATGGGCGGAGGATCTTATCCAGGACTGGGATTTTTTGGATACCAAACCTTCCTCCGGTAAGTACTCTTAGTCTAACAAAAGAGCTGGCCCTGGTCATATTGCTGCCAGATTAGATAGATTTTTCATCAAAATATCCTTTCTGTTACGAGGATTAGAACCTAGAATGTATATTCTAACTAATAGCATCTCGGACCACAAGCCCATTAAGCTCCATCTCCTGGCCCATCTTGATCTGGGCCCTATTCCTTTCAGATTCAGTCCCCTCTAGGTCAAGGAACCAGATTTCATGCAATTAGTCCAGGATTGTTGGAGACAGCCAGTCAAAGGATCTCCTTTCTTTGTCTGGGAGGAAAATCTTAGAAGGGTGAAAGGGTTTCTAAAACGATGGGAAAAAACCCTTTCCAACCCTGCCTCAGAAAGGAAAACCATCAAAGCTTCTCTTGCTTCTCATCAAAATCAAATGGAGAACACTATTGTCACAGAGGAGCTTCTAGATCAAGAGGCTCAGTTGCAGCAGAGTTTTCACAAGGCCTGCTTAGCCGAAGAATAATACTGGAGATTAAAATCTTGAAATCTCTGGCTCAAAGTAGGGGACAGGAATTCTTCTTTCTTTCATAAACAAGCCCAGGCCAGGAAATGTTTCAACACTATATCTGAGATCAAGGAGGATAACATCACCCACAAGGAATTTGAGGACATCAAGAAAGCAACCTTTTCTCACTTTCAAAACTTTTATAGTGAGGACACAGAGCCGGATCAATATTCAGATCTTTTAGACATTGTTCCATCTTCTATCTCCCCTCGTATGAACGAGATCTTTGAGGCCAAAGTCACTAAAGAAGAATTTAAAAACGCCCTTTTCGCCATGGATCCAGACAAGGCTCCTGGACCGGATGGATTTTCTTCCAGGTTCCTTCAAGTGTGTTGGCTGATAGTTGAAAAGGAACTTTTCAAAATGGTCCAAAAATCTCAAGACAGTCAGAAAATCGGAGGAAGCACAAACTCAGATTTATTAGCCCTCATCCCTAAGGAGAAAGGCGCCAACAAATTCAACAGATTCTTTCTGATATTCTTATGTAATATAGGGTACAAGCTAATCACCAAAGTAATTGCAAACAGACTGAAGCTCATCCTTCCCAAAATAATTCCAGAGAACCAAGGAGGCTTCATCCAAGGAAGGCAGATCGTGCACAATTTCACCCTGGTTCAAGAGGCAATTCACTCAAGTCTTCATCGGAAAGAACAAGGTATGGTTCTTAAACTCGACTTAGAAAATGCATTTGATCAATTAAATTACAGCTTTCTATTAAAAGTCATGAGAAAGTTTGGTTTTGGAGCAAACTTCATTAAATGGATCCGGGCTGGCATCTTGGAGCCATGGATTGCACCTCTAGTAAATGGCAGAGCCACTTATTTTTTTAAAGCTTCGAGAGGGCTTAGGCAGGGGTACCCACTCTCACCTCTGCTCTTTGTAATCCAAGCCTCTGTCCCTAGTTTCCTTTTAGACAAAAAGATGCAAAATCAAGACATTAATGGATTGTGTATTTCTAGAGGGGTCAAAAACATAAATCACGCCTTATTTGCGGATGACACTCTGTTATTGGGAGCTGCCACTCTTTCCTCAGCCACCAAGTTCAAAGAAGTTCTGGATGATTTCTGTGAGGCCTCAGGTAGTGTCTTAAACAAAAACAAATGCCACATCTTTAGTTGGAACACATCGCCCAGATTGCTCTCTGCTATCTCTAGATGTTTGGGCTCTGCAGCCTCCTCCTCTTGGACCTCTTTCAAATACTTGGGTCTACCTGTTTATCATAAAATACCTGTAAGTAAAGACTGAATTCCACAACTTGAAAAATTCAAGACTAGGATCCAAGCTTGGGGATACTCCTGGCTCAACATTGCTGGTAAATCTGTCCTAATAAAATCTGTGCTCACCATTCTCCCTCTATATCAATTTGCTGTACTTCTCGCTCCGGCAAGCATCTTAAAAAAAATGGAGGAGTACATTCGGAGATTCTTTTGGAAGGGAGGCAAACAGAATGAAAACAAGCTTCCCCTTATCAGTTGGGAAACCATCTCCAAGCCATTATGGGAGGGTGGTTTGAATTTCAAAAATCTATGCTAGCAGAATATAGCCATGGCAGCAAAGATTATTTGGAAGATCATTGCAACCAAGACAGGTTGGACTCAATTGGTTATCTGGAAAAAATACTTCAGAGGACCTTGTTCTAGCTATTTGGGCAAAGTGACACATCTGCCTAACTCGTCTTTCCTTAAATTGTTTGCTAAAGCTGCTCCTCTAGTCAATACACACTCCTTCTGTATTCCAGGAAACGGCAAAAAGATTAACATCTGGACTGACAGAACCATGAACATGGATCCTATTGAAGACAAAGCCCCCATTAGAGCGTTGCGCTACTGTATGGATGGAGAGGGGATGTGAACGTTGTGGGATATTTCGTTGTGGAGTGACTCTGTTTGGGCAGGTTGGAAATGTCTTGCTGTGCCGGATCACTTTCTTATCGAATGGACTACGTTGCTTAATCTTATTCTTGGTTTGGTGCCCTCGCACCCAAGGAAAAGAGATTCGAGAGGTTGGGGGCAGAATGCCAGAGGCTACGCTGTCTCCATGGGATATGCTAAGCTGAGCGAGAGACCATACGTCCCCCCTGACCCATCACCTTGGCATGGTATCTGGTGTTTTCCTTCGTGGCCCAAAATCGATTTCTTTGTGTGGCTTCTTTGCCATGGAAAAATTCTCACGTTTGACATTCTGCAGAGGAAAGGATTTCACGGCCCATCCAGATGTTCGTTGTGTAAAGAAAATGCAGAGAGTGTTGTCCACTTAATGCTCGATTGCAGCTTCTCTAAGCAGATTTGGTTCTCCTTCATCCACAATCTGGATCCCAGCATTTTTCTCCCTTGCTCCACTTTTGGTCTATTTTCTAATTGGGCGTACAGGTATCCTGGTCCTCCTCCTGAAAACCATATTATCAAAAATGCATGGTCTGTCCTCCCAAACGTAATTTGCTGGTAGATCTGGCTTGAAAGAAATAGAAGAATTTTCAGAAATATTGAACAGAATCACAAGGTATTAGAAATCAAGATCAAATGTTAGCTGAAAGAGTGCTTGATTGATTTAAAAGATGATTCTAATCTCAGCCAACAAGACATTGCTTGGGGTTCTTTCCTTCATTTTCAATTCCAAATAGCAGTTAGGAACGCTCCTCCTCTCAAAGACTGGAAAATAAGAAAATCTGAAACTGACTTTCAAGACTGGCTTACATCTCATTCAGGACACACCCTCTTCTTTGATGGGGCAGCAAAGGGAAATCCGGGAAAATATGGTGCAGGAGGCGTTGTTGTAAGCCTAGTTGGGGAAAAAATTCATTCCAACGCTTGGGGACTTGGCCACTCATCCAGTATTCAAGCAGAGGCTTTGGCTCTTTTTCAAGGTCTCAAGCTTCTCAAAGAATTAAATATAAGTGAAGCTAATATTATTGGGGATTCTCATATCATCATAAATGCTTTGGTCTCAAACTCTCCAGCTTTGGACCTTAAACTCGTAAGACTGATAGCCAGAATCAAGGGCTTGGGAAAATATTTTCAGAAGCTGAATTACTATCATGTGCTGAGAATTCATAATAAAGAAGCAGACATTGAAGCCAACAAAGCTGCCCTCCTCTCTGCTGGGGTCAAGTTGAAAGACGAAGAAGAAACATGGGAACCCATGCCATAAGCTGATTGTTGTCATGTTGTACTGCTTTCTCTTAAATCAATTTGTATGCACCTTCAAGTTGGGAAAAATCTCTGAAATTTAATTTACAGTTATCTCATCAAGGAGGAAGTCGTCAAGCTTTAACTGCATTCTCAATCTTAGCGATGAGGGGAAACAGGATATAGACACCCTCAATGTAACCAGATTTCTGGCATTCAGCGCAAGTTGAATATAATTACTCCATAACATCCTTGTAAAAAAAATAAAATTATTTAATTAAAGTATTCTAAAGTAAGACAACCAAACCATTAAAACAAAGTAACCAGAAGGTAGTTTGGTGATAATTAAATCAGAAATATAAATATAGCCACATCCAACCGTATGAATGTGATGCACATCCATTTTGCATAGGCTAACTTGAACATAATGAATTAACCATCTACGGACATGTCTATTCGGCTATGGAAGTTGATATGGAATGTGTAAAGTATTTATTTATTTTTCAAAAGTGGTAAGTGATGCAATTTTGTTATTGTTTTCAAACGTTGAAATAAATTGACGGGTTTTTATGCTATCCTGTAAACTTTATTTTTTTATTAGAATCTAGCAATTACATAGTGAACTTGGCTTTTAACTTGATGATATTAGAAAATATAACAGAACCATGGTTTAGGGTAATATTTATAGGTATAGAAAACTATAATAATAATTACATTTAAAGAATATGTATTTTAAATTTAATGGCAATTGATGATTTTTTATTAAATTTTATTAAATTATTATATGTACATAAAATCATAATAATAATTAAGTTGAAAAGAATATGTGTTTTAAATTTAATTTTAATTGATAGTTTTTAATTCATTTGTTTATTTATTTATTCATTCATAACTTATCGTGAAGTGAATCTGCTAAAGTGCATCAATACATAACGTGGACATTGATAAGTTATCGTAAATCAATACATAACATGATGAGCAAGTCATTGATAACTGTACATCAATGCATAACGTGGACATAGAATTATATGAGCAAATAATTGATATCTCACATAATAGAAATATACAACAATACCTATGTTACACCAAACCTAAAACTGGAGTAGGGTAAAGTCGGTAAGCAAGCAGTGAGAAATACAATGGCATAGCCTGCCTTATATAGGAGGGGAACTCCAAACTCGGATTTGAAATCCATATAGTCGTCGGAGGTATATTCAGAAAATGATTTACAAGAGTGTCACGAGAATGACATCATCAATCATGCAAAGTGAGGATGACATAGATCGACGATCCATATGGTGGACGCCCTATTTACAGATGTAGCTACTTCCAGTTATTTTTCAGCCAAGAAAAATTCTTTGCCCTCTTTACAGCTGTAGCGACTCCAACTTATTCGCGCAATTGGGCACTCTCTACAGAGTGGAGTTATTCCTTTTAGTAAAAATAAATAAAAAAATTGCACTCTCTACAGAGTGGAGTTATTCTTTTTCAGCAAAAAAACACCGAAATCTTTGCCCTATCTACAGATGTAACTACTCGCATTCGTGCAATTGGGCAGACGAGTTATTCCTCTTCAGCCCAAAAACAAAACGTCAAAAGATACCAGCTTTTTTACTATAGATGTAACGACTTGCACGAATCTTCGTACAATTGGGGAGGCGAGTTATTCCCCTCGCCCCCCAAAAGAGTTAAAGTGAAAAGATTTCAGGTAACTCGCATTCGTGCAATTCGGCAGATGAGTTATTCCTCTTCAGCGCAAATTAAACATAAAAGTGAAAAGATGCCACCTCTTTTACTTTAAAAAAAATAATGCGCATACACTTTTCAAGAGATAGAAGTAATCAAAACACTTTTCCAGAGAGGGTGACTAATCACTATAGTATTCGAAGTAAATAGTACACTGAAAATAATACACATAAGCTTTTCAAGCGACAGCTCATCACTATATTACTTGAAATAAATAGTACAGTGACTTAGAGCAGATGATTTATTTTCTCATAGTTTGGCGTGGAGTTGTTTTAGAACATTGCCGATGTCATTTAAATTCGTTGAAAAAATAACAAACCTGAATTGATGGAGGCACCTAAATTAATGGCATGGAGTAGTCAGAATTTGGAGTGAAGTGGTTATGTTTACTTTTAGCATTGGACCCTTCTCTTGCAGAGACCTTTAAGCATAATTTCGCATGCAACTCTTATTCTTTTATTTTTATCATGGGACTCTCCTCATAATTTTGTATGTATTTTTTTTTTTTTAGCTTTTTATCGTAACCTTGTATCTGAATCTAGGCATCACCTCTGACTCTGGAAGGAAAATTAGTGCATTTTATGTCTTATACTCTCTATTCACAATATACTTTGGTTTTGATAATCTTGTTAATGATTTTATTTTATTTTTAAGTCATTAAGAATCCATTTTAAGAAAATCACATTGTTCATTATTCTTTTAGAAATGTAGTATTTTGGTTAATGTTTTTAAATATATATATAATTTTATCTTATAAAAATAAATGCATTTTTTTGTGGTTAATGTCTTTAAGGATGTATATAGTTTTATTTTGTAGAAAGGTATATAAAATTTTCAAAATTTTTCTTGAAATAATATTAGTTGGACTCATAATTAATAGATTCTGAATGTAGACATTTAAGAAAACAAATTGAGTTCAAAAACTTGAAGATTTTCCCTTAAATCATCAATAAAGACTTTTGTCAGTGGGATGTGATGAATAGAGGTTGCAAGCAACTCATCATTTTCCCTCTTATTAATTTTTGTAAACCTTTCATTTGAACTCAAGTTGGGGTGGTGGAGAGCCCAAGGCATGGCCCCTTATATTTTGTTTTAGGTTGAAAAGGATTTCATGGAGCCCTTCCTTTAACTCCTAATATTGTTTTTAGGAAAGATTTTGAGATTTCACGTGTTGATTATCTCATGGACAAATTAAGGCTTTGTGTTTCATAATCTCATTATTGATATGTTATTATTAGCCCATAACACCATTAAAATCATGTCAATAGATGGAAACATCAACATACAACTTTATTGAGGGGGGGAAATGTACCACCAACTTAAAAAAAACGGGATCACAATGGTGTGAAGTCCCAAATAGACCCCACACCTTTTGGGATAGGAATCCCATCCAATATGTGGGCACCACTGCCACCATGGTTGCTTTATCTTGACTTTCAAATGAAGATATGTTAGCGTGACGAAACATATGAAATACCTAGAGAATGAGGATGAAATAACCCACAAATGACAAAATTGCAATATTAGATACATGAGTATAATAGAAGAACAAAAAGAAATAGTACATCTCAAGAGGATTTAGCTAACTAAAACCATCACAGACATATAAGAATATGAAAGTACTATGGTTAATTGCAAATTATTCCTAGCTACATGAAATGAAAGAGTGAAGTTTCTAAGGAACGTGAGAAATAAGCAGTGAACTATCTCATCAACATGTAATTCACATGAAAGCAAACATGCTCATATAATTGGAGCACTCGATAGCCATTACAACTAAGAGATGAATGCACAAGAATAAATTCCAAGAATGAAGAGCTTCTCATTGATACTAATGCAAATCGAAGTACATGTACAACAAGTCCATCGAAATTCAATAGTGGGAGGTGGGTTTCTCATATCATCTATAAGAAAACCTCCTTGCCTCACCAAAACTCAGTTTACAATCACCAAGAGTTATAGTGCTCACACCCACCTAAGTATTAACAACTATGCTAAAAGACACAAGTGCCAAAATCCCCCTTACTTAGAGACATGAGGAGACATTTATAGAAATGGGAAGTTGATCCTTCAACTCCCCCATGACTCTTCCACTACTTCATGACCTTTACACTCCTATTGATTTTTAAAATTCGTATTAACTCCTCTCACATGACTTTGTATTTGCTATTTTTATGAAAATATAACAAATGGAAATGTGACAACCCTTGATGTGGTAGCTTGTTCATGTGGTAGTTTTTTGGGGGGGATATCAAAATTTGTGAGAGAACCTTTGGTGTTTTATCCATGCCCTCATGTAACCTTGGTGCTGGTTTGACTATCCACTTATTATCATTGATTAAGATCACATATCCATGCTTTATGTGGGGTCCAAATCAAAGATAATCCTTCTAATAATGCTTATATAATATTGGGTCTCACATCATGTTCTTACTTTATCAAGCCTATGAATAAGCTTGTAAAGTTCCTTACTGAGATATTCAAGTTTCAAGTTACCCTCACTCATCCAATCTTGTTTTCATTCATAAGAAAGTTCATTTTCACATACATATGATTGAAATTTTTCTGAGTTTCAATGGTTGAATATCATAGGGAGATGATAAGACATGTTAGGATTTGTTGAATATAAGCATTATAGAGTGGTTAGAAAAGTAACTAATGATGACCTGATTGTCGGCCACAATAAATAATTATAGGAATATATCTATATGATAGGATAGTATTAATCCCAAGTTATTATGTTCAATGGAAGAAAAATTTCACGGTTTGAAAATATAATTTAGGCTAATTTTATCTTTTAATGTTAATTCTTAATTTCTCTTTTAACTTGGAAATCATTCATGTAATCACCAACAACATATCATGTAACAATGATATAAAATAACACATGAACACATCACAACACCATGATCCATAGAGATTGATAGGGAGGATTTTAATGTGGAAACCTTAAAGGGAAAAACCACCAATCGTTTTTTTATGATGTAAATATGAGCTCCTACTCTATTACATCAATTTTTCTGTTAGCCACCACTCATAGGAAGCACCAACCCCCTTAGATTGTACTTGCTAGTCACTACTTGAAAGAAGCCCCAATTCCTTTCTTTGTAGATATCTGTTCACCTTTCCTGAAGCACCAACTTCAATATTTGTGCAAGCACCAACTTGCAGGAGGTCCCAACCTCCAAGTCACCTTCAGAAACCTACTCCAACGGAAGCCCAAACTCTTCCTTTTGTAGGTAGAAATCTACACTCAATAAGGAACTTGATACTCTATGTTGTTGGCACTTAGTGTGCCTTGTTTCAGCTCTGCAATTACCAAATTGCCTATCTATTCTTAGCCCTCATAACTCTCTTCCCTATGCTGAATTGGACCACTCTTAAACAACATGTTGAGCAACTTCATACACTTAGTTAATGGTACAACAACTCACTATTCTCTCCTTCCTTATAGCATACGTAGTTCCAAACTGTTCTTTGTTAGGTCCCTATATTACTAGTACAGTCCCTTATTGTTGTTAGTATAAACCACTTATTGTTATTATTGTACCCCTGTAAGCCCCATATTGTTATTATTGTGCCCTTAAATTATTATTGTTAGTTCAGCTAGGATTACATTGTGGCCCCCTTAGGATTACATTATGGCCCCATGGACTCCTATATATAGAAAGGAGGTTTTGTAATTTGTATCATCCAAGAATTGTTCATTAATGTAATGTATTGGAGGTTGCCCCCTCAAAGTGGCTTATTTCTAAGGCGTTGATATCTCTTTTCTTCTATTTTTGGAGTTGGTTTCACAACATTTGGTATCAGAGCTTTGGATTCTAGGGTTTCGCTACTCCAAACAGATCATCGTCGCATTTTCGCTATAACGTTTTTTCTACGAAGTTTTAGAAGCTGAAATTTTTAGGGTGTGAACCCGAAATCCCGAGGAACATCGTCAAAAAATTTTAGAGCTTGGTTCACAATATTTTTGGAGAGATGATCTGTGGAAGTTAGGTCTTTTTGTAGGCTCCTCAATTTAATCTAAAGAGGTCATCGTGGAATTTGCGCTATAAAAAAAATTTCTACAAAGGTTCAAAATCTGAAATGTTTAGGGCATGAAGCTGAAATCCTGAGGAAAATTATCAAAAATTTTCAGAGCTTGGTTCGCAATATTTTTGGAGATATGATCTGTGGAAGGTAGTGCGTTTTTAGGCTCCTGAACTTCATCTCAACGAGGTGATCCTGGGAAAATATTCATAACTCTCTCTCTGAGCATCGGATTGGAGTGCCGTAAAAAGTGGTCACAAGTACATGAACTTTAGTTTCTTTTCTATCAATTTCAGAGCTAAAATATGAAACAGTGACATGTGGCAAGTCGTACAAGTTCGCTCTATTGAACTAGTCCATAATTAGGTCATTGTGGGAGATTGGACATAACTTTCCCTTGGAGAATCCAAAGCAAGTCAGACCTGTGGCTATCGAAAGATAATTCAAAAGGCTACCTCAGTGCCCAGTTTCAAATATTGAAGAGCCAAAATCACAAAGATAATCCAATTTCAATATCGAGCTCCTCAAAAGCAAGAAAAAGGTGTGTATTTTTTTTTACGAATTGCATAAGTCTTGTTTGAAGAATCAATTTGAATTGATTCCAAGGGCATATTGTAGAATATATATATGTATTTGGTATTAAAAAAATGACTCATAAAAATAATTCAACACCCATTAATCCTTCAGAAGGCTCTACTATGACTCATGAAGATGAAGAATTGCAACATGATCTATCAAAATTACAAGAGCAAGTGCACCAAATTTTGCTCTCGCAAATAAAAAATGAGTGGATGTTTTGAAGAAGGTGTAGAGGCAAATATGGATGGTTTGAAGAAAGGCGTGGAATCTAAGATAGATGGCATGGAATCTAAGATGGATGACATGGAAGCTAAGATCGATGAAAAAATGAAAGACAACATGGAAAACATGAAGAATGATCTAAAAGTAGACATGGAAGGTTTGACAAAGTTGATACAAGAAATTTTTCCTAATGGTGAAAAGATAGTAGAGGAAACTCATGATGAGAACAAAATAAAAGTTAATCGTGACTTCATAAACTCTAATTTTGGCGGGAAGAACCACCATATTAAAAAAATGGATATGAGGAAGTTTTATGGAAAGGATCTTGTAACATGGATACTACAGATGGAGCAATATTTGGATCTCCATAATGTGAAAAACACACAAAAGGTACGCATTGCAACTTTACATTTAGAACAAAATATATTTGTATGGTATCGATGGCTTTGCTCCCGTAAAAAAATTGTCACTTGGTCAATTTTTACGGAGGAAATGATAGCACATTATGAGGATACAAAGAGCAACACCTTCTTTAGCCAATTGATAAATCTCAAACAAAAGGGCTTAGTGGGGGAGCACATTGAGGACTTCAAAAAATTGAATATAATGGTAACTGATATTCCAGAGAAACACATGATTGATCTCTTCATAGGTACGTTAAAGGATAACATCCAACATGAAGTTCGCGTTTTGGAACCTGATTCATTGGAGAAGGCATTCAGGTTGTCAAGAAAAATTGAATGTAAAATTATGGTGACAAGGAAGCCTACCACTCACTTCTATAAATAAGGAAGTGTTGCTACGCCTATATTTACACAACCTACAAGGTTGACACCACAACAATTGGAAGAAAAAAGAGAAAAGGGGCTTTGCTACGGTTGTGATAGCCAATACACTAAAGGTCATAAGTGTGCTAAGAAGAAATTATTTTACATAGATTGTGAAGAGGAAGAAGAAAATGAATAAGAAGAGGATATACACCAGGAACCAACCCTAGAAGAGGAAGAAATGATTCCGATCATATCATGTAATGCATTGGCAGGAATTACCACTCCTCAAACTCTCAAGATAGAAGGACATATCAAGAAGAAAAAGGTAATAGTGTTGATTGATTAGGGTAGTACCCATAATTTTATTCATTGTAAGGTAGCCAAGGAATTGAATTGTTTCCTATACCCAACACCAGAATGTCAAGTGATGGTTGCAAATGGAGGAACTATAAATTTCTTTGGAAAATTCCATAATATCAAGCTAACCATGGGGGAATATGTATTGAATAGTCCAATGCTTTCCATTCCTATGGGAGGTGCTGATGTTGTACTAGGAGTACAATGGTTACAATCTTTGGGGACGGTAGCTTTTAATTTTCAAGAACTTTTCTTGAAATTTTTTTCAGAAGGAAAGGAAGTGGAATTACGGGGTATTGCGGGGAAGCCAGGAAGGATAATAAGCTCTAATGTCATGACAAAGCTTCTAAAGAAAGAACAGCGAGGCGTAATTGCACAATTATGCTCACTAGAAGTTTCAACATCAAAATCATCTATTTCTGCAGATCTCCAACAAGTCTTGGACAATCATTCCAAGGTGTTTGAAACTCCCAAAGGACTCCCACCTATTCGTGATCATGATCATGCTATTCATTTGATTCTAGGAAGTGTTCCTCCAAACATCAAGACTTATAGATATCTTTATGTCCAAAAGAGAGAAATTGAACGTATGATTGCAGAAATGTTAGAGGCGGGTATAATTCAACCTAGTCAAGTTCTTTCTCTGCTCCTGTAGTATTGGTACACAAGAAGGATGGATCATGGCACATGTGTCCGGATTATAGGGAGCTCAATAAGCTCACCATTAAAGATAAATTTCCCATTCCTATGATTGATGAATTATTGGATGAATTACATGGAGCAATTTATTTTACCAAGTTGGATCTTCATTCGGGATATCATCAAATTAGAATGAAGACTGAAGATATTCCAAAAACAACATTTCGAACTCATGAGGGTCATTATGAATTTTTGGTCATGCCTTTTGGCCTTACCAATGCACCTTCTACATTTCAAGGGTTGATGAATTCCATTTTCCAACCCTTCCTTAGAAAATTTGTGCTAGTATTTTTTGATGATATACTAATCTACAGCAGGTCTTGGAAGGATCATGTTGAACATGTTAACAGGGTGCTCAAACTATTGCAGGAGAAACAATTATATGCAAAAACATCCAAATGTTTCTTTGGAGTACAAGAGGTGGAATATCTGGGTCATATTGTATCTCATGAGGGTGTTAAGGTAGACCCTAACAAAATTAAATCCATTAAGGAATGGAAAGTCCCCACAACCATAAAGCATTTGCGAGGATTTCTCAGGTTAACAGGGTATTATCGCAAGTTTGTTAAGAATTATGGGAGAATGGAAGCACCTCTAACAACATTATTGAAGAAAGATGCATTTTCATGGACTCGTGAAGAAACTAAGGCCTTTGAACATCTTAAAGAGGCAATATGCCTAGCACCGGTCTTAGCTATGCCAGATTTCAAAAAAACCTTTATTGTGGAATGTGATGCCTTAGGAAATGGAATTGGTGCTGTTTTAATGTAGGAAGGAAGACCCATTGATTTTGAAAGTCATCCAATCAAAGGAAAGTATTTACAAAAATCTATTTATGAGAAGGAAATGTTAGCAATACTGCATGCACTAAAGAAATGGTGAACTTACCTAATGGGAAGACACTTCAAGGTAAAAACTGATCATGATAGTCTTAAACACTTTTTAGAACAAAGAATATCTTCAGAAGAGCAGCAAAAATGGGTCAAAAAGATGTTGGGTTATGAATTTGAAATAATCTACAAAAAGGGGAAGCTTAATGTTGTCGCAGATGCACTCTCATGAAAGAATGAAGAGGTGGAAGCATTGCTTTGTGCCATTTCTATTATCCAACCAGATTGGATAACCGAAGCAAGAGATGAATGGAATAAGGACAAAGAAGTATGGACACTCATTCAAAAGTTGCAGCAAGATCCTAGTACATCTGATACATTTAGTTGGAAAAATGATTCTTTATGGTACAAAGATTTCTTATACCTTTGTAAGAATTCCAAACTAAAATAAAAGATTCTTTTGGAATTGCAGACTTCTCCTTTAGGAGGACACTCAAGATTTTTAAAAACTTACCACAGGGTGAAGAAAGAATTTTTTTGGGATGGCCTTAAATCTGATATTCAAATGTTTGTGGCGGAATTTTTGGTTTGCCAGTAGAATAAAGTTGAGACAATTAAGACCCAGGGACTTCTACAACCTTTATCCATTCCAAGTCAACGTTGGGAGGATATTTCAATGGATTTTATCACAAGTTTACCTAAGTCCGAATGAAAGAGTGTCATCATAGTGGTAGTTGATAGACTTACCAAGTATGCACACTTTTGTACATTATCTCATCCATTTAAAGTAATTACAGTTGCTACTACATTTATGGACACAATTAAAAAGCTACATGGAAACGCAAGGTTTATTGTGAGCGACAGAGATCCCATTTTTACTGGAAATTTTTGGACAGAGTTAGTTTCTTGTTTGGGTACTCAATTAGCTCATAGCTCATCTTATCATCCTCAATATGATGGTCAAACTGAGATAGTAAATAAATTTTTGGAAGGATATCTTCATTTTTTTGTATCTGATAAACAAACACAATGGGTCAAGTGGTTACCTCTCGCTGAATGGTGGTATAGCACTTCCTTCCATACTGTAGAAAAAATGATTCCATTTATGGCACTTTATGGATATCATCCACCATCCATCACATCATCTTTAAGGGAAAATTCGAAGGTTCAAGCAGTGGAAGATCACATCGAGCATCAGCAAGAAGTTCTCCAACTATTAAAGGATAACCTGAATTTGGCACAAAATCGAATGAAACAACAGGCAGATCAACATCGCAGCGAGAGAAGTTTTGATGTAGGAGATTGGGTATTTTTACGGCTACAACCATACAAACAAATGTCCCTCAAGTAAGCTAAGAAGGATAATAAATTATCGCCAAAGTACTATGGTCCTTACAAGGTCTTGCAAAAGATTGGTACTATGGCATACAAATTGGAGCTTCCTGCTTCTTCGCGAGTACATCCAGTTTTCCATGTTTCATGCTTAAAGAAGGTTATAGGTGAAAATCTTCCGGTTCAAACAATATTTCCAGAACTTGATGAGGAAGGAAAAATCATATTGGAACCTGAAGCAATCATGGAAACAAGAACTCGACAGCTACGGAATCGATCAATTTCAGAGTATCTCATCAAGTGGAAGAACTTACCCACTGAAGATTCTACATGGGAGGATAAGAATTTTATACAGAAGCACCCAAAGCTACTCAAGTGTTGAGGACAACACTTTTTTGAAGGAGAGGGGCATGTTAGGTCCCTATATTACTAGTATAGTCCCTTATTGTTGTTAGTGTAACCCCCTTATTGTTATTATTGTACCCTTGCAACCCCCATATTGTTATTATTGTGCCCTTAAATTATTATTGTTAGGTCGGCTAGGATTACATTGTGGCCCCACTAGGATTACATTATGGCCCCATGGACTCCTATATATAGAAAGGAGGTTTTGTAATTTGTATCGTTGGAACTTCTAGTGAGCATAATTGTGCAATGACGCCTCGTTGTTCTTTCTTCAGAAGATTTGTCATGACATTAGAGCTTATTATATTTCCCGGGTTCCCTACGATACCCCGTAATTCAACTTCCTTTCCTTCTGAAAAAAATTTCAAAAAAAATTCTTGAAAATTAAAAGATATCGTCCCCAAATATTGTAATCATTGTACTCCTAGTACAACATCAGCACCACCCATTGGAATGGAAAGCATTGGAATACTCAATACATATTCCCCCATGGTTAGCTTGATATTATGGCACTTTCTAGAGAAATTTATAGTTCCTCCATTTGCCACCATCACTTGACACTTTGGTGATGGGTATAGGAAGCTATTAAATTCCTTGGCTACCTTACAATGAATAAAATTATGGGTAATACCCAAATAAATAAGCATTATTACATTTTTTCTTCTTGATATGTCCTTCTATATTGAGAGTTTGAGGAGTGGTAATTCATGCCAATGCATTACAGGATATGGTCGGATTCATTTCTTCTTCCTTTAGGGTTGGTTCCTGGTGTATATCCTCTTCTTTTGATGTTTCTTGTTCCTTTTCTTACTCCTCTTCACAATATAGGTAAAATAATTTCTTCTCGCCACACTTATGAACTTTAGTTTATTTTCTATCACAACTATAGAAAATCCATTTTTCTCTTTTTTCTTACAATTGTTGTGGTGTCAACCTTGTAGGTTGTGGAAGTCTATGAGTAGAAACACTTCCATCTTTGTAGTTGTGAGTGATAGGCTTCCTTATTGCCATAATTTTGCTTTCAATTTTTCTTGCCAACCTAAGTACCTTCTCCAATGTATCAGGTTCCCAAAGGTGAACCTCATGTTGGATGCTATCCTTTAGAGTCCCTATGAAGACATCAATACTATGTTCCTCTAGAATATAGACATCAATCCTATGTTCCTCTCAAATATTGTTTACCCTTATATTCAATTTTTGGAATTCCTCAATGTGCTCTATCATTGAACCCTTTTGTTTGAGATTTATCAATTGGATAAAGAAGGTGTTGCTCTTTGTATCCTCATAATTTGTTATCATTTCCTCCATAAAAATTGACCAAGTTAATAGTGGTATACAAGAACAAAGTCATCGATACCATACAAACTAATTTTTTTCTAAATATAAATTTGAAATGCGTACCTTTTGTGTGTTTTTTGTATTATGGAGCTCAAAGTATTTATCCATTTGTAGTATCCAAGTTATCGGATCCTTGCCATCAAACTTTCTCACATCTATCTTTGGAATATGGTGGGTCTTAAATCCAACATTAGATTCTATCAAATCATGATGGAAATTTATTTTTTTCTCATCATGAGTTTCCTCTACTACCTTTTTGCCTTTAGGAATGTTTTCTTGTAGCAACTTTTCCAAACCTTCCTTCAAACCGTCCATGTCTTCTTCAAATATTCCATGTTTCCTTCTATACCATCCATATTATCTTCCATGCCATCCATCTTATCTTCCATGCCATTCTTCAAACCATCCATCTTAGCTTCCATGCCTTTCTTCAAACCATCCATCTTATCTTCCAAGACTTTCTTCAAACTGTCCATTTCATTTTTGTTACTTTTTGTGAGAGAGAAATTTGTTGCACTTGTTCTTGTAATTTTGATATATCATGTTGCACTTATTCCTCCTCATGAGTCATAGTAGAGCCTTCTGAGGGCTTAATTGGTGTTTAATTATTTTTAGGAGGCATTTTAGAACCCAATATGGATATCTATGCTTCAATATGCCCTTGGAATCACTTCAAACTAATTTTTCAAGCAAGACTTATGCAATTTTTAAAAAAAATACACACTTTTTTCTTTATTTTGAGGAGATCGATATTGAAACTAATGTATCTTTTTAATTTCAAATCCCCCGAGATTGTATCTTCAGTCTTGTAGTATCCCTATGAATCTTCTTTCCAATTCCACAGGTTTGACCTGATTTGGATTCTTCAAGACAAAGTTATGCCCAATCTTCCACAATGACCCAATTATGGACTGGTATAGTAGAGTGAAATTGTAAAACATTTCATGCGTCATTGTTTCCTCCTTCGGCTCTGAAATCGATACAAAGGAAACTACGGTCCATTTACTTTTAGCCACTTTTTACATAATTCCAATCTAATGCTCATAGGGAAATTTATGACTATTTTCCCAAGGTCACCTCTTTGAGATGAAATTTGGGAGCCTACAAAAACCCTAAATTCCACAAATCATATCACCAAACATATTGCGAACCAAGATCTGAATTTTTTACATGAATTTACTCAATATTTATTTGCAAATGTGTTCTTTTTTTATCATTTTAACCTTCATAAAAAAATAGTTATAGAAAAAACTCCATGATTGCTTGTTTGTAGCAGCGAAACCCAAGAATCTAAAGCTCTTATACCAAAAGTTATGAAACCAACTTCCAAAATAGAAGAAAAGAGAGATCAATTCCTTATAAATCAGCCACTTTGATGGGGAAACTTCCTTTACATTACATAAATGAAAAATTCATGTATTATATAAATGACAAAACCTCCTTTCTATATATAGGAGTCCATGGGGTCACAATATAATCCTACCCGACCTAACAATAATAATGTAAAGGCACAACAATAACAATAGTGGGATATTATGGGGTAGAATAATAATAATAAGGGAACTACAAGGGTACAACAATAACAATAACAGGGCTACACTAACAACAATACAGGAAGACACTAGTAATATAGGGCCCTAACATGATCTTCAATGTATAGTTATATGTTAACCCTTAAACCTGAAGCTCCATCTCAATTTATAGAGAGATTGAGGAGGTTTTAGATCCATCAAGAGAGGGATGAGATCCTCTAATGAAGGGATTAGGGTTCCTTTATCCAAGGGAATAAGCTCCATGAGCGTAGGGATATAGCTCGAACTTGCCCAACTCAAGAGGATTTTAGTTCACCCAACTAGGCATCTATAAGTTACTTTTTAGTGTTTACTTCCTTTTACATGGGTGCACGATTTTTATTGGAAAACAGAGAAATGATTTTTGTGGCTAATAGAATAAGCATCAGCACATTCATGGGAAATTACCACAAAAAGCACACAGGTAACCTTTTAACGATTTTTAAAGAGCTTTTTCAGTTTCCAAGACTTGGTTCAGGAACATGAATATTTTTTACTTCTAAGGAAGTATGAATATGGATGGTAATAGATCCATATTGACAGTCAAATGTCATGGTGACAAAATGACGTGTAACATATTTCCCTCTAAAGTACGAAGTCTAAGAAAGTTTTTCGATAGAGTGAAGTGCTTTATCATTCCAAGGATTGGATTGGAGACACTAGTCAAAAACTTGTAAGAAACATTCAATGCAAATATATACAATCATCATTGAGGTAGGCACTCCCATACCTAGAGAAAAACTAACTAAATGTTCCAATACAGATAGGACTTTAACATTACATCAAAATTAGACACAATATGGATGCAACCATCTGTTATGAATAAGTCTATTGTATCATGAATACATAACTCCTCGCAGCCTAGATGGCTGAAACTAGATCCAGGGTCTTGATTTCTACTTCTCGAACTAGTATGAATCTATCCATGCGATTGCATTTTTTGAAGTTGAACATGGTAGAAACCACTTGATTACTGGTCAATGATGAAAATTGTTAACAAGTGTGAGAGAAACCACTAGTAATGACAATGGCTCTCAAAGTACCTCTATACAATCTATGAAGTCTGAATGAATGATTTGTAGTTGAACACTTATTGAGTTATTTGATCGAAGAAGATATTGAACAATGGTTACATCTGTCTGTGATGTGATTGCATCTAAAAAAATTTCAAAATCAATTTCACAGTCGAATGTAGCAATTTAGGAAAACGCAAAACGGAGAAAAATGCCAAACTTTGAAAGCACGATTTGACCAAACGAAGGTGAATTTGGAAAAAATAAAACATGGGTTTTTTCGCCAATAGGGTCAATTAGATAACCCAAAAATCGTTTTAAGAAATTCGTGGCAGTCTAGGAAAATTTCTCGGTTCTTTGAAGCCCATTTTTTCCTGCCGCGTGAAAAAAATGAAATTTCAATTAATGAACTGACAGTTGATTAAATTAAGCTACTTCCGATTTGAAATCAATGGCATAATGATAATTAACTATACATCTCCCGCCTTTTGCCACCCGTCTAACACCTGCTCTGCCACTTCCCGATTAATAGCAATTCTAATTAGATATGGCTCTTCGCTGATAGACGTAACACCTGTTAACAACAGTTCTAATTGGATACGGCTCTTTGATAATAGACATAACACCTGTTAACAACAATATTAATTGGATACGCAACCAACCAATCGACGTGGCATGGAGCTTCTTGGCATTCGATGCAGAGGCCATTCAAAAAATCACTCACATTCTGTTCATGTATATTTCGTGTGAGTTAAACCCAAAATTGCGACTAATTACAATGGTTGCCTGGAACTACCAGAGAGGAGTGTCGTGCTTGCTAGGGTCTCCGTGTTGCCAAAGTTCTGAGAATCCCTTCATCCCTGAATGTCCCTTTTGCTTGCGAATGTATCCATGGCGAGCTGCAGAGGATTACTCGTTATCACATTATGTCTTGCAGCACTGAAAGTGTTTTTTTACTGAACCCGCCCACTGTATTAGCACCATATCTGAACGCCATGTGGGACATAGCAGTAATTGGGCAGGGAATTACACAGAATTGAAGATCATTTCATCTCAGAAACGAAAGGGGATTCTTGCGAACTCTGGCAATTCCGCAGCGATTTTATTACTTCTATAGGTTATAGGTGTCAAGAGACGAAACGAGCCACATGGGTAGCTGGGAAAATGTCAGTACATGGATGGTGTCCTATTCATTTGATCCAAGTCGATGAAAAATACCCTGGTCAAAGGGAAGTCAAGTTGTGTGTTATCACTAAGTCGCCACACTAAGTCCCCGCATGTCAAAAATAATAATAATAATAATAATAATAATAATAATTTTGAATCAATGAAATGAATAAGTTATTTGCTCACTTTTCTGAAGGTATTGATTAATTTTGGACTGATAATGAAAGATGAATGGCTAACTTTTTATTCAAAATTTTTAGCTACAGAAACCGTCGACATTCCGCAGCTAAAGTCCAATTCCGCAGCTGTTCTCCAATTCCGCAGCTGAAAAACCTCATTGTTCAAATCAGCCTAACTTTCTCATACAAAATCAAATTTTGATGATTCAAGTATCGTTGGAAAGGTCTCAACAAGATCTACACAGTGAGAAATCCATCATTAGAGTTTGAAATGGCAAATAACGAAATAAATTGCTGAAAAGAAGCAACATTCAACTTGAGGCACTAATTCCAAAACATGTATAAATTCTTTTGATTTTTCCTTTGAGAACTTGTTTCATTAATACAAATTCTTAGTTTTGTGTGTAAATATCATAACTAGAGAGATTGATCACCTCTCTCCTTTGATAATCTTACATTCCATTGCAGAAGAAGTATTAGTTTTTTTTGCAGGTTCCAGGAGGAAGGACAAATGACTACAAGAGAATGGTGTCTCTCTAAGAGACCAATTTGTTTCATAAGAGGATGATTAGCAACAAAGAGGAAATATGCTGATGTAAAATCAGATCCAAACACTTGAAAAACTTTCAGATACTATTGTCTCCATCACATCCATACCTCATAATAAACCATTCACTTCATTTCACTTCATATTTTCCATTTACATTCACATCCACTTTCCATTTCCTTTTGTCCATTCATAACCCACAAATAAAAGCAAGAGGCTCATTCACATGCTTATTGCCCATTGCCATTTCTACTTTCCATTGCCATCTTCCATTTTCATCTTCCATTTCTTGTCATTTTCATTCCGCAAATAAGCCTTGCTTCAATGCAAACTATTGAGTCCATAGTCCTTTGAGTCTAAGTTCTTTGTAAAAACACCTTGAGGCTTGCATGCCTTAATGGAAAGTTCTCATGCTGACAAACAATGGGAATACATTAATGTCTCTTGTTCGTCAGATCTTCTAGGTGACTCGACATCAGCAAAATCATTCGTACCTAGCAAGATGTGTTTGGGCATCTTGACTCTCATTTTCATCAATGGTGAGAGTTCTCGTGTTGACTAGTGGCATCCATTAATGGCCACTAAGTCAATAATTTCCTACTATGTTCGACATCAGAACATCTTTTCACATAGTAGGAATTGTGCCAATGAGTTTTGAAGACATGAAGACTATTATTTTCAGCATTTTGGAGCAGATTCAACAAGTTTTAGTAGAAGCAATAAAAAGTCATCTTATCTCTTTATTCATGACTCCTCTTGTTCAGCCACTTGAAGAAGAATATGATCAGAATTTTGCAGCCACCACACATACAACTCATCCATTCCAAAGGGTAAGTTAAGGTACGTCATTTTCTAACTTTTGACCATAGAATTCCATAAAAAGCTAGAATGATAATTGTTGGAAAAACATTTCTCTTCATCATTTCATAAAATTGTCAATACCATCAGTTGGGGGGGAATACATTCATCTTCATATCTTACCATGTCCATATCATACTCAGGAGCCCACATACTTCCAACATATATTAACTATTACATTGTTATTATGAGCATACAATGGCTTTTCAAAAAAAGTGCTTAAAGGATAAATTGGATACAAACAAAATCATGGTTGTCACACAAGAACCAACCATCATGCAATCCAATAAAGATATACTTTGAAAAATAATCAAAATATCATTATGCAAAGTTCAAAGATCAAAATAGAATGCAAAAAAAAAAAAAAATTGGTTGTAACACAAGAACCAACCATGTTGCAATTCAAGTAAAACACTTTGCAGAAATATGAAGTTATCAAATGATATCATGCAAAGTTAAGCCAAAGCTCAAGGATCAAAAGAGTTAATGTAATATATATTGCATGAGGACATGCAATAACTTCAGTTGGAGGGTATGTTGGGTCTTGAAAATGTCATTCATTTCCATTACACTTTCACTATTATGTCCATTATATCACCTCCATTTCACCTCCATTTCACTACTATGTCACTACATTCATCCCACTTTCATTATCATTGGGCCACATTTATGTTTTTCCAAACTTTATTAATTCTTAGCCTTTTTAAGTGAATTTGTGGTTAAAAATTAGAAAATAATGTGCATATGCTTATACCTAACAAGTGGGTTGAGATTGTTGACATGTGTAGATCAAAAGGAGACTTCTAGAAGACCCTTATGTGGCACTCTAAGGACAAATTCGAATTTGGTTGGAGAAGATCATGGGATCGTGAGGATATGTGTCTTATTTCCTTGTTGTATTGAAACTCTAAGAGGATATGTGTCTCATTTCTTAGTTGTGTTGAAACTGTAGAAAGGCATGTGTCTCATTTCTTAGTTGTGTTGAAACTGTAGAAAGGCATGTGTCTTATCATTTCCTATTTTGATTGTAAATCTAGAGATGGAGGGAGAGATTCATGGACTCCCATTAATGAGATAAATCCTCATATTTTGTATAAATAGGAGAAGCTTTCTCCTATCATGAGTAGTGAAAAAATAGTGAAAAATAGTAGAAGGAGAGAAAGAAATAGAGAGTGTTTTGTAACAAAGCTTAAGATGGAATGGGATGTAGATTTGTGAGTTTTGCAATAAATAAGTTCCTTGATGGTGTTTTGATTACAATTTTAAGGAGCTGAAGAAGGATTACACAAAATTGGTAGCAGAGGGCCCCTGCTATTCAAGGAGGTTTTACATGTTTTCTAGATAAGTTGTTTTCAATTCTGTTTTGTCATATTTCCTTACTTAGATTGCTTTCTAAAATCATAGCTTTGAGCATTATTTTTCATGTCATTTTCTTAGATAAAGGATCCTCATGATATTGCAATTAGTCTCTTTCTCAAGCTCTTCCAATACATCTCTATTAAATGAATGGGATTCAATTGTGATATTTTGAGTTATTAACATTTCGTTTTCTCTTATTTAGTTTAAAAGAAGATCCTCATTTGTCAGATCTATTTAGTGTTTACATTATATTTCTTTAGGCAGAGTCATTAAGAGGGCCAGAAGCTTCCGGTTTCATCCTTTCTAGTAAAGGTGAAATAACCAGTAAAAGCCCCTACTGTCAATCTTTGTATAAGAAATATTTTGTTCACACAATTTTAGATCATATTCCTCATTATACTGTAGTTAGTCTCTTTCAAAATATTTTCCAATAAACCTCTAATTCACGAATGGGACTAAGTTGTAGTATTGTGAGTTATGGATTGTTTTGCTTCATTGAAGATCCTTATCACATTATGATTAATCTCTTTCACAAGCTCTTCCAATAAAACTCTAACTCATGAATGAGATTTAGTTGCAATGTTATAAGTTGTTTCAGCATTTCATAGGAGATCCTTACTACATTATAGTAATCTTTTTCTCAAGCTCTTTCCATAAACTTCTATCAAATGAATGAGATTTTACTATAATGTTTTAAGTTACTGTTTGTTTCAGCATTTCCTTTTATGTTTTAGGAGATCCTCACTGCATTAAAATTAATCTTTTTCACAAGCTCTTCCAAAAAATATCTAACTAAATGAATCAGTTTAAGTTGTAGTGTTTTGAGTTACTTTTCATTTCATGAAATTTCATTTAGAAGCTGTAATATCCATGGATTAGGACTCTCTGTTATCATCATTTCTTAGCTAGGAACAGAATTTGCAAATAAAACTCTTCTTTAATTCATTGGACAGCATTTCCTTTTCCTTCCTTTTAATTAGACTTAATCTCATATTTCTAGTTCAGAGTAGAACACTAAGAATCAAAACATAAAACCCCCAAAACAACAATAAAACATCAAAACAACGAAGTAAGAAGTAGGTTTCTTAGGCACATATAGTGCGTCACACTTCATCAGTTTACTAGCCCTGGTCGATAATTTATGTTAGCAATTTAGGACGCTAATTGACTAGACACCAAGGTGTATATTGCAGTTCACGGTTATTTGGTACACCCTTTGCCTAGTATTCCCGAGTAGTCATTTGATCTTTTCTGACTCTTTAAATTTGAAAGGATCACCAAGCACTTGTCCTTTCATGCTTGCTTCAAAACTGAAAGAGATAGAGTCACCTTTCATCCGTTTCTCGACTCTTAAAACATGAAACGGTGAAGTTTCTAAGTTTCAATGTGGTAAAATAAATCACCCCGCGATCACACGCCCTGTTACATTTTGCTTGTTGGCCGTTTGATTGTGTGTCTTGACTCTTTTTCAGCCCGTGTGTGTTGTGCTTGATCTTTTGTCATTGTTGTCACAGTGGCGGAACCTTCTGTTTCGTCTACTGGTAGTCCATATGCGGACGATTCATCAGAGGCTTCTCAGTCATTTGCTGAACCCCAGCAGCCCATCATTTCTGAGTTTCCCAACGGGGGACCGGTTCTGTCTGAGCAGCCCTTTGGAGGACCAGTTGAGTTCAATTGGCCCTTTTCCGACCCTTGGTTTGGATTGGGAGTCGGGAAAGATTTCCCTCCTCTTACATCAGGTTCGCCTTTTATAGCTGCTGTTATTCCTTCTAGTCCTCGCCCTCTATTACGAGATTTAACGGTGAGTTTTAATATGAGTGATTCTTCTAGCGAGGAAATCCCCACGTCTGGTGAAGATTACCAGTTATTCCCTCGACAGTTATTTCCAGAAGACAACCCTGAACCCTCTGTTATGTCATCACCCAGTCCCTCATTACCAGCTGGGTATAGATCCTTGGGTCAGATTATTGCCGCCGCTGCCTCTATGGGGGTATCAGCTCCTTCTACAAGGTCGGTTGTTCCTTCATTGGGGATGTCTCCACGGACACCCATTACGTCATCCCCTCAGGTCACTTCTGTACCCGTCAGGCCCACTCTCTGTGTGGCTGCATCTGCACCCGCTGTTACCACTCAGTCCGTAAGGACCACATCGCTTCCCGAAGATGTCTACATAGCATCTGCTATGCCGGAGAATATCTCTCCGGAGGAGTATCGATTGTCCCTGCAACAATCGAATCCCGAGGTTGGACAGTCCTCTCAAGATCCCAACCGCTCGTATTTTTCGCATTATGCACAGGATGGTACACCCATGTACGTCTTTCCACATCAGTACGATGAGCATGGGAACCCTTTACGTTTACTTGCTCCTGAGGCTCAACTTCATGCTCGGGGTTTACCGTATAACCAGGCTGGGCAGCCTTACAACCCGCAAGAACAACCTTTTCAAGGTCAACCTTCGGGCCAACCTGGCTATCCTTATGACCCACAAGGACAGCCCGTACAGGGCTACCCTCCGGGCCAGCAAGGGCCATTATACGGTCCGCAAGGACAGTATTACAACCCTTCCGGTCAACTCATGCAACCTCTACCTGGAGTCCCACCTGGGCAACCTCAAGGACTCACAGGACAACCTGGGTACCAACCGGGGCCGGTATACGGTCCTGGGGGGCAAGTCCAACCTTCTCAACCCATGCAACCGAGTATCCTCTTGGTCCAAACGTTGCACATCAGCCAGGACCATCTTATGGTCCTGTTGCAGGTCAAATCGGTTATCAGCAACCACCTGGCTCCATTCCGCTACCAGGCCAACCGACCCATCCGACATAACCTGGTATCCCGCCACCAGGCCAACCGGCTAATCCGGCACAACCTGGTGTCCCTCCACCCGAACCAGCAAGCCCATCAAGCACAACACAGTGCTCTTCAACGGCTAGGTCAGCACACTGTCGGCGCAACTTTGTTGTCGGGTCCTTTGTTCAACCGGAGCCGACCCGGCTCGGCCAGGCCCCAGCAGCTGTCCCCGACGGCCAAGCCTGCACATCCACATCCAGCCTCCGCCCAACAACCAACATTCGATGCAGCGACCAAATCAGCGGTTGCACCCCTGGTATCGGGCTCAACGGGTCCCACCTGCTCCGGCGGCCCACTCAACCTCAAGGCGGTTACTATTCTCATGGTCAATGCGACGTTGTTAGCAACCCAAAGGTTCTCGCCAAATACTCAACAGCTTGCGACTACACTATGCTCAACGACCAAATCCGCATCTTTGCTACGGGCCGACATATAATCAGGGTCCGCCTGCGGTTATCAAGCCCGTGCCAGTTGCAATGACCGATCGAATTTAGTTATGTGACCTATACCCCCTACGGTTAGAATCCTACTGGACATAACCCCTGGGGGCAAGGATATTCTCAACCAGCGTGGAGTACAAGTACTGGTCCTTATCGAGGGCCATGCATGCCGTCCAATCCGCCATTGCTGTTCCTGGCTACCTTGGAATTACCAGATGTTTTGAAATTAACTAATGATCCAATTCTGCACAATCCTTATTGGCCTCCGGTTCCTACCAAGGTACCCAGTGATTGCCCCAAGTTTGAGGGTAAAGCTGGGGAGGACCCCCAAGCTCATGTGATGACTTACCATCTTTGGTGTTCGTCCAACTCTTGGGTGGATGATTCAGTTCGTCTACGCCTCTTCCAGTGCACTTTGACTGGCGCTGCAGCTAAGTGGTATATTGAATTACCCCGTGGCATCTTTCAAGATTTCAATATGTTAGCCATGGCTTTTCTGACTCACTTTCAGTTACCGGTTCGCTACGAAGCCGGGACGCACCTCCTGACTTCTTTGAAGCAGGACAAAGCCACCCACATTTCTGATCACATTCATGAGTGGCGACGTCGTCGTAGACTGATCAAGTTCATATACCTGATCAGATACTAACTCATTGGTTCACCACCTCCTTCGTTAACAAAATCGCCCAAGATATTGCTATGGGAGCGTGTGTGACTGAAGAACAAGCCATAGCACGTGCCCAATATCTAGATCTGGTATACTCTTAGTCCGGCACGCTTTATGATATTTTACTTGATGCTCCATGGTCTAGAACCTCTAAAGCTCCACCTACCCTGGTGGTGGATGGTGTTATTGGTTCCGTATCTCAGAATTCGAAAAAATCTTCGAATGGGAAGCAGAAGTCCAACTCATCCAATAATTCTGCTCCTCCCGCCCTTCCCGATTCTGGAAAAACTGTGGAGGTTAATGCCATTCAGGCTAATCCTACGGAGAAAGCCTCCAAAGGGAAAAAGAAGGGCAAAGGAAAATCTAAATCCGACGCCCCAAAGCCAGAGTCCAAACCTCGTACCGAGGACGGTTCCCAATGCAAACCGAAGTACCGTTTGGTCAATTTAGTGTGTCCTAAATTGCTACATTAATTTGTCAATCTAGGATTCGTAAGCTGACGAAGTGTGGCGCACTATATGTGCAAGATAACCTATCTCTTACTTTTTGTCGTTTTTGGTTTTTTTTCTTTTTATCTTGATTGGTTTCCTAATGTGAGATGGAAATTCTAAAAGACAAGTATGGTTATTATTGTTCAAGGAAATGATGTCCTTTATAATAATTTACCAAACTTCAAACTTCAAAAGGATTTTGAAACATACAATGAGAAAATTAGTTCCTAAAAGGAAATGAAAATGTGCCACTATTCTAATTAAACAAACAGTAAACTATTGATCAGGAAAACCATTACCCTTGCTGCTGTCTAAACACAAAAGAAACTGTATTCAAAGAAAATATTGCAAGTAAAATAAAACTAAAATCAAATTACATCAACTCATATTTTGACCCCTCACCATTAGTCTCGCTATGGCTTTCAGAGGTAATCATAAACAACTTGAGAAATCTGATATCTAATTTGCAGAAAAATAAACTAATATCAAATTACACACTCATACTTCAATCCCTCACCATTAGTCTCGCTATGGCTTTCGGAGGTAACTGAAAATGACATGAACAATTTAATATCTAACTTGCAGAAAAGTAAACTAATATCAAACTACACACTCATACTTCAATTCCTCACCATTAGTCTCGCTATGGCTTTCGGAGGTAACTGAAAATGACATGAGCAATTTAATATCTAATCTAACTACTAAAGCAAATGTGCAGGACTGAAATGAACAAAGCAGTGCTGGAATTAAACAAAAACTAAGAAAAGTAAATTAGCAGAAGGACAATATTGATTCCATGTCATTAGTCATTATAAAAAGATGTGCAAATGCCCGGGCTGCCTATTGTAATCTGGAACAAAAACACTGATCAGTTAACAACAATATAAAACATAAAATATTATGGACAGAAGTAAAATGTAAAGCATGAAAGATTATGGACAGAGATGAAATGTAAATACCATGAAAGATGTAATATATATACACGTGAATGACTATGGCACAATGAACATAAAGAAATGAAGCATGAAACTATACAGTAATACACAAAACCTCAGCGTGTGCAGGGGCCCTCTGCACAAACCTCGGGCAACAACTTTCAAATACAAATTACGCTTTTGAACAGAGTCTTCTCATATATTAAAATGCGGTCATAACAGAGAAATAATGTCACAGCACAATGGCGACACAATTACATTACAGAGCTAACTATTATGCGTATGAGAACGCATTATTTATAACAGAGGGTGATATAACTAATTCCCTAAAGTCTGCGTTGGTAGAAGACACGTGAACCACCACGTCCAGAGATCTAGCATTATGGCCGCCGTGAGGATTAAATCTATGGAGAGTGGCTGTTGGATTCGGCTTATGGAGCCGTTTATAGGTGTTGATGTGTCTCCCGTGTTTTAGAAACAGCCACGCAAATCTCCACGTGATGAGAAACAGAGTCCTGTCACCGTGGGACTCTACGGTTGACCACCACTTGGCCACCTTTGACCACAACCTTCTTAGGTGAATTCGACTGAGCCAATAGGACACGATCCATGTCCATGTCATTTCTAACTTGCCCATGTGGCTCGATTTGCCTGAAGACACCTGCAATATAGACTTTAACAAAATGGCTGCGGAAAGTTGCAGCAGCTGCGGAAAGTGACAAGATTCCGTAGCTAAATGAGCAAAAATCTAATTCAAACAGCAGACACAAAACATAGTTAAAAACCATTTTAAATGCTCTTTTACAATTAATATGCAATGATATTGATGACTTAGAAGGTCCAGGTAAATGGAAAAAGTCTAGAAAGGTGTATAGGAAAGATGCAGATTTGAGACTCAACATACCCCCACTGTGAAGGTGTTGCATGTCCTCATGCAACCAAAATTTTGATCATCCTCTTTCAATTCATATGCCTTGACACTTCATCCAGTACATCCAGTCCTCTTCTCCTCTTCCTTGGTGCTGCTAACATCCTGGGCTTCTTCATCAAGCATCTGAATTTGATATTAACCAATGCTCTACTTAACTTCTGGCATTTCTTCTTCAATTTCCTGTTCTTTTTCTACCATAGTCCCAGATGTAGCATGGTATTGTCATGAATGATCTTGTCCAATTTTCTTTGTTCCTTCAATGCCTCATTTTCATTTTTAATGTGTCTATTTAAAACCTCCAACTCAAAGAATTCTTGTTTCAATGATTGGACTAGATCTTCTTTTGTTGTGTGAGGCTGAGTGGATGAAGGGCTGGGACCCATGGCTGCTCTTTCTAAAGATTCTATATAATCATATATTTCTTGCTGCTTTGGGTCTATCTCAGGTGTCATTTTCATTGGGCTGTCCCCAAAATGCCGTGGAGGAGAATTGACTTCAAAATCTAGCTGAAAAGGACTCATGTCAATGTCTGGCTGAGAATGAGATGGAATATGTTCAATGTCTGACTGAGAATGAGATGGACTATGGCCAGCTGGAGTTTGTTCAGGTGTTTCTTCTCCCAAATCAATAAAATGGGGTCCTTTCATTTGTGTTTTCCTCAACTTCCCTCTAAGCCTGGAACTTCTTCTTACACGCTGTGGACTATTATCTTTTCCTTTTTGTTTTTCTTTTCCCCTCTTTTTGGCCATAGATGACTGTTCCTGAAGGTGAACTAGTCTCTCAGATAACACTTGATGATCTTCTTTTGAGGAAAGGGTTTGATGCATTGCCTTAATGATTTTTCTCTCTTTTGATGTTATTGGCTTTTTACCCTTGGTTTCTTCCTTCCTCCTTTTTGACAGTCTCTCTTCTCCACTAGTTCTTTCAATTGTAGTAGTAGGAGTGCTTTGAGTTTCATCATTTGTTCTCTTTCTCCTACTCCTTCTTGATGTACTACCTTCAGGAATTTCTTGGGGTTCTTCAAAGAAATTTCTAATCAAAAATTGTTCCCATGTGTCCTTTTTCTCTTTTAACTGTTTTTCAATCAAAATTTTCACAAGACCATGGTGATACAAATGTGGTTCTACGTCCCCTAAATGCTTCTGGACGGTCACAGACATCTTCTTCAAACTATTTAATAAAAAGTATGGCAGATTGAGGGTCTGGTTGTCTAGAAAATTCATCAACAATCGGGTATGATACATATACATGGATCCAAAACGGCCCTCACAGGTGATAAATTTTTGAATGACCAACAGTAAAGTGGCCCACTCTTCTTTCAAAGCATGAACATGAATTCCCTTTTTAAAAATAGTTACATCCATACCTGGGTTACGTAGGATCACTCTCCAGGCTTCATCACTAATGCTTTTGTTCTTGAACCAGCGTTCACCTTCTTGGGGGAGTTCTGTAGCAGATGCTATGGATGCCTCATTCACCGTAAATTTGAGGTCCCCAATCTCTACTTACAAGCCATTGAAAGACCTTGCAAAAGCTTTTGTCACCTCTTTATGGTAGCCTCTAAACTTTTGAATGAACCGAAGCCACTTTGCCTTTTTCAATAAATCTTTGACTTGCGGGTATCCTTCCATGAATTTAGGTCCTTCTGGTTCTGTTCTCAACAACTGACCCATTCTTCTTTCTGCTCTTAAAACTTGTCTGCGTGAGGAGGGTTCAACGGAGGTAAGATGGCTGAATGAGCGGAAATGAGCACGATTTATGGAGGAGACCAGTGACTGTAGGTGGATATCAAAGAATGGGTATACGGAATGTAGCGCAACAGAGAACAAGATGGGGGTGAAGCGGAACAGAGAAGGGTTACATGAGCACGGTGGAAATGCGGCTGTGAGATCAATAGAACAGTAGGAGGAATATAACGCATCCGGCAGTATTTAAAATTGGGTGGCTGCAGAGTAAATGTAAGCACGTTTATAAAACGGCTACGGATTTTATGCGGCTGAAAGAAGCCGTAGTCAAATCAACCACGTTTCATCATCACAGGTGGAGCGTCGGAGTATGAGTGAAGATCGAAGGCTTGATTATGGGACCGTTTGAAAATGAATGCAAGGATTATGGGCGGATCATATAGAGATCGTGGAATGGTTACAGAGTTTGTGAACACAATCATTGCATATAATGGAGCTATGGTTTATAACTATGTAAAAATGTGCTTAAATGCCATTTGAAATAAATTTTTACTCATACCTTGGAATTCTTGCCATTTTTCATTGGTCTTCAATTAGTTGCTCCTCATTGATATCTTGAATGCCCCATGTCTTTATAATATGTCTTCATACCTGCATTTGATTTCATGATTGTTGAACTAACATTTGGCTGTACATTTTTTGAAAAACAGAGTGGTAGCTGCAGAATCTGCTTTCGGCTGCGGAAACTGGTGTCAGCTGCGGAAACAGGTGTCAGCTGCGAAAACTGACACAACTATTATTTGGGTGAATGGAAATAGATGGATGATAACTGACTGAATGAAAATGGTCATGAAAGAAAATTTTATTGGTGAAATGAAATGAAACAGATGTAATGAAGTGAAATGGAATGAAGTGGAGTGAAATGAAGTGGAATGGAATGGAGTGGGTGGTCACAAAACTTGTGAAATGAAAAAGAGATTTTTTTTTTTTTGGAAAATATAGGGTGCCAGGTGTCCCTGATTTTCACCCTACATTTTCTGTATAAGACTGCCAATCAATGATTGGTTTTCAAGCTTATACAAATTTCTATTTTTATTTTATTTTTATTTTTTTATTTTTTTTATTTTTTTATTTTTTTATTTTTATTTTATTTTTATTTTTTTATTTTTTTTATTTTTTTATTTTTTTATTTTTATTTTATTTTTATTTTTTATGAATAGAAAAGAACAAAGGCTAGGCTGGTGGAGAAGAAGAATTATTCTGTACCAGCCTGATTGCAGAATTTTCTTGAAACATTTTGACAAATTCCTCTTTTGAGAGTGGCTTATGATAGACTTTTAATCTGTGGCCATTCACAATAAGAGGAGTTTGAAATTCATCAATGGTCTTGATTCTTACCACTCCATTGTTAAAGATCTTGTCAATCTCATATGGCCCAAGCCAATGAGTCTGAAATTTTCCTTTAAAATCTTTAAACTTGGAATCAAATAGCAATGCCCAATCTCCTTCTTGGAACTTCTTCTCTTTGATGTATTTGTCATGCCATTTAGCTCTTTGATATTGAACTAGATCAGTTCTTAGAATTGCCTCTTGTCTGATCTCATCTAGCTCATTCAACTGCTCCATTCTATGCTTTTGAGCTTCTGATAAATCCATCCCCAACTGAACTGCTATCTTGAAGGTCTTGACTTGGAACTCAATGGGGAGCGGGACTTCTTTCCCATAAACAAGTTCATAGGGAGAATGTCCTGTTGTATTTCTCCATGTAGTTCTGTAGGCCCACAAGGCTTCAGAAAGCCTTTCTGCCCAATCTCTTCTATGTAGATGAACAGTTTTGGTGATGATACTTTTGAGAACTTTGTTTGTAGACTCCACTTGACCATTTGCTTGCGGATGGTAAGGAGTAGATCTTCTGTGCTTGATTTTGTATTCTTCCATCAACTTCTCCACCAAGTTGGATGTGAATTGGCTTCCCTGATCTGTCACAATTTCTCTTGGAACACCAAAGCGAGTAAAATATCCTCATAAAGAAAATGAACAACTGAATTTTCAGTAGCATATACTAATGCTCTGGCTTCTACCCATTTAGTAACATAATCAGTACAAACCAATATATACTTCTTTTGCTTAGATGGTGGATTAATAGGTCCAATGAAATCTAAAGCCCATTTTTCAAAGGGTTCAATGAGTACCTGTGTTTGCAATGGCATTTCATTTGAAAGAGTAGGTTTCCCTACTCTTTGGCAGCTGTCACACCTTTTGACATATTGTTTTGCATCTTTGAAGAGGGAAGGCCAATAATATCCTAAAGAGAGGATTTTATAGGCTGTCATTTTGTCTGCAAAGTGTCCACCGCATGGTTCATCATGACATGCCTTAAGGATATCAGGCATTTCATCTTCCCTGACACATCTTCTGATCACAAGATCTGGCCCTGTTTTAAACAATTCGTTAGAAATCCATGAATATTTTGAACTCTCCTGAATAATCTTTCTTTTTTCACTTGGAAACAAATGTGAAGGCAGTTTCCCCGTAACCAAATAGTTAGCAATATCTGCATACCAAGGAGTCTTAATAGTTACTGCAAACAAGTATTCATCAGGAAACTTATCCTCTACAGGAGAATCTTCTTTAGTATTCTGAATCCTAGACAAGAAATCAGCTAATGTATTTTGTTTTCCTGGTCTATCCAACACAGTAATATTGAATTCTTGCAAAAGTAAGAGCCATCTTGTCACTCTGCCATTAGTAACAGGTTTGTTCATTAGATATCTAATTGCAGAATGGTCAGTATGAATAAAAGTTTCATAGCCTGTTATATAATGTCTAAACTTATTGATTGCATGAACAACAACTAAAAACTCTTTTTCAGTTACAGTATAGTTCAACTCAGTGGGAGTCAAATTTTTACTGGTATAGTAAATGGCATAAGGGATTAAATCCTTTTGACCCAACACAGCTCCTAGAGCTGTATCTGAAGCATCTGTAGAAATATGGAAAGGGAGTTTCCAATTTGGTCCTCTCAAGATAGGTGCTTCAGATATCTTTGTTTTCAAAGTTTCAAAGGCTGATTGACAATCAGGATCCCATTTGAATTCACAGTCTTTTGTGAGTAGTTTGAAGAGTGGAGATGCTATTTTAGTGAAGTTTTCTATAAATCTTCTATAGTATCCAGTAAATCCTAGAAAACTTCTAACATCTCTTTGACAATTTGGAATAGGCAACTTGGAGATGACTTCAACTTTTGATCTATCAACCTTAATCCCATCTCCTGAAATATGATGGCCCAAAACAATACCTTCAGTAAACATCATAAAGCATTTTTCATGGCTTAATGAAAGGTTTGTTTCTTTACATCTTATAAGGACTTTTTCCAAATTTTCTAATGCCTCTTCAAATGAATTACCATAAACCGTAAAATCATCCATATAAACCTCTAAACAATCATGGATTAGATCAGAAAAAATTCCTAGTACTGCTCTTTGGAATGTTGCAGGTGCATTACATAACCCAAAAGGAAGCACTCGATAGGCAAAAGTTCCCCATGGACAGGTGAATGTGGTCTTATCTTGATCTTCAGGTGCTACCTGAATTTAATTATAGCCACTAAAACCATCCAAAAATGAAAAGTACTTTTTACCTGCTAATGTATCTAATACCTGATCGATAAAAGGCAAAGGAAAGTGATCCTTCAAAGTTTCTTTGTTCAATTCCCTGTAATCAATGCATATCCTCCATTTACCATTCTTTTTAGGTACTATAACCAAAGGAGAAACCCATCGGCTATCTGAAATTGGATAAATGAAGTTTACATTGAGTAGTTTTTGGAGCTCTTCTTTCACTATCTCCCTAAGATTTGGATCCATCCTTCTTTGAGGTTGTCTGATTGGTCTACTGTTTTCCTCAATATAGATATGATGGATGCAAGTCTTAGGATCAATACCTTTCATGTCAGTATACTCCCATGCAAATGCAATAGAATGTTTTTGCAAGATTCTGGTTAGTTCTTCTTGTTGTGACTTCTCCAAATGTTTGTTGATATTCAATGTTTTTTCTGGAAAAATCTCAATAGCAGAATTACCAAACTCTTCCATAGAGTAAAGAGACATTTGTCTAGATGATAAATATTCTATGTCAGATTCCAACTGAAATTGTGTGGGGTCATATTCTGAAGTTGTCTCAAAATTTTCTAATGTGTTCAGAATTTGACTATCCTCACTAATTTCAGAAATGGTAAAGACAGGTTGTATAGTGTTCTCATCATCGACCCATTCATTGTCTCCTATTTCTGTAATTGCTCTTGCAGGAGGATACAAATTGAATTTCTTTGTAGAATTACCATTAGAAATGTACATGTCTCCAGATCTACAACTAATAAAAGCATCAGCTGTGGCCAGCCAAGGTCTTCCTAAGATAATTGGATGTCCTCCTAGATTACTTTTGGGAGTCAAAATCATAAAGTCTACTGGATATTCCCAAGAATCTAAGGATACTGAAATATCTTCTAATACACCATCTGGTTTAATAACCGATCGATCTGCAAGTTGCAATAAAGTAGGTGTAAAAAGAAGGTTAGGAAGTTTTAACTGTTCCATAGTCTGTCTACTCATAATGTTGATAGCAGCCCCTAAGTCAATCAATGTGTTTGGAATTTCTATCCTATTTATATGTGTCTTGACAATTGGACTTCCTGGATCTACATACTTCTGCATGGTAATTTTTCCCATCATGATATCTGCAATTTTTCCTACCAGGTGGATTCTTCTTGTGTCTTTTAGTTTCCTCCCTGGTCTTTTGAGACTCAACTCCTTCATTGTTTTTGCTAGAATAGGAATCTCTCGAATGGCTTGTAGCAAGGGAATCTTGATACAAACATTCTTTAATTCATCTAGAAAATCATAGTTAGGCAACAAGATTTGTTTTTCCACCCCTTTATCAATTTGTAATCTTTCAGGGAAAGGAGGTGTGGATGAAGATGCAGGTTTCTCAACTATAGGAGTTGTGGGGGTTAACTTTTCTTTCTCTTTTTGAATGTTTGAGTTTTGAAGAGATGCTTCCTCAGAACCCTTATTGACTTTAAGAGAGTCCTCCTTAGAGGTATCTTGCTCTTGCACATCTATAGAAGGTTTTTCTAAAACTCTACGAGACCTGAGTTTTACATCATTGAGAGGAACAATCATATAGGTAGGAAATTGTTGTCCTTCTATTATGTAAGTATTCTGAGGATTTTTATTGTTAGGATTTGGCAATGGCTAAGCTGGAAGTTGATTTGTCTTTTGTTGGTATGGAAGCATGAGTTGAGGATTTGGATTTTTTTGAGAAGGTTGTTGTTGTGGAAATGGCAATGAAAGTTGTGGATTTGGGTTTGGAAGTTATGGAGCTTGTTGATTTTGAAAAGATGGAGGATATTGATAAAATTGAGCAAATCTCCCATAAGGATTTTGCATCCCTTGTACCCATGGCTGATATGGATTTTGATGTTGGGGCCAAGGTTTTTGCCAAGGATTCCAATTTGGTGGGGTTTGAAGATTCATAGGATTGTTAAACCCTTGAGTTTGTTGTCCCTGCCAAGGTCTTCTTGCAACAAAACAGAGAGATTCTACTGAATTTGGGTCTTCTTGAAAGACAGCTTTGAGTCGGGGAATTGAAGGACAATCCTTGGTCTCATGATTCTCTGAGAAAATTATACATGTTTCTACAACTTTTGCATCCAAGGGACATTCCCTTAAAGCATGTTTCTTCCTACATTTTGGACAAAAGATGGCTAGAGCATCTGTTTCTACTTTCTGCTTGTTTTGGATCTTAAGGGTGTCTAGTTGTTCACTAAGGCTCCCTAAGATATCAGTTTTGAATTCATCAAGCATATTGCCAATCTCTGCCCTACTTACTGATCCAGTTGCAGATTTGTTAGCCCTGATAAGAGAAGGATCCCTAGGCCCTTTTCCTGTTTTAGATTTTCCTCTCGAGAGATGGACACATAGTTCTGTTATGTCACGAAGTGGAAGTTGAGAAATGTCTCCTTTCCCCATCATGTTTAAAATATCTATCCATTCATCTCTAATGGCTTTTAATATGAGGGCTTTCAAGGTTTCATCATCTAAGTTACTCATCTTTGCTCTTTTCAAGTTGTATTGAAATCTTTCAAGTAAATCTTCCAAATTTTCATCTTCTTTTTGCATCATTTTGAATACCTCATCCTTGTGATTGGTGGGCATACAATAGTCCAAGTATCTATCCAGAAATGTTTGTTTCATATCATTCCAAGTCCTAATAGATTGGGTGGCTAATCCCATGAACCATTTCAAAGTAGCTCCCTTCAATGTTGAAGGAAACAGTTTGAGTTTTTGAGAGTCTTCCATATAGTCATAGGTTCGGCACACGACTTCAAACTCAAACAGAAATGTTTCGGGATCCTCACTTCGCAATCCATAAAAGTTGGGGAGGACAGATGGTGAGATATTTTTCATCGTTGTATGAGTTTCCTCATCAACTATAGGGAATCCAAACAAGTTGTCTCCTTCCCTATTTCTTCCATTATTACCTTCACCATTGTTGTCTCCATTATTTCCTCCTCCTCTACCTCTACCTCTACCTCCGAATCCATCTATTATTTCCTCTACCATGATAGTTTCTTTAGAGTCCTCAAAGTCCTTTGGTTCTTCTATCAAGGGAGGATGAGAGGGAGTCCCTTCCTTTTCTTCTTCAGGTGATTCTACTTCTTTGATTACAATATACTCTCCTGTAGAAGTAAAGAAAGTGTTCTTTTCTAAATGAGATTTAGTAGGTGGTATAGGAGAATCCTCTAATTCAGCTGCTCCTTGAATTCCAAGAATCTTAAGGCTAGGGGTAGATGGTGGTGAATCTTGTCTAAGCCTTGAAGAAGATGGAGTTGTGAAAATCAAACTCTTGGCTTTAGCTATAAACCTTCCCCTAGAATCTCTTGCTCTATGCATGTCATTTTTATTATTTTTTAAGTTGGGCTAATAATTCTCTTTCTGATCTTCCAGGTCACACTAGGTGCAAGAAGAGAGCATACTTAAGAAATTATCGAACCAATAACTCTCTTTTCTGATCCTCCAGATCACACTAGGTGCAAGAGGAGAGCATACTTCAAGAAGTTATCAAGTTTTCCCTTCTTTTTATTGTTTTTTTTTTAAGAAATTGGCTACCTAGTTACACTTCCCCAGCAACGGCGCCAAAACGTTTGGTCAATTTAGTGTGTCCTAAATTGCTACATTAATTTTTCAATCCGGGATTCGTAAGCTGACGAAGTGTGGCGCACTATATGTGCAAGATAACCTATCTCTTACTTTTTTGTCGTTTTTGGTTTTTTTCTTTTTATCTTGGTTGGTTTCCTAATGAAAATTCTAAAAGGCAAGTATGGTTATGATTGTTCAAGGCAATGATGTCCTTTATAATGATTTACCAAACTTCGAACTTCAAAAGGATTTTGAAACATACGATGAGAAAATTAGTTCCTAAAAGGAAATGAAAATGTGCTACTATTCTAGTTAAACAAACAGTGAACTATTGATCATGAAAACCGTTACCCTTGCTGCTATCTAAATACAAAAGAAACTGTACTCAAAGAAAATATTGCAAGTAAAGTAAAACTAAAATCAAATTACATCAACTCATATTTTGACCCCTCACCATTAGTCTCGCTATGGCTTTCGGAGGTAATCATAAACAACTTGAGCAATCTGATATCTAATTTGCAGAAAAATAAACTAATATCAAATTACACACTCATACTTCAATCCCTCACCATTAGTCTCGCTATGGCTTTCGGAGGCAACTGATAATGACATGAGCAATTTAATATCTATCTTGCAGAAAAGTAAACTAATATCAAACTATACACTCATACTTCAATCCCTCACCATTAGTCTCGCTATGGCTTTCGGAGGTCACTGAAAATGACATGAACAGTTTAATATCTAACTTGCAGAAAAGTAAACTAATATCAAACTACACACTCATACTTTAATCCCTCACCATTAGTCTCGCTATGGCTTTCAGAGGTAACTGAAAATGACATGAGCAATTTAATATCTAATCTAACTACTTAAAGCAAATGTGCAAGACTGAAATAAACAAAACAGTGTTGGAATTAAACAAAAACTAAGAAAAGTAAATTAGCAGAAGGACAATATTGATTCCATGTCATTAGTCATTATAAAAAGATGTGCAAATGCCCGGGCTGTCTATTGTAATCTGAAACAAGAACACTGATCAGTTAACAACAACATAAAACATAAAAGATTATGGACAGAAGTAAAATATAAAACATGAAAGATTATGGACAAAGATGAAATTTAAATACCATGAAAGATGTAATCTATATACACGTGAATGACTATGGCACAATGAACATAAAGAAATGAAGCATGAAACTATACAGTAATACACAAAACCTCAGCGTGTGCAGGGGCCCTCTGCACAAACCTCGGGCAACAACTTTCAAATACGAATTACGCTTTTGAACAGAGTCTTCTCATATATTAAAATGCGGTCATAACAGAGAAATAATGTCACAACACAGTGGTGATGCAATTACATTACAGAGCTAACTATTATGCGTATGAGAACGCATTATTTATAACAGAGGGTGATATAACTAATTCCCTAAAGTCTGCGCTAGTAGAAGACACGTGAACCATCACGTCCAAAGATCTAGCATTATGGCCGCCGTGAGGATTAAATCTATGGAGAGTGGCTGTTGGATTCGGCTTATGGAGCCGTTTACAGGTGTTGATATGTCTCCCGTGATTTAGAAACGGTGACGCAAATCTTCGCGTGATGAGAAACAGAGTTCTGTGACCGTGGGACTCTTCGGTTGACCACCACTTGGCCACCTTTGACCACAACCTTCTTAGGTGAATTCGACTGAGCCAATAGGACACGATCCATGTCCATGTCATTTCTAACTTGCCCATGTGGCTCGATTTGCCTGAAGATACCTGCAACATAGAATTTAACAAAATGGCTGCGGAAAGTTGCAGCAGCTGCGGAAAGTGAAAAGATTCCGCAGCTAAATGAGCAAAAATCTAAATCAAACAGCAGACACAAAACATGGTTAAAAACCATTTTAAATGCTCTTTTTCAATTAATATGCAATGATATTGATGACTTAGAAGGTCCAGGTGAATGAAAAAGGTCTAGAAAGGTGTATAAGAAAGATGCAGATTTGAGACTCAACACTTTCCTAGAAGAAAACTTCATCGGTTGCCTCATCCATGCTACGGTTTTGAATGGAAAAAGAAAAATCATCTGTCTTTCAACCCACAGGCCCTCCACAGGCGAGCTCATTACCCAAGCATTGCCCCACCTCTTGGTCTTTTGAACCCCATGGCTCGAAAAGACAAGCTTTGATCCCTTCATTATGACTAATACCTCTGCTGTTTTCGATATCTTCCAGGCCACCATAGGGAAGACCATAGATGGAAGGGATTATTGGGATGTTGAAACTTACCCAACTGTTCACCTTCTTCGCTCCGTAGGAATCACTGACTTTTCCACTGCCTCTGACCTACCTTGTGGTTTGATGTCAGGTCCTCATCCAACCACCTTTGTGACATTGGTATTCCCAAGTTCCAGGAAACCAATACCACCTTCCATCTGCCAATTCAACATTGTGGCTCCCCTTTTGCCACTTGGAGACCTTGTTGGAAAAACTACCTTGCCCAAGTTGAGCTGAGTTGACTCCAAACCCCAAACCGACAATATATCCTCAACCTTAGGCTCTAAATCCACACATTCACTAGGTTTGACCATTGTAACAAATAGTAAGAAAGAGGGCAGACAATAACCGTCCCCGAGACCGCAGAGAAAACTTCGCCCCAAATTGCAGCTAAACGATACCAACAAAAACTAGAAAACTGTTATAATATTCCAGGGAGTTTAAATTGTCAAAGGTTTGTTGTTTCTGAGGGGCTCCCTACCCCGGGAAGAACTAAGCAACAACCAGGTAGGGTCCAGATGTCCACCCTCACCTGTCTCTGCGCCCTATTCGCATCACCTACATTAACCTATGGTGCTCATGAGTCGGAGTAGAGCCCAAATCCTAGTTAATTTTCGCACTTCCATTCCTCCCTCTTTTCATGATCTCGTTGTCTTATTCACATAATCCTCTATAATCCTGTTAAGTCTTGTGGCCATGTGGTAAAAAATGTAGTAACATAAAGACCAATATTTGAGATAATAGAAGGAAAGAAAGGGACTAGACACCTCAAAAAACATAACATTTGTATGACTCTTACATCGATCTTTGCACGGATATTTGATGAGCTCTAGAAATGTGTACATACTCTACCCTCTTTGGATTTAAACATATCACCTCTTACAAAAAAGCACATGCCCTTAATCATTAGAGCCACTCAAACTATAAAAAAGATTAATTAAAAAAAATAAATTAACTCTACACCCAAAAATAATAATAACCACTATAAATAATAAATAAATACCATATTACAAATTATTTAATACTTTAAATATTTACTCTAAAATTTAAATATAGATAGCTCAGTTGATTGGATCTCACTAAATCATTAGCTTGACCATAAAACTAATATACAATTCTTCTTGGGTCCTTAAGTCAAACTCCTACTAGTACTAGCACCGGGACATATTAATTAAAAAAAATAAAAAAAATAAAAACAAAACCGCTCATCAAAACTACATTACGCACCTCATGGAACAAAGCATTAAATACTCTGTGCCCAACCAACCAGCATGCTCAAGAAAACCCTAGATTTTCACCACCCACATGTGACCACAGCGTGAACATCTAGGGCTGCGCCCGCTAGTTTAGGGTCTGCCCTTACACATATACCTGTTACCCAATCCATCCGTGGCACACATAAGTAGGACAGTTGACCAGTGGCTTCTGATGACAAAGTCCTGATAAGCTTCGATTTCAGCGTCTCTATAAAAGCCTCAAAGCTTAAGCCTAGACGAACCATTTTACATACATAGATAGCAAGAAGTGTTTATAAGCAAATCTCAGGCATGGCGATCTCTCGATTTCTCGCGTTTTTACTTCTCTCCCTGCTGTTAGGTAAGCTTACGCTATTTCCTGTCGATTTAAAAACTCCATTTGTTGCAAAGATGAGATGTCAATTTTCTGTCTGATAAAAACCCTCGCATAAATCATACAGCACATCTTAAATCAGTTCATCGTGGTTGAATTTCGCCTTTTGATTCTTAAAAATCTGCAGTTGAATCGCTCACTAGTTCAGATCTGTTACAAGAGTTTTATGGCGGAATTTCTATTAGGGAATTGATTGTAAAATTTCAACAGAATGCCAATTTAGGGCTTGAGTTGTTGTTGGAACCTAAACCCCGGGAAGCGACTTCTGTCCATGATCCCATCAAAGCTTCATATTTGTCGATTTGTGGGTCGGCATGCCCCATCATTACTTTTTCCCAGTTTAGTCTCTGGTTTGTCAATTCTATGCAATGATAGTATACTCTTTGAATGTGTGGATTTTCTATGGATTTTGGGTTCTGAAAATTTGATGTAAAAGTAATAGAGTAGTTTAGCATGAAGTTTCCATTTTCTTCAAGAACATTATGGGCGGTAGCGCTGGTGAAAAGACCTACTTTAGTTTCGATCGCCGCATCCGTGGGCTGTCAAGGTAACTCTCGGATGTAGTTTTTCTACCACAACCAGCCTGTTGGGATTTGAACCTGGGGTATCCTTATAACAAGGCCTTAAACTTGTCACCAGACCACAGGCCGGAGGGCAAGTTGTTTAGCAGGAAGCTTACCTTACTGCCCTTTTCTTTTTCTTTCTGAAAATGTTTTTGTGCAACTATGTTCCTCCCCCTTCTAAATGATCCATTTCTTCTGATGCCTATATACTGTGCATAAATAGGACAGGAGTTGGAAGCCTAAAAACGTGTCAAGCTCTTTCTTATACCTTAATATAAAATCAATTCTGGCCTTCCGCAGATGAAAGTATGTGAGTTCAATATGTAATTTCTCCGATGCATTGGAGCCCTATATTGAAACGCTTTCTGATTTATGAGTTGTGGATACTGAACTTAGAGCAGAACATTTCAGAGGCTTTTGATTCTTTAGATGGCCACAAAAATGCTTTTTTTGCCATGAGAGATATGGATTAGTGGGATAACATTATCTCGATGAGAGGCTTCAAATCTCATTGGACATGGTTCCATAAAATCATTCTGTTGACTGAGCGAGAAAATGATTAGTGATGATGTTCGCATGTGGGGCTAGGATCACCTAGTTGACTTTATTGCATATAACTATGATTTTATTGGATATAACTACTGTGCCCGATGACGTTGTGCTACAGTAGCAACCTCACCTCATCCAGACTGCAATGCTCAGGTTTTGTCCAGCTGGATATTGGATCCTGCCGGATTTCAAATTTAGCAATTCAACTAGCCTTCTTGTGAAAGAATTCAGTTTCGATCTAACGAGAATAAACGACATCAAGAGGAGAATAAAAACTTATTGGGGAGAATTTTTTTCTGAACTTGTGTTTATAGAGGGAGTTAATAAACAATATGAAGGAATACTTAGATAATATAGATTTCCTTTTTGCCTAGGTTATTTCACATGCAATCTAGAGTTTTTTAATTTCTAACATTCTGGTTGGGAAAAGTAAATGAATTGGATAATTTTTTATTTTTTTTAAATTTTGTGCATGTAAAAGTATTCAAAGGGGGTCTAATTATGGATAATATGTCCTGGCAAAACTGGTGATATCTAGAAATGTTTTCTGATAGAATGGGAACGTTTTTTGGTCCCATTAATTACCTGGTACTAAAAATGTTTCTATTTGCATTTTCAATGGAAATTCAAGAACTGCTGAGAGACCTCTCAGTGGTATCCAGTTGTTTTTAGGGTGTTTTGGTGCCCAGGGTTTTCCCCAACGTTTCCATTGGACTGTCCCTGAAGTATCCTTTTCATTTCTCCATTTTTTTATGTTTCTTCTAGAAGTATCCCCAGTTTCTGGTTGACAGTGTAACCTGACTATCCCTTATTTTGAAACCTGTTTCTGGATATACCTTGTTTCCTGTTTTTTGGCAAATATTGAGACATTTAGTCCCAAACATTCTAAAATATTGTGTCAGTGGCACCAAGAACTTTATTTTTTATTGGTTGTTCAGAGCATGGTCACAAAATACTTACAAAGATAAAAAGTTATTTATTTTACACACGATTTATTGCCTCCATTTTAATATGGTGTGGTAGTACTTGGAGTAAGCATTAAATATGAGCAAACCAACTCGTATATCCTAAATATATGAATTTATTGAGGTTCTAATCTTGAAATTTTCTTTGTGTTAATCTTTTTCATGAAGTTATTTAAGTTTTTTGCTCATAAGGTCTTTACCCTTATATAGGATCCATATATATCTTCTCGATGTGCTCAATGATGGGTTCAGAGTACATAAAAATAAAACTGGATTCCTTTTTGCAAAACAGTCTGGTTGATCCTCTAATTTTCCAGAACATGGTGTTCAAGACTGATGATTGATACTGTTTTCTTTATATTCCATAACCTAAATAAATTATGGCGGGATTTGATAAGAGTTAAAGCTGACTTTTATAAGTTATTTGTAATAACGTCAATCAATATGATATGATCATAAGGAAGTGAAAGTGGAAGTAAGAAAAAACAATTTTTGATGTTTGTCAAGCTATGATTAATGAGTTCTGTTCATCTCATGTATTGCAAGATTAGAAGGAAGTTTTGCTGTCTCTGCAGGGATCTTGATTGGTCCTTATTGACATTCTTCAAACATTATGATAAGAGGTGCTGGGTCTTATACATTAGAGAGGCATGTTTTCTCATCAGATGCTTGCCCCAGGCTTGTCTGCCACAGTTCCATGGGTTTTCTCCTGTCCTTTAGCCTTGGTGATGAGGGGTGGATGTGTCTTGCCAACAATGAGCTGGGTGCCATTAATGTGTAAGACTTTGTGCTGTGGCCTGCATCACCATCTTTCCTTGTGACATTGATACGAGGAGTTCTAGGTGAATTAGAGCAGACAAAAGGCATTCATCTTCTCAACAGTACATTAGCAGTTTTTGCTGTTCCATTGGGGATTCTTTGGCATTATATGTTAGGAGCAATCACCCTCAGCCTTCTTCCAAGGGGGATTACTTACAGGTTTAGAGGTTTACTTCCATCCAGGCAGAGATGCTTCTTTGTCAGCCTCTCCTCTATTGCTAAGGTTTTGCTCTGGGATAGCCTTCTTGCAGGCCCAAGTCTCTACTCCTTTCATTTTGTTTCATTCCTGTTGAAAAGTTGGCAACTAAGGGATGAATTTCCTTGATTAAAATTTCATTTCTGACTATTCTAGAGTGACTATTCATTTCTGACCATGACTTTCCAAAATTAGTAAGTCACCTTGCTTCAATTGGTAATCATGTATAGATGATGGAAAATCACTTAACTTATCCTTCATCAATCTAAATTGTTTAATTTTTAATTTAATCATCAATATTATAAATATTATTATTATTACACTTCTGATACTATAATATTATCTAAAGAGGAATTACATGTCACCTCTCCTACTTGGGACTCAATCATGCTTCTTCACATCTCTCTCCTTGATGGAAAATTGAACTCTCTGATTTAATGATACATTACATTCTCTCTCTCTCTCTTTAATGCTCTTACACACCTCTTACACTCTATTACACACTTTAATGACTCATCATAAAAAGATTCCTCTTACACTTCTTTAATGCATATGTTACACTTCGCCTTAATGGCTTGAATTACTAAGGCATGTGTTTTCCTTCTTCATGGCACAAGTCACTAAGGCATGCATACTCCCTCTTGATGGCATGAGTTAAGCTTACCTCCTTTTGGCATAAGTTACACTCCTATTTTGGCATATGTAACTTCTCCTCATGAAGGCATGGGAGTTACTCCTTCATGAATTCAACCTCCTTGCTCTTCCCATATATTCGTGCCTCTCATCCTCTCTATTACTCACTTGTGCATTGTGAAAGGGGAGTACGAACTTGAGAGAGAGAGAGAGAGAGAGAGAGAGAGAGAGTGTCTTGAAGAGTAAGAACAAAACTTGGTGGGCCAAAGCAATTCAGTGTTTGCATCAACTACTGCAATATAGATCTTCTTCAGATTTGGGTCAACTTCTTCTTTCTCTCATTGTATTCTATATCCTTGCTGAACATTTGATTTCTAATAGAAGAAGAATATGGTTGGGTTTCCACCTTGTGGGTTTTGCTCTGGTCATTGAACCTAAACTCACTGTGTCTTATTGAGTTCTTGGCTGTATTCTATTGTGTATATGGTTTATGTTCGATGATCTATCTACAATTGCTTAACTAATATTGCAGATTAAAGAAGTTATTGGATCAAGTAATTGTTACAACACAGAACTTCCGAATTTCAACAATTTCAACAGAATCCTTATGAGGGCCTTCTTTAGTATTTTTGAAGCATTTCAAAATATATCATAGAGGGAGGAGTTAGCTAGACATAGTGCACGATCATTGCTTCTCTACTTCAAGATAGGGATGAGCTTATTAAGAAAACCTGAGGATTCCTTCAACATTTTCTTTTTGTTATCAATGGAGGAAGCTTCTACTTGGGTAATGTTCCTTGTGCATTCTGTAGTGTATGAGGGTTATATTATACATTGTTTTTGTAATTAAGGTGAAAGGATAATTGACATTTCCTCTGCAATTCTAATCCACGGGGTCTGGTGTAAATAAAAGGTATCAAAGAGCTTCAGAAAACAAACTCAAACAATTTTTGTTGGAATCCCTAATTCATAGATGGAAAATTATGTGTTAATGACATGGTTAAAATGTGTAGAAGATGCCTTTTTCCCTTTGCTCATCCTTGCTTTTTGTGTTTTTGGTGGTCCGATCATCTTAGAAGTAACTTAGGAGAAGATTGGTCCCAATTGCATAACTTTTCCCCTTAAAGTACTTTGGTCTCCTCACATTGCCTATTTTGGTTGCAAATTGTTATTTGTAGCCAAGAATGCATTTGCTTCAATTTGGATGCTTGTTCTATCTTGGGAGTTGGTTCTTTTGGGAAGGTGCGATTTTCCAAGGGATACTGCAGGGAACAACGCTAATCAAATCTATAAAGTCCATGTTACAACAAACTTTTGATATGTGGGGATGTTTTCCCAATACATCTAGAGACTCCTTTTAAATTTTAGTGGGGATGGCAAGGTATGTTGGGGGTAGGACATAGGGGACCCCACACCAAAAATATAAATTTTGAAAATATATTAATGTCTAAAGTTTTAAACTATAAAAAATAATCAGTAATAACAGATACTTGATCATACATGAATGGTGATACATACCAATTGTCGTTCAGTGTCGAATCCGATGAAAAGATGCTGCAAATCCTTTGCTGTTATGAAATTTTAGTGACCAAACAACTACCCAGAAACAACAAAATGATGGTCTAGTTCTAGAAAATGATCATTGTGATTTATTGCGTGTTTGTTTTGGGTTTATACACTGTAGTAGGGTGATAGGACCAAGTAGAAAAGGGCAGTAAACTTCTAATTATATTGCAGAGTTTTTTAGAAAATATTTTATCCTCAAAAAAGGGTTGTCACAGGTGGGTACTTTTGCATGCCCCTCAAGGGCACATGGTACCTCTTTGCATATGCAAATGCAGGGGTTTATACACTGTAGTAGGGTTGATAGGACCAATTAGAAAAGGGCAGTAAACTTCTAATTGTATTGCAGAGTTTTTTAGAAAATGTTTTATCCTCAAAAAAGGGTTGTCACAGGTGGGTACTTCTGCACGCCCCTCAAGGGCACATGGTACCTCTTTGCATATGCAAATGCAGGGGATGTGAATTTCTATTACTTGTGGTGAACCTTGAAATACCTGATGTATTGGTACTTATGGTTGAGCTTGGTATGTACGTGATGTTCCCAGTATCGAATCTCCCTGTGAAATGAGTAGTACCTGGGGGTTGGGTACTCGTACCTGTGTTACATTGATTAAAATACAAAGAAATAAAAAATTAAATATGTAAAATCCTACAAAAATGAATTTGTTAAGTACGCATACAACAAACATAATCATATTGAACAATTCGACGTCATTGCTATCCTTTAATTTGATGTTAATGGCACGCCAAGCAAGCTTTTTACGCTTTTCTGCATATTAAGAATCATCCTTTTCATCAATATGCGAAATTGGGGTGTACATCCCACTGTGTTGGAGGTCCTTGAAAATACTGTGTGGGAGGTATGCCACACAAAATAATATTTTCTACCATTTAATTGGTTTCACCTGGACTATATTTCTTTTATCCTCCCTCACAGGAACTGTGCAAGTGGGTTTGCTTAGTTTTGCAAATTATAAAAACTGCTACTTAATTATCCTTGTTTTATTAGTATTGCATATCTTCTTTATAGCTTCACAAAACATTCTTTCAGTTGAAATTGATTGGATGGTGCAATTCTGCCTGCCCTCACCAGATTTAACTTGGGATTAAGTGCATAAGTAACCATACGAAGAGGGATCTTCATTGACCTTTTCTCTATCAACTTTTGGAGTTTGTTAAAAGTCTCTAAAGATACTATTTTGCCAATCGTGGTATATATTGCCCCATATATCTCCCCAAGACTTGGAGAATTTTAATTTGTATCTCCATTGTTTGAGGTCCAAGTGAATGTTGGGTTTTTCTCCCATTTGTTTTCTTTGTACACGGGGTTTTAGGAGTACACAATCACTAATCCAGGGCAGTAATGCCCATTGTTTCTCTGTATCCAACTTTACCAACAACACTTTTCTGTCTTCAACCATATCTCTCACAAAGTGATATTGAACATTAATATGCTTTGTCTTCGAATGATAAGCAAGGTTCTTTGCCAAGAAAATTGCACTGACTGTTGCAATCTATCCTTATAGCTTGTTGTACGAACCCCATACCTGAACAATCTCTATAATCGAACTTCTTCCTTGCTTGCATGAGTGCCTGCCATGTATTCGACTTTTGCAGTTGGAAGTGCCACTACAAATTGCCTCTTGCTCATCCAACTGACTGCTCCTTTAGATATGTTAAACACATGTCCACTTGTAGATCTTTTGTGATTTAGATTTCCAACCTAGTCTACATCAACAAAACCACATATGTCCAACACTTTGTCCAATCTTACTCTTCCTTGGTAGCACAAACCATAACCACTAATGCCACACAAATACTTGAAAACCTTCTTTGCTGTTGTCCATTGCCTTCCTTGGTTTTGATATAAACCTACTCAATACCCCCACTGCATATGCAATGTCTGGTTTGGTACATACCAATGTTACCAGACTCGGAATCGGCAATAAATCGGCAAGGCAAAAGAGCGAAGAGTTTGAATCGGATCGGGAAAAAAAGGGGAAAAAATCGGGAAAAAATCGGCGAATTCAATAAATAAAGATATACACATATCTTGAATTAAAAAAAAATATTTTTCATTGATATTCAATAATGCCATGTCCAAACAATGCATAATATCAATAGATGTCCAAAATATCGTGAATGAATAAGTATCTCATATATGTTATAAAGATACTCAAAGAATAAAGATATCTGAAATCTGATATCTATTATGTTACCTTAATTAAAATAACAAAGCACACATTGTAAGTTAATAATAAATATTTAAATTTTATTATTTTAGTTCTACTAGTACTTAGTACTGTTTACAACTTTACATACAAGGAAATATAATTTAACTAAATTAAAAACATAATAACACAAAATAAAAAACAACAAATAAAATATAATTTAATTAAAATGAAAAACATAATAACACAAAATAAAAAACAACAACAAATAAAATACTATGATGGCTTGTAGAAGCAGCAAATGCCAAATACGATGGCTCGAAGGCAGCAGATGGGCCACAATGGCACTGAGGATGGCCGACGATGGCTCTGAGATGGCACGCAGGTGATGGATGGCCAACGCAGCTCCACGATGGCTCCACGATGATGCGGCTCCAGGTTATGGATGGTCGACGCAACTCCACGATGGCTCCAGTGCTCCACGATAATGCGGCTCCAGTACTCCACGATGACTCAACGATGGCCGAGCGATGGATGGTCAATGCTGTGCGATGGCTCCACGGTCAATGCACTGCTTAGTGAGTGATGACGGCGACAGAGTGATGACGGCAAGCGCATTAATTAAAAAAAAAACCCTAAAAAAATTCCCGATTCAATTGTAAAAGTCCCTGCAATCACTAGTCGCGAGTTTGACTTGTGAAGATTTGAGTCTGCTCGTTTAGCCGCCGAGCAGAGTTATACTCGCGAGTACTCGGCAAAATCGCCGATTCCTGTTTCACTGGTACATACCATTGCGTACATCAAACTTCCATCTGCACTCACATAGGGAATACGGGACATGTCCTCTTCCTCTTCTTGTGTCTTGGGACAATTGTTCTGCAGATAACTTTACACTTGCAGGAATAGGAACATTCACTGTTTTACTTTCCTACATATTAAACCTCTACAGTATTGTCTACACATACTTCCTTCGATTTAATCAAAGTTTCTTCTTTGCCCAATCTCTTTTAATTTCCATGCCCAAAATAAAATTTGTAGCACCAAGATCTTTCATGTCAAATTTAGAGGACAATTGGGCCTTAACATCTTGGATAATTTCTCAATCATTTCCAATCAGTAACATATCATCCACAAACAAGACCAAATAAATAACACAATTTCCAACTTATTTAAAATACACACAATGATCTATTTTGCTCCTTGTGAAGCCAAGTCCTTGTATATATGTATCAATTTTTTGATACCACTGTTGGAAATACCGAGGGGAGGGCTCGGGGGGGGGGGTGGGGAGGTGAATCAATATTTCTTTTACAATTGTTACTTTACTAGTTTATATCACTTATAAACAGAACAAAATGAACAATATAGAATAAATAATTTATTAGTCAGAAATAACAAGGACTCCAATCCTCTTCTTTACAATAAATCAAGTACAATAATGTTTAGGGCTCCAACCCTAGATGAAGACACCAATCTTTCAATCACTAGACTCCAACCTGTACTTTGCCAAGCACCAACTTGGACTTTACAAGGCTCTGACCCTATCTTTTTGAGGACTCCTAGCCTCTAGGGCACCAACCCTCTTTTTTGGTAGAGGCTCCAACCTGTTCTTTTTGAGAACACCTATCCTCTAGGGCACCAACCCTCTCAATCTGCTTCAGCTATTCAATGTAGGTTGAATGGTTCTTCAAGGCCTCCCAAAAACTTCTGCAACAAGCCTTGACAATATCTTCAAATTTGCCTTCAACAAATGCCCTCAATTGATCTTCATTATGCTTCGCTCATCAATGACAACTTTATTAACCATAGAAGGTGTCTCCAAGGCTCTTCATGATACCCAAACAATTTTCTTCAAGGTTACTCCATGAGGGCTTCAAACATGCATCAAGGTCTCCAAGGATGCTTCCAAGATCAACTTCTACAAGTCTTTTAAATGTTTTGAAGAATGCCTCAAGGTGTCTTCAATAAGTTGTCCCAAGAATTCTCCAAGACAATGAAGGCTTCTCCAAGGCATGCTCCAAATCTTCAAGAACTCTTCACAAGTCAACAAACCTTCACTAGTCTTCAAAATCAATGCTCTGGGTACAAGGATATATGCTCTAAGACTGCTCAGAAGAGTCGTCACAAACAAGTCTTCAAGGTTACTTCACAAGTGATCAATTTAAAAAAAAACCGCTTCAAAATTTTACTTCGAAGGCTAGCTAGCTATAGTCCTTTTCAAGATTCTGCTCCTTAAACATTTCCTTTACAAGTGTTTTCCAATGGTGTTTCTTCAACAACTCTTTCCAATTGTACTCATATAATGCTTCATCAACAACCCCTCTTCACATGTATACTCCAAGTAATGCAACCAAGGCCTGAAAACTTCAGCAAATCGGTTGTCTTATGACCAGTCCGAAGTCTGCAACAGGGTTCTGCACAATAAGCCTTCCAAGGTCACTTGTCCAAAGCTATAGGAGCTTCCTCAATACTGTCTTTCAAGAATAACCAAGATACAAATGTGTCTTCCACTAAGGTCTGCAAGAAATTTTTCCAAATCAGATCTGAGGTCTTCAAGCCAAAGATAGTTCAGGTCCATGAGTCTATAAAAAATCGCTCCTCCAGGTGTCTCTTCAAGTCTGAGAAAAATGTCTCCTGCAAAAAGGAGTTCTCACAGATCTGAAATAGGTGCTTTCTTAGGTATACAAAGTGTGCTCTCACAGGTCTGCCACAAACGTGTCACAAAAATGAGGTCTCAGGTCTGAAGAGATCTAAAAAATGCCACCAAAAGAAGTCCATAGGGAGCCACCTTAAGTCTGCAAATCTGAACTGCAATGTATCAATAATCTTCCCACAGGTCTACAATTCTGCACTACAATTTACAGGTCTAAAAGTTTACAGAGGTATAGATTCGAATTTTTCAACAAGCAGTCTTCAGAAAAAAATCTTGTGTATTTTGCTCTAACTTTTAGTCTTTTGCTTTGATCTGCAAATTTTTTCCAAACAGTTCCAATTTTCGTCCCTTAATTTGTCTCTTTTAGCACTTCATATTTGTGTCTTATTCACTGTGCTTGACTGAAATTTTTGGGCCGAAATGGATGAATTTAGGTTTATATTTATAGTGGTTTTTCCATATTCTGAAGGCCCATGTCCCTTGGAGGAGCCGTCATGTCTGAGGTGAGCCTACTCAAGTAGGCTTGCCAGATTTTAATTTTGACAATTTCTCCAACTTTAAAAGATTAATTTCTCTTCAACGGTAGGGAGTTTTGAGGCAAGCAGATACTCATTGGAAAGCTACAAATCTCCTCTACGAACTGGTGTAGTCTTCTTCTCAAGTTGTGACCTCTAATGGTGAAAATTTTAATTTTTCCTCCATCTTTTGCTTATTTTTCATGACAACCGTAAATGAATAATTATTTCATGGAATAAGGGCATTAATTAGGTTAGGGTTTTTATGCTGGATTTAGGGTTTTAAGAAGTATTTTACAAGGTCTTGTTATAGCATCTAGGGTTTCTTCAATATTGTTAGGGCATCATTAATATTAGGGAATCATTAAGAATGAAGGTTCCAAGGACAAGGGCATAAAGAGAAACTTCAATAAGGTTTCTTATTTAGGGCAACTTCAATAAAAGTAGGGCACCTAGGTCTTATAGCCTTATACAAAGTCTTTCCATACATCACACAAGTTAGGGCAACATGTGGCAATCAAGCACTTGCCAATTCTAAGGTTTGCCACATCATTGACACATAGGACAAGGGTAATGCTCCATTTGTCTTTTAGGGTTTGCACATAGGGTAATTCTCCCCAATGTATATATTATTCTTCAATTCAGACTTTAGCCATTTCCTACTAACCTTGTAATTAATTCAGTCTTTCTACAACAACCCCCAGACAAAGAAGTGCTTTTGTCATTGGGGCACTCCATGATGAAATCCTTCCTCTACTAGCCCACTATTAGGCTAATTTGAACTGGAAAAGCATCATCATTTTGAATTCATATGCACAAACAAATAACAAGGGAAATAGAGATGCGTATTTCAAATCATACTTTACCCATCAAATTGAAGGAACCACACATCATATTGTTAACATAAAGGATTAGTTATCTGTAAACGAAGGTAAATTGACCAAACCTATTTGCTAAGGAGCAATTCACCATACAACTGTAGAAATCAGCTATGGATTTGACCCCCATTTTAGGCCATGATATCACTAGGGTGAAGGAAGCTCCTGCAGGGATCTAATCTTACTCAGCCCAACTCTTCTCTCTCATGACATTGTTGATCTGCTCAGTACTGAGCACCCCAAGGCCCCAATCAAGCCATCAGTCCTCCATATAGTTGATCTGCTCAGGACTGAGCACTCTAGGCCCTAATCTAGCCGTTAGTCTTCTCTCTCGCAGCAAAAGAAAATCTACCCTTTCTCTGCTTCAAAGATCCTGGGGCATCCTTTCTTCTAGTGCAAGGAGAAAGTCCAAGACTGCTGGCATTCCTACTTCATATGATTTGGAGGAGATTGGTTGGCTCAAACTGTCCATAGCAATGCTAACAGGGTTGCAGGCTTCAGTGTTGTCTGCTTTAGCTATAGTGGGAATTTAAGCCATGGTTTTTCCCTCAAAAGCCATTCCATCTCATCTTTGAATTCTCAGCAACAAAGCCCACAGCCTTCACATGGACTTACCAGCAATTAGTGCTTGGAGCTCTCTTGCCATTGTAGTCATAATATCCATGGTTTCATTCAAGTTCCTTGCATAACCCAAGAGAGGGAGAACATTTGAATGGGAGAGTGGAGAATGCACACCATGGAAAACATAACAGCAACACCACAATTTTAGCTGGTTGCTGGGACTCATTGGCATTCATTAGTCAGGCCTTGGCTTCAAGCCTCTGCACTAGGAATATCTACAGACTTTAATGCATTTACATTATTTACACATGGATCATTAAAACTTAGTCCGCATGGTTTGACTTCTGTTACACAACCTCCTTATCATTTGACTAATAATTTTTTTAACTTATTATACTCCAGTGGTCAAAAATGGGGTATTACATTCCCTTCCTTGGATTATCACCGTCATTGGTGAACCCTCTTTCTAACAATGAGACCATGTCTTCATTCTTAGCTGCTTTGGCAATGGTATCCTATCCATCACAAATTGCTTTTGCTAGCTATATTGGATACCAATGTTCAACAATTCTTTTCAGTGTTTTAAGATGCTTCCAATGCGTTAGCATTTTGGCATATACCTATACCAATCATCAAAGGGACGCTTTCATCTGATAGCCATTTTTAATGTAATAAGTATGTTCACTTCACATGGCTGCCACAGGTGAGATCCAACTTACTGTTTTCTCTGAGAGACCCAAACTATATCGTCTCTTCTCTGATAGACACAAAATTGTTAAGGATTTTTTTAAGGGTAATCTTCCTAGGGATTTCTTGCCCTGGCCTTATTTCAGATTGGCTGGATTGATTATCTTCCTTTATTTAGAAATTATTTAACCTAGTAAGGTGAGTGTAATGAAAAAAAGAGATGCTTGCTGCGTAAAGATGAAAATAGTAGTAAAATTCTAAAAATGTTCACTGTTCAGAGAACTCAAATATAACCTGGCTTAATATTCAAAACCTATTAGGCTTGAATATGCCATATGACTTGGACTTTAGCTGCCAAAAGCTTTTAGTCCCTCTCATTTGAATTTTTTAACCTCCAGCCCCAGTTTTGGAATCTCCATTTCTGCCCTCTTGAATCACCATGATTTTGATCAAATTTTGATGGTAAATTAGCTGAGTCAAATAGTATTCTCTAGCTAAAGTCTGTATAGAGATTGGAGGGGTCTAGCTGAGGAGAGTTTAGGCACGGAAATAATCAGGTGAATATAACAATGCCACTACTCCTATAATTGAGAGTGAAGATCTTGAAAATTCTTGCATTGAGCCTTGAGGAGATCCTTACGTTGAATGCTATACTTCTGTATACTTTTGTTTTTGGATGTTCAAAATAATTTCTGAAGGATGTGTGATGTTCTTGGAAAAAGGGATTGATTGTTTGCTCCTCTTAGCTATGTCTTTGCATAAGAGCCTGGAGTGTTGTCTTGTATTTAGTCAGAGATATTGCTCCATCCAGAACAGACTTAGGACTATTTACTAGGAGGCATGTTAGTGAAGAATCAGTCATTTTGTCTGCACAATTGCAGTAACTCCAGTACTAACCTTTTATTTTGATATTTGTCAGGAGAATTTCTTTGCTGCTTTAACAGCTGAATTATTTGAATCCACTCTGCTTCCCTGCTGTCTGTGTTTGTTTTCCTTGTGATTTTATTCCCTCAGAACTAATATTGAATGGGTCTGTAACTTTTAGTTAATGTTTGTGCAAAACAGGAGAATGATCAGCCAATTAAGGCCACCCTTCTCTTTATGATAGAGCATTGTCGTTAAGTGGCAGATAAATGATTTGCATTGCTTCAAATTATCTTATTTTTCTTTATTTAACACACAGATATATATAATGTTAGGCCATGGTATCTGTAGTAAAGAAATCTTGTGCATCCCATCTGAGCTGACTTGTCTATGTTTTAACTTTCATTACAGCAGTTGGCGTATGTCAGATCGCATCTTCTGGTGAGGTTGTGGATGCCCAAGATGAGGGAGGGGAGCTTGGAATTGTTGGAGATGGTGTCCAAGATTTTGGGGATGCAGTCCTTGGTACAGCACCTGGAGTAGATACAGTTTGTTTTTTCCCAAAAAATTCTGATAAAGGTAAAGTCTATAAATTGAATGTACTACAATCTGATGATTATTGATTGTGGCTGAGGGCAAAAATTTGGCACATTAGAACATAGTAATGTGAGATTCTAACATCCAGTTGTTGGATGCAGCGGTTCCTGCGGGAGAGGAAACAGAATTACTTGTTGGAATAAATAATGATGGTAAGCTTGTCTCACATATAATGATGACTTCTGAATTCAAATTTGAGTTTCTTGAAGGACTGAGATTTTCTCTGCTCTGTTCTTTCTCCCAGTTTTGATTTGATCTCTGTATGGTACTACTGGCAACTGTTACGATCATTCCCTCCTAAGTTATATCTGTTGATATTGAAGAAAGTAGCTTTGCTATTGTGTTTGGCATGCTGAACATACACTTGCAGAGCTAGACTTGTTGAGGTTTCTTTATCAGTTGAAATTTTCAAAGAGTTAATGAATGAATAATTTTCAAAATGCAGGCGAAGCTTCTTTGAAGGTGCTTTCCATAAAAGCTAGCCTTCACTTGCCATTTGATCACAGGCTATTTGTGCAAAACCTCACGTTACAGGTAAACACTTTGTTTACTAGGCTGTTTATTTCGGCCTGACATCTTAACATAGTTTGTAGCTGTAAGTTCTATGTTACCATGTTTTTATTGTATCTTCATAGGTAAATCTTTTGACAGAAAAGTCTCTTCCTGTACAGAAATCAATGTGTTTTCACCATATTCTCCAGATCATTAAGAAAATGTCAAGTGTTGTTTAGTTATAATGCAATTCAGCAGAAATCAGTCTTGTACACGTGACTCGTTTAGGAATATTAGCAGTCAGAGTCAATTTTGTTTTCCAGTTTGGTCAAGACATTTATAAAGTTTTAGGTATCTATTTATTTGGGAGGAAAATGGTCCCAAAAGAAGATTTCAAGTTGTCAATAGTGACCCAGTAGTGTGGGGTTCTATTTTACTCAATAGCGCATAAATTGTTATCAAAGCAATTAGAGCTGCTATACTGTTTACACTTTTTGGTGTATCTACATAATTTATTGTTTCCTCTAGTCCTACCCTTAATTTTAAATTTGTAATCCACAAATACTAGGGCCTAGTTTAATACCATGTCCTTACTGTATATAATTCTTGTCCCAATAATCAATAACCATTTCTTCCCATTGTTAGTGCTTTGCCAGTTCACCAATTTACTTTTATTGTAAAACATCAAAGGAGATTCTTATCTCAATGTGGTCTGGATATATTATAATACTTGAAAAAGCTTTTTATGTATTTAGTGGCTTTCAACTTTAGTATTTTATTTTTATTAAACCATTCTGCACGATCAAAATCAAAGGAAGACGATAGAAAAAAAAAATTTAATGGGCAACAAATTTAGGAGCAATTTTAAACAGGCTAATATTTAGATTAAATTAACATTAAGTTAACGTAAAATAGTCAGAGTCTAGAAATAGACTCACAAAGTACCTTGGGTGCTAGTTCTAGGAGAACTCCTTCAAATTTCTAGGGTGTAGTCAATTTTAGTCAACTTTACATCAATGAAATATATTAACAAAAATCTCTTAGATGAATAAAATCCTATGTTGCACAAGTTCCCGGTACGTGGGTACTTCTGGTACGGGGAAACGAGTATCTGGTACGGCTAGAAGCTTTGCTCAAATTTACAGGAAACTTTAAGTTGGGAGCGGCAATAATATAATATATTAAAAATAAAAATAAAATAATTTAAAGGTGCAAATTAAATTCCACCATGCAACTTCCATCTTGCATTGAAATATGTAAAAGATTGGACATTGAAACATCGCCAGAAAAAATCAAAGTATCAATCCATCAACAACTTGCCAATGAAATTCCTTGCCAGTGAAGAAACATGTGGAACTCCTAAACAAAAAAAAAGGTTATTGTTACTTGATTATTATGTGATTTCATGTAACACTATATTATATTCAATTTTGAAATTCAAGTTTGGAAATTTATAGAATGAAACTGATTAACACACTACTCTTTCTCTTTCTGGCCATCATTGTAATTTGTTGAATCTTATCATTAAAGCTTCAAGATAGGCTTCAAGAAAGTAGAGTTATTTGCAATTGTTGAACTTCAAGATTTGCAACAGAAGCTGCCAAGGAATGACTAGCAACTGTATATATTTTGTTGAAATCTTTGGTAGATCTCTACATCTTTGTTGCTTTACAGAGCCCATGCAATCCAATCCCCTGACCTATCATGTATTAGTTATGAAATAAACAATTGGTACCCTCTCTGCTCAAAATAGGTACCCAAAAGTTGAAAATCTGCTTAGAATAGGTACTCGAAAGGTGAAAATATGCTCAAAATAAGTACCCGAAACGTCAAAATTTGTAGTAGTGAAGCTCCCAAAAAGCTCCAAAGTACCCTTTGAAGCTCCCAACAATTTTGGAAAGTTTCCTACAAGCTCCCAAGCTCCCAGGAGCGGGGGAGCGTGGGGTACGTGCTCTCCAATGGCTGGGAGCGGTACCCGTGTTACTATGATAAAATCTGATTATGATCTTATTGGAGATTATGCAAAGATTACTACCCTTCGCTCCTGAATTGGCTGTTTTTGCCAAATGTCTTCAATACAAGTTTACATAAAGCTATTGCACAATTGTCTTGATTTCCTTATTAATGGTAATTTCTTATTACATTGTACTTTTTCCTAAGGAAAACCTTGTGGGGAAACGCCTTGGCACTTCCCTGCATTTTGAGGATGATAAATAGTGTAACGTTTAAAGTTTAAACCCATCAGTTCTGATTACAGCACCTGTCCGTGGGGAATTGACTGAAGGCACACAACAGAGGCAGCTAACCCGGGGGATGGCTCCCAAGACCTCCTCCGTGAAGCTCAAAGCACTTGAGCTAGCCTACTGGGCTATTTTATTATATTTCATGATTATGAATACTGTTACCCCTCTTTCCAGCATCGGTACCTATAGCAATTTTCTCATCAGGACTAATATATTATCCACCATTTCCAAAGCTTCATTTCTATCAAGTAGAAGTCTACCACAATAAGATTCAAAGATGCATTTTCAGGCATTTCTGCAAAGCAGAAATATGCAGGCTGTCACGACCCCAGTTCTACATTCTTGGGGAAGCCTGTAGCAGCTTGAAATTCACCACATCCGCAGTTGTTGTATGAATTAGTTTCTGAATATTTTCTGGGTGCATTGAAACCAATTGTGATTTCTCTTACTAGCTGTAAAAAATTCCAAGCACTGTTGGACTCCCCTGGGTAGGACAATTATACAATATCAGCAGTAAGTAAGTGCACACATATTGGTGAAAGGTTTCAGAGTTTTTATCTCCAGATCTTGATATTCCCCTCCTGATGCAATACAATTGTAAAATCAAATATATTATGTAGCACTTTGCATGTATGTTCTGTATGTCTTGATGAATATCCAAGGACTGGGATAGTCAAATTGCGATGCCAACATGTAGGGCAAACTTGTGTGCTAAGTCACTGCGTTTGTGTTCATGTTCGAGTTCAGTGACTTTGAAGTTTGAATAAAGTTCAACACTTAAAATTTTGGCGACAATGTATGGGAGATAAAATTTGATAAAATTGGGATATATATATATATATATATATAATTTTGATATAGCATGCTGAAAAACACATATACACAAGTGGTAAAGTAAAAAGCATATTTTGGAATTTGTTGCATACTAAGTCACCACATTCGTGTTCATGTTCAAGTTCGACGATTTTGAAATTCGAATAAAGTTAGACACCTAAAATTTTGGCAATAAGGTTTGGCATAAAATTCGACATTTAGAAATTTGAAAAAATACTATATATATATGCCAAAATTTGACATTTAGAAATTTGAAAAAATACTATATATTATATATATATAATTCAATTTTATGCAGCTATAATAACACATGTGACATACATAAACCACTGTTACAGCCTACAGGCTTGATCCATCAATGTATGTTTAGTGAAGATGAGATCGAATTCCAGTGCTTATACTTGGTGTATCAGTGCTGAAGGAATAAATTCTCGGATTAAGGAGTTCAGTTAAATGGGTTATTTGTCATGACATTTAAGTTTTTAACCATACACCATAAGCTTGTCACAAATTACAATGCTCTTTAAATTTGTGAGCAATATTGCAACAGAATTATGAGAGATCATCATCATAGCGTGAGCCACATTTATGTTCCATAAATTAACCCACAGATGGCAAATCCTAGAAATGCCCACATCCACCAGTCCAGTCAATTACCATTACTGGATTTGTGAAATTTTAATGGAGTGTTTATGTTGAGAATTATTAACATGAAACACTAATGCCAATGGAAATTCTCACCTGCTGTCTTCTATTTATGTCCACTCTCATTAACACTGGCTTTTTCTAACAGTCACGAGCGTATAAAACAAAAGCCAATGCTTGAGAGTGGAGACGGGCCGGGAATGGAGACTCGAGAGCGGAGAGTGAGAGTCTGGACGCATGAGGGATTGAGTGAGCATTGAGGGTCTAGGGATGAGTGTGCAGGCAGTAGCAGAAAGAGTCGATGGTCGAGTGTGAGAGTGAGAGTTTCGCGCCTGCCTAAGTTTTTACCAATTTATAATTTTTTTAATTATAAACCTTGGAAAACGCTGAACCAAAAACACCCTAAAACGAACTCCATTGAATTTTTGGCGAATTTTATCGATTTTTTTTGCAAATTTGTCACTGGTTCATGTTTGGCAAACAAAAACGAATTTGTTCGAATTTCTTTGAGATTCGGTGAATTTCAAATCCGAAGGATTAAATTTGCCGAACTCGATGGCTTAGGTTGCATATTTGCTTGAATTGAGAGACACCTTATGAACATTTTATTTGTGTTTCAGAGTTGCACAAAATAGACGAAACATTTGTGGTTGATCATTCAATCACACTGAAATATTCTTGTTTCTCTTCTTCATATGCTATCTTTGTTTTGAAACATTGATAATTTCATCTCTGTGTTTGAGGATGTGCTCTGATGATGATTTCACCTTTTTTTTTAATTCTCTTTTCATAGTAAGGAACAACCTATTGTCCTAACCTGCAAAGAGGGGAGGGCCTTTCGGTTGTCGTTGTGGGACTGTGTCTATGGGCGAAGGCTTAAGATGAGCGTGCACTGTGCAAAACAAAATGTAGGGGTTGGGTGTGACTATGGACTCGTCACGCAACAGTTGAGTGTGCACTGTGGATGCAAGTGACATTGTGGTAGGAGTCGAGGGTGGAGTGACGAACTTTGGAAAGTGAGCCTTGAGGCGTTTGCACAAGTTTTAGGTTTTCATTTTTATTTTTTAATTAAAAATTGCAAAAACAACCCTAACCACAAAAAAACTGCTAAAAAAATTGAACCCGAACTCGAATTTCAACAAATGCATGGAGAATTTTTTGATTTTGTTCAAGTTCATGATCGTGTTAGGGTTTGAGTTTGATCCAGGTTCAAGTTCGTCTTGTGGGCACATGCGACACTGCAATAGGAGTTGAGGGTAGAGTGATGTAGGGTTTTCATTGTTAATTTTTTTACTTTTAAATTGTGAAAACAACTTGAACCACAAAAAATTGAACCTGAACCTGAATTTCAGTGAATGCATAGTGAATTTTTTGATTTTGTTTGAGTTTGTGATCGTGTTAGGGTTCGAGTTTGTCTTCATGTTCGTTGAACCAAATTGAACAAGTTTGAGTTGCGTTGAAGTTTAGGGAACTTTGAATCCAAAATGATTTTGTGCACTAAACACTGAGACTTATCTTGTGTTACCTAGAAATGCGGCTTTAAGAGCACCGAATTCAGGTCAGGTGGATTTTGAATATAAGAAAAGTACTGAAAGGCAACAAATCACAACACAAAGAAAATATATAAACTTAAGAGATTTAGTATTCTCTTAGCTCCATTGGATTAGGCACCACTTAAGCAAAATGATGCTTGCAACCACTGTTTCTTAATAGCTGAAAGGATATGTTTGTAGGCTATTGATATGCGAGGCTCATCTTGGTGACTCCATTAGGGCATTTTGTGAGGTATGATTAGTATTTATTGCAAAATTTTCCTTAAGCATCACTGTAAAGTTTTATATGTCTAGAAAGGATGGAGCTTCTTGCATGGTTAATAAGAGAATGCAATACTCTAGTTGATTTCTCAACATGTTGGGGTTTTCCCATGTGCGTCCTTACATTGACTCAGAGGCCATCCCAAGATTCAATGGATATGGTGATGCGGTCCACTATGCATTTGATGAGTTCAGATGAGATTTTTTGTCGTTGGTTTGATAGCCTTGACAGAGGGCATTCACATCTTTTTCAAAACTTCTAATGTTTTCCATTGTCCCAATATATGAGAAGATTATGTTTATTTGAGAAGCTCACTTTTGAAGCTTGTGCAAAACTAGATGAAGCCAACCAAAAGACAAAACATGCAAATGATGAAGCCAATATAAAGGATCAGATCCCTGATGATGTACAATTGAACAATGAAGAATCTACATTGTAGAATTTTGAAGGTGATTTGATCTAAACATTGGACAAATGCCCTTATTTGGAAAAGAGATGATAGTAAAGACAAATTTGAAGAATTTTCAGATCTGGGAAGTAATATTTCTAGCTCTCCAGTAAGCCCAATCATTGAAGATCTTGTGAAAGGAGTTGGTTGAAAGTGATGAATTCAGATCTGACTTTATAGATGATGGCCTCTTGGATGAAGAAAAAATCAACATTTTCAACCGTCTAGAAGATGAAGACACTGTAACACCTCCCACCCCTTGATGCCATGTCAGGTTATGGGAGTGTAACCCCTTTTGACCTGATTTGTAAGGGTTATTATGAAGATGAGGTTACAACAACTCCTTTTCCTCGAATTCTTCGACTCCTAAAACTACTGCTCCTTGTTACCGCTCAAACCAGCAAGAGACTTAAAGGGGGATCCTAAGAGGTCAATCGCTAGGCTAAGGGCAACGATGGAGGCTTAGCCCACAGTCACGAATCGTCCAATATATGAGAAGATTATGTTTATTTAAGAAGCTCACTTTTGAAGCTTGTGCAAAACTAGATGAAGCCAACCAAAAGACAAAACATGCAAATGATGAAGCCAATAGAAAGGATCAGATCCCTGATGATGTACAATTGAACAATGAAGAATCTACATTGTAGATTTTTGAATGAACAAATGCCCTTATTTGGAAAAAGATGATAGTAAAGACAGATTTGAAGAATTTTCAGATCTCGAGAGTAATATTTCTAGCTCTCCAGTAAGCCCAATCATTGAAGATCTTATGAAAGGAGTTTGGTTGAAAGTGATGAATTTGGATCTGACTTTATAGATGATAGCCACTGGGATGAAGGAAAAATTAACATTTTCAACCATCCAGATGATGAAGACACTGTAACACCTCCCACCCCTTGATGCTATCTCAGGTTATGGGAGTGTTACCCCTTTTGACCTGATTTGCAAGGGCTATTATGAAGATGAGGTTACAACAACTCCTTTTCCTCGAATTCTTCGAGTCCTAAAACTACTGCTACCTGTTACTACTCAAACCAGCAGGAGACCTAAAGGGGGATCCTAAGAGGTCAATCGCTCGGCATCGCTAGGCTAAGGGCAACGATGGAGGCTTAGCCCATTGTCACCAAGGCTAAGTTTCCTTGCTCTTTACAGATTTTCACTGATGGGAGGAGTCTCGATAGTGTAGGAATCACTTTGTATAGGTGAAAAGTGACCCAAAAATCCCTTTCCCTATGATGGATTGAAGAATGGGGCTTGCTTGCTTGTTAAGCAAGGGGCTTGGTCCACCAATGGTAAGGGATGAGGATTGGAGGGTTGAGGTAGATGGAATGGGCTTATAAACGAGGTCCTCAATCCTTGAAATCCTTGGGGAAGTTGAATTCCCATATGGTCCTTGATAAATAGTCTTTAATGAGAAGTAGGACCACACGGGGCCAAGTCGACTAGGTCCAGTTTTGGGGATGGAATATAGCTACCAATAGTGCTCCTATCTTGGACAAGGTGAGGGGAAAGGACCATAAAAGAATATTCACTTCAAAAGGTTAAATTGATCCTATTGAGGTCTACCCTTAGGAATGTTGAAGAATATTTCGATCCTAGAGATAGGGCTTAGGATTCCCGAAGATCCCATTGTCAGAAAAGCTTGAAAATTCGTGGAGAGGGAGGGGACCGACAAACAAAGTGCCTCCTAGGAGATTGGAATTTTTCCTTGGCTCAATTCTTGGGAAATTGATGCCCTAGGTGACCCTTGGAAAATGTGAAAAAGGGGCAAAATTATCGATAAAATGATCACCTTTCTCTAGATTAGTGCCTTAATTCACTTGGGGAAATGGATTCAAGGATGATTAATGAGCAAGAACTTGGTTTCTTGGTCAAGGATGCTTAAAGGATCAACTTCGTCTAATATTGGTGTAGAGAAAAGAATAAGAGACTTTCAAGCATTTATACTCCAAGCAAAGAGTGCAAGCTTATTGAGAAAATGTATATCTAGGACATTTCATTCATATGACATTGGCCCATACATTAAAATTTGCTAAAACATGCTCAATTCCACATTATATTTATGCAACAACTAGCCCTAGTTATAGCGAAAATCATTAGTATGCAGCAATAAGAATAACATAAAAAATCACTTACAATGCCATAGAGTATATCCAACCAGCAACTCGTTTGCAATAACAAAGCTCCAAGAGAAGATAAATATCCCAAATCCATACATCAAAATTCATCCATCTCCAAAAAATGCTTCCCCAAGGAAAAGTGCGAAATTCTCAATGAGAGAGATACCCAATCCAAAGTGTGATGATGAAAATGAGTGGAGCTAACATCAATATATAGGCTCTTAGGGAGCTGGAATTACTTAAAGCCCCTAATAAGTTTAATAATAAAATAATGTGAAAATAACACACCGATTGGTGACAAGCCCAACAATGTAGCTCAGAGGTGTACAAATAAGCCACACAAGGGCCAAATAATGATGTGTACATGTCGTAGGGCCCTCCAAGAGGCCTATTAACATCCCGAAGTGCCACAATGAGGAATAAATCCCTCAGAATATGATTGGCAAGGGGTTGGCCCCTTGTTCTCCAAGTAGTAGACCTATGGTGCTCCCAGTGGGTGTGGGGGCACATAAATGATCCCACAGGTCCCCAAATGGATCGAAGATGCCTGTACAGTGTAGATGCTTTGTGAAGGCTCAGATGTTGTAATAAATATCATCGGGTCCTCGTACAAGCCTGGGGGACCTTTCAAGTGTGTGGTGCACTCGTGGTGCTGGTTGGGCATGATGCATCTTCCTCGTCCAAGAGTGGATCTCTAGTAATCACTTCTACTGTGGAGGCTCATACCTCTCGATATACACCCTATGTGTGTCAATGTAGCCCTCGGGGGTCAGGATCCTGTATAGGGAGAGCAAACCCAAATAGAAACCACATGTAATCCTGCATAAGATTCAATGCAACCCTTAGGCTTCCAGTACAACCAATCATTAGAATAATTGTGTAATAGAGTTTACAAACTATGGATGACAAAATGGGCACTTCATAATGGCATGCCCTTTCATATTGGGCTTTGGCATGTGCTAGTGTCTCCATACTCTAAAGGGGGTTAGCCATGTACCTTATTAAGTGGTGTTAGCCCTTAAAGGGGAAAGTAGGTCCAAGGTACATCCTTTGAATGGGGGTGGCTAGTGATAGATAAGTGAAACAAAGTAGGGAATGAGAGGGGCAATCTCGGGCCATATATCTGGACGTAGGGGCAGCTAGATAAGGGGAAGCCCACACCAAGGTATATAATGTGTAGGAGGGAGCAGTGTGGTACATGAGGTGTCCTGACCTTGATTTTTCCACCCTCCTTTATATGCCTTTTGCCTTTTATGAATTTTCCCTTAATTAACTGCTCAGGGCTCAAGGATAAGAGCATGATGTGTCATATATAGTAGTAGTGATTACCCCTTTAAGATAGGGCGGTTCGTTGTCCTCCAAGGGGGTTGGGACAATCATGGGTTCCTATATGATAAAGGAGGCTCATCTAGGGCCTATGGGACCAGGGTGATGGCCATGGGTAAGGGGCATAGCTCATGCTTTGGATTTTGCCAACGTGCTAATTATTTTTGTCCCGACCATCTTTTGCATTTTGTGGTACAATTTCTTGTTAAGTGTGGCCGATTATGCTTTTTTCTTTTTCTTTTAGTTGCTTCGGGGCATCATTCCAGGCCTGACTGAAGGTGGGGGCAAGGGAATAGGTAAATTGACCCCATGCGGACCTAGGTGGGAAAAATGATGAATGGGAGTATAATGAGCGGAAGCGGAGTAATACGTGTGGATAAAGGAGCGGGACCACACACCCAAAGTCGGGGTTTCCCAAGTAGTACCACCCTAGAACCAAATGGTCATTAAAGGATATCCCACGGGACTAAGATGCAAGGGTAACACCCTAATTCACATGACATGAGACACAAAGGACATGTAAATACGAGTATTCAACACGAGACACAACGACCTCAGGAACAAGACACAAGGGACACGTTATATATATAATATTGAAATATAGTAGCTGATCCATATAGATATGAATCATGATGATATCTATTTAGTATTTAGTATACACTATTTACTATTTAGTCATTTACTAGTTAGCTGTGTCACAGGGTTCGGCGAACCTGAACCTTGAGGTTCGAAATTCGGCGAACCTCAAAAAAATTTCAAATTCGTTTAGGTTCGGCGAACCTGAAAGCCGAACCTCAAGGCGAATATGAAGTCGAACCTGAAAGCCGAACCCGAACCTGAAGGCGAATTTAATGGAAAAAAATTCGTTTAGGTTCGATTTTTCATGAATGTAGGGTTTTTGTTCCGGCGGATTTGGTCTGAGTGGTTTAAAAAAAACAGTGGGCAGGTTTCTCTTCCCGCCACGATTTTCCCTTCCCGCCATCGTCGGATGATGTTGGATTCATTATTTAATAGTTACTTCGTGCTTTATGATTTATCCGATTGTGTTTGAGGCTTGAGCAAGTGCTGTTGTGAACTTGTGGTTTGTATTTACCTCTGTTCAGTGCTGACTGCTGAGTGGGTACCGTATTAGCATGGCCCTCCCACCATGTACATAGAAGTTATTACAATTTACATTTAGAGAGAAATCCCAACTTTAAAGTTTAAGTTACCACAATTCTGCAACAAACGTGACTTTCCTCCAATAATTGCTAGCAGTTTCCGAGAGACGAGAACCAAACAAGACTAAGGTAGAAAATCAAATTTTTATCTTCAGTTGTGACAGAATTGATCTGCACTTTGTATAGTTCCGAATCCCGATCTCCCTTATTCACCAAATAGTAAGTCTGTTCGTTCAACAGATTTGCAATTACCTTCACAACAGAGATTTGAAATGATTATTCGCATGTCTTTTAATAGTTCATGAGATGTAAAATATTCTTTATGTAACCCTCGCCCTCTTTTTCTTTCTTCATTTGTTATGAGTATGTGCTTTGCAGATATATTTTTCGAATTTCATTTCAGAGAATGTATTGCCATATATATATGTCATTTACGCTAAAGGTTAAAGGGACGTGACTACTGTTGGCATACAAGGAATATCCAAGCATAATCCGATTGACAGTTTTGAGTTTTGCTAGTGCTTGTGGACCGTGGTTGCTTCAAGCACAACCTGCCTTGTTTTGCATTAAAGTTATGTGTATATTATTATATTTTCAGAACTATATGGAATATCCACAGTATTTGTTGTTTCTGGTCTACGTTTCAAATCCATTACAGGATCCACATTGTTATGTTTGTAGTCAAAGGAATCTCTAATGTTGATGCATCTTGTAAGGCAACCATCAGCATTCTTCTTACAATATCACTCTGACAATCTTTATTAGCTGAATTTTTTGTAAAGATTATGCACAGTCAGCATGTACCCTCCTTAGCCACATAATATGGATTTATAATGCAGTTGGAGTATACCCTGTAATTTAGGTCCATGTTAAATCTTAAGATTCACCTCAAGGAGATGGCCTGATCATGGAATTTTGATGAGATGCTTAGGACTGTCTGTTATGAATAATGTATGATGTATAATGTATGTTTACATTTAAGTTTTAACTAATGTCATTGATATAATTAGAGCATGCTATGATTAAGTTATTCATGTGTGTTTACTAATCAAAATTTTTATTCATAGTTTTATAATTTATTAATTGATTTTGATTTTTAATTAATTTATGCCATATATTTTTATATTTATTGAAAAATATGTATAGTCGAACCTAATGTCGAACCTCATCACGAACCTCATCGAAAAATTCGACCCTGAATCGAACTTAATCGTTGCCGAACCCGAATTCGAACCCGAACCGTGTGACATTGCTAGTTAGTTTATTAATCTACTAAATCAATGATGTTCACAGTTCATTGTTCATGTTATAAGTTTTGTTATTAACTTCAAACATGTTTGATCATGTTCAAACTTCACATAAGGTAGTTTATAAATTATAAATTTATGTGTTCAAACTTCATTGTTGACCAAAGCGTTAATCGAGCTTTCCCTCCCTGTAGACCTTAAAGGTGTAGTGAGCAGTGAGCACATGATGGGGAGGTGGGATTTTTATTTCAACACACGATTTATACTTGTGGTCACTGGTGTATAATAAAGTTAAGTTCCATAGGCTATAACACAACTTACATTGAATTTAAGTGCTACAAACTCTCAGCAAAGCACGCAAACACTCGTCTCTTGCATCTCCAGGTCGATGTGAGGTTGTGAATTGTGCTCTCAATGTGAAGTTGTGAGAATTTTGCTCGAATATGATGGAATTTCTCACACTGCACAACAAATTTGATTTCGGCAGGGAGCAAAATCGACTTCGACGATTAACAATGACCAAAAACCCCAAAAATAAATCATGTTGTAGGTTTTAAATGTCACTTTTCGTGGGACACGTATCCTAAGAGCCAAAAACGTTAGGGCACATTTTTGCCACGTCCAAAACACGTGTCTTGATTGGTGGACAGGAAGAAAAACGTTTTCGACACGTTTTAGGGCACATTTTGTGTCCAACACGTAAAATACGGGATATGAGACCTTGAGAGACGTGTCTCGTGACTTGGGTAACACCTAAAAGAGATCAAGGGGACATGAGCACAAACTAAGTCTACTCTTTCCACCAAATCCCCCCATCAATCCATGTCCATAAGCATCCATGATAAGCTAAGTCACCTGACATGGGGACACGAAGGACACGATGGACATGAGGATTCGAGTGTCGGACACAGACATGTTGACCCCCCAAAACAAGACACGTTATATATATATATATATATATATATTAAAAATTAGATATTTCTTACACAAATTCTCATTCATGACACATTCTTCGATTCAAACATAGATCTTCATCTAGATGTAAGTTTTACAAAGTAACATTATGCATACAAATACAATTGTGGCATATTCACCAATGATCCAATAGGACAAGATACTATAGTTTTCTGATTAAGTCTTCAAAATCAAAATGTGTTACATGGCTAGTAGAAATGCCAATGGCAAATAGAAATAGCAAGTACAAAACAACTACAAGCCTCAAGGGAGTAGGTAGCTCATGAGTCAACAAAATCATCTTCACTGTCATAATCATGGTCTCCACTGCTCTCCTCTGCTGCTTGGCCCTTGCTCTCTTGTGACATATTTTCAGAAGGGATATTTGTTTTCTTGAGGCTGTTGTCTTCCCTCAACATTTGAAGCTGTTGTTGCAACCCCACTTCCAATAAAGGGAGCACTTGCAAACCCTGATGAAATTGGAACAAGAGGGGCATCTCCAATGGGGACATTCTTCCCCTTCCTTTGCCCCTTCCCTACTGCCCTTGATTGAGCTATGAATGATGTAAAAAAATAAAGAAAAAATGCAAAAATTTGTAAAAGAAATGCACATGCAAACTACTGTAATAAAAATGTAAAAAAAATAGACATTCTTCCCCTTCCTTTGCCCCTTCCCTATTGCCCTTTGCTCTTCGCTCCCACACGCCCACAGCAAACCCACATCAGGAGAGTTAAATGTGAAGTTGAAATGGGCCAAAACGACCATTTATGGGCTGTGCGACACTCATAAAAGTCGGACATGTGTTCCAAAATCAGGCACGTGTCCCATCGGACCAATTCGGTACACAACAGGGCTGAGGAACGAATCTGGTTTCATAGATGATAAGTAAACCCAATACTCAATTACCAAATGACAAGACATACCTTTAGATTCGGGAGACCCACCTTCAAACATACGATCAATATAGGTGGGTGAGGGACCACATGGTTGGCTTAGGTGGCAAAGAAATGGCACAATAAGCTAGTAGGGGGTTGCAAGGAGCTACTGGCTACCGGCTGAGGTCCATCATGGAGAAAAATTTCTCCTAGGGATATCACCCACCTATATTGATTGAGTAACACTACCTTTTCGTTCAACTTGTCAAGAGTCATTCCCCTTAGAATTTTAGTCTACTAAAGAGGCCATCTCATCGAGAGGAATCTACTTGGCACACACGAGAACATGTTTGGCCCATGTGGTGCCTCGCCATCACCACATGGGGTCCACATGGCACTTATGTCATATTGATTCACGGTACTACCTTCCCTTGTGCTTGTATTCTAACATTCCCCCTCGGTGCCACTTTCCCTGGTATCACTTCCCTAGGTACCATGTTCCTCGACATCACTTTCCTTGGGCTTGTATGGTTTTCCTCGGGGTCATTTCCCCCAGTTCTACATTCTCCGATACCACTTTCCTTGGGATCATTTCCCGTGAGTGCCATTTTCCCTGCGATCATGTTCCCTGGTACCATCTCAGCTCCTCAGACTCATGTTCCTCGGCATCATATTGCCTGGTATTGTTTTTCATGGGGCAGTAGGTTTTAAACATTGATTAACTTCATCTACTATATTAATTAAACATTGATTAACTTCATCTTATTTATTAATTAAATGTTGATTAAATGTCTTAATAAAAGGATTATCAATTAATCCCATGCATGCCCTTCATCAGATATCACGTAGAAAACACATTATTTCAAAGGATCTAGTCATTTCATCAATTCACTGAAACATTTAATAAACTACTGTTGCTTCCCACATTTGATTTTATGATATTTTATACTATTGTTGTAATTGTTCATTTGTACAACCCACATTTGATTTTATGATATTTTGTACTATTGTTGTAATTTTTCATTCCGTTTAGATTACTTCAGTATAGACCTTTGTTGTGATTTGCCAGATTCATTGTATTGCTATGCATACCCATATATTGCCAGTGTTTTCTTTCTAGTAATAAAATTCTATTTCTTTTCATATCTATTATAACTTGGTCAATGTAGATATTGAACAAAATGAAAGATGAATTGAGATGTGGTTGAAACATAAAAAATGGAAGGCATAGTTGGTTGAGTCATGGGTAAAATTGTTTGCTATGTATTCATCATAATTCCAAATACTCCTTTCATGGACAAAGCATACTCATCCAATACACCCATCACGTCATTTACACACTAAAAGTTCTGCATTTTTGGTTTAAGTTAAAGGTTTGTGCCAGTACAGGAGGAGGAGTGCAATCCATGCAATCCCATGTAACTCGACCAAAAGGACTGCAAAATTCTTGTATCAAAATATTATAATAAGATATTGCTGGCCTCTAAAATTACAAAGTAGCATATATTGTCACTTTGTGTATCACGCCATCAAACGTTTTACAAAACAGTTTTGATAGTCTGTTGCATATCAACTCAATATTTTAGCATTGCTGGAAAAATTGAGGAGGCATTGAATAAAATTTTGGTGGAACTCATATACAAAACTTGCAGGTTGGATAAAAAGGACTTGGTTAGAGAGACAACCAACAACTTTTTTGGACCTCATACAATGTGACTTCAAAATGTACACCCTAAATTTGATGCAAGGACAACAGGAAATTGTACCCTTTGATATTTTTGGTCACCACTCCCAGAGTGGTTGTGATTTACATAGGATGTCCAGAAAGCTTGCAACATAGACTAGGACAACTGGTGTAAATGTGTGACTGTAGTACTATAGAGACAAAGGAGTCTGGCATGATAAACATTTGAGGGGGTACCAAATTAAAGTGGGAACATTGGTACTCGTGTACTGGTAAAGCAGTCATAAAAGCTTAGTCACTTGGTTCAAGTTTGTGTTTGAGTTTGACAAGTTTAAAAGTCAACAAAAAATTGACATTCTAAATTTTGATCATAAAATTCGGCATTAACCCTTAAATTTAAAAGTTTTAAAATATATATAATAAAATTTATTCAATATAAATAAATAACAAAAATAAAATAAATATGACATAGAAAATATATAAATATAGTAATTTAAGCTAATTTCTCTAAATGTGGATAACTCACAAATTTATTTGCCTAATCAGTTCATTTTTGAGTCCATATTCAATTCTATTTAAAATTCTGTGTACAAAAATTAATATGTTCGAATTATCGTGACCTGGTGACTTAGCATTAAAGTAAGGAAGCTGTCTCAAATGGGTTTGACCATTCATAGCAGTCAATGTGCATGATAATGGAGCCATGGAGCTGGCCAACCAGGTTGAAACATTGTGTGATGGAACAATCTGTTGATCTGAACTGAAGAATTACAAACCAAGAAGACCTTGTGACAATCAAAGCAAAAGCAATTCAGAGACAAGTTAGAAGGTGAAGCAATATGTCAACTAGTCCAGGTGGAGAGGACTCCACAATCTCCCTTAGGTATGAGTGTATCTTTGATTTTATCTGTGCCCACTGTATTTGGATTGGTCAGTCAAAACTTGTTTTGAGCTCTTGCCAGTCAATCTAATTTCCCTTCGGGAAGTTGGAGGGTTTTTATTGTCTTCATCTGCTTTCTGAAGATATCTCAAGGCATTGTACGAGGGGATATCTCCCAGTGGCATACACATTGGACCAAAGTTGATGGCCATCAAATTGGGAGGTTATTGAACAACTGGCCAGATCTAAATTCATATCTGTTCCTTCGCAAGTGTTTTTTGCATCTCTCCCATGCATTCCATATGTTATAAGGGAGAGCCCTTCCCTTTACATTGCCCGTGTTGCTACTAAATTTATAAGTGTCAGTTCCGTCCAAACCAGCTTACCATGGGTACACCTTTGATGAGAATCTTCCCATCATTGTTTCCCTTAACAGCTGTAATGGATCTATTTTGCATAGGGGGCTCATCTTGACTTTTCAATATTTATGATCTTCAGGATGCCTAACTATATAGTATATACCCATTCGACAAGTGCTCCAATTTACCCTGAAATCCTTCTAACGAGAATCTTCCAGTTTTGGTATCCCTCAACAGTTGTAATGGTCTATCTAGCTGCACCTTGTATTTTGATATCTTGATCTCCAAGATTCCCATATCTGTATTGGTTCTGCAAATGTTCCAGTAACCTCTGTAATTCATCTATGCCTTCTGTGTTTGAGAGAAGTAGCTGTGTGAGCTGATTATATGCACTGTTGGACGGAAGACAACATGAGTAGTCAACATGTGTAGCTGCTAATACTTTTATTCAGATGTTGAGTTTAGGTACTGATGATATTTGGCTTTGCAATCCAGCAAAGTAACCTTTCTTTACTTTTTCAACCACATATTGCTAGAGATTATCCAGTAGTTTATTTGAAAAGATGTGAAATTTAAAACTGCAATTCTTAGAAGGCAATTGCTGTGAAATTTCCAAGATCCAAACAGATCTAATGAATCATATTGCAACAATTGAGTGTACTTCTCTTTTTAAGTAAATTACATTACATAATTAATTCAGATCTGAATTATCGAAGCAACCACTGAAGCAGCCTACACTAAAAATTTGATTCAGAAACAAGGAACTGAACAAGGAAAATCATTCACACATATGATACTTTTATTTTGGACTAATGTCCTCGGAAAAATCCAATGCGGGAAAACTGGTGCAGCAGATCTGAGGGTTTTATTTATTAAGTAGTAGCAATTCTGAATACATCTTTGAATACCCATGGGTAATTCAGTTACACAGAGAAATACTGGGAGAAGAATTTGTGAGAAATACCTCACACAATCACTGAGTTTCCGGCTGATCCGGATGAAGAAAATGTTGCTGTCAACAGGCTCTGTGCAGTTCCAGTGCTGGAACTTCCAGGCTTTGTGTCACCCTCTTCCAGGCTCTGCGTCAGTCCTCCTCCAAGTCGTTTTGCTTCTGTGGATGTTGAGGAACAGCCTCCTGGTGCCACTTTACGGTTCCTTACCTCTGAATCTGATCCACCAGCAAAATCCCGAAACCTCGGCCTCTGCCTCTGCCTTTGCGCTGCCTTTATGTGAGCTTACGCTGCAACTGCGTCAGCCCCTTCTGGTCAAGCTGGCTAGGCTAGAGCACCTCTGCCTCTCTCTCTGAATGATGCTCCACCAGACTGAGGAAATCTCTACCTTTGCGGATGCTATCTCCGCCCCTCACTGCTCAGTTCTCCAGTTTGAAATTCTCAGCAAACTCGCCCCAGAAATTTTGATCTTAGGTCTATTCAGTTTCTTGGTGTATTTTTCAAATGATCCTCAAGTCTTCCTTTATAGTCTTCTCGTTAACAAATCAACGGCCTAGATTAGATGTCTAATCGATGGCTAAGATTAAAACATGACTTGATCTTTGTTCTCTAGAAGATTCACACTCTGTTTTATTAATATGCTTTAATTATTTATTTTCCCTAATAAAACATGAACCGAGTGGAATTTCCACAAACGGTTTTTGGGATCTTTGGATACAAGTGTCTAGACTCTAAGCCATCACTTTCTGATGCTACAAAAATCATTCTCTCTCTTAGCGAGGAAAGTGCTCTAGCAATTATCCCTGTTGCATACTGCTCTGACCCTAAAGCACCTCTGCGCTGCTGAAGTCGATGAACCACTGCGCTGTTGCTGCCACTATACTCCTGCCCATGATACTGCCACTATCACTGCTGCGTCTGCTATGCTGATAGCACTGCCACTGCTAACACTGCATCTGTATTGTAACTCAGTTGTTGAGAGAAACAACTGAAACTCACCCACACTGAACAAGTGTTCAATGGATGCACCTCGGTGCTGAAGAATCTGACTGCTGATAGCTACTGTGCTGTCCCTCTGATGCTCTGCGCTGCTGCTGCTCTGCACTACTGTGCACTGCGCTGCTGCTGTCTCTGCTCTGCGCTGCACTAGAAATGAACGCTACTATCTACTGCACTGTCGTCTCCACTGAAACTCCTCCATCTCGCTACTGCTGATCATGGGGTTGTCCATGTTGTTCAGGCCCTGCGTCAGCCCTCCTTCAAGTCGTTTCGCCTCTATTGATGCTGATGAACAAGCCTCCCGGTGCCACTTTCTGGATCCCGGCCTCTGAATCTGATCCACCAGCAAAATTACGAAACCTCTGCCTATGCCTCTGCGCTGCCTCTGCGTGAGCTTACGCTGCCACTGCGTCAGCCCCTCCTGGTCATGCTGGCTAGGCTAAATCACGATGTAGATGTAGAGACATCTCTTTCCCTTTCTCGAAATCGACCAGGTATTTCTCGATTCACCAAGTTTTATACTAGTATGGTGAATCGAGAAATTGGCTTTGGACTCCCTATTGTCAGGTTCTGTTTGTGTTGATCTGCTTGTGAATCTGTCAGCGTGTGTACAGGCCATTGTTTTCCACTGACAATTTTGGAGCTGCCTTTTGTTTTCATGTGTTGATGTTGTGATTTGATATCATTTGTGGTGTTTGGATGTTTTCTGTTTTAATGTTTCATGATATCAGCTAATCTTTTGGATTCCATTTGCAGGAATTTATCAATGCCACCGTGCCTCCTTCAGCGCAAGCAACCTTTCCATATTCCTTTACAGTCAACAAATTCTTGCAGGTTGGAGTTTGGCTTTAGGTTTTTTTCTTTTATAATTCATTTTAGAACTGGATTATTTTGCACTGTTATGAGTTGAGCTGTGGATTTCAACATCAATGATTTTGTAGAAAACAATTTGGCTGTGGGAAAGTATTCTTGTTTAAGCTATTGGTCTATATGTTTCTTTTTTAAGATAAATTCATGTTTTGTTAATGTGCATTACAGCCAGGCTCATTTGACCTCGCGGGTAGCATCTTATACGAGGTAGATGAACAGCTATTTCAGACTGTATTTTACAATGGTACTGTTGAAGTTGTCGAGGCCAGTGGCATTCTCAGCATCGAAACAGTTTTTCTAATTACTCTCGGACTTGCTCTGCTCTGTCTTCTCGGGATATGGGTTTATGGACAAATACAACGCTTTTCTAAGGTAAATTTAGGATCTTTATTTTTTGGATTATCATCATTGATTATGAGAAACAGCCAAAACTTTGTATTGTATGAGATAATTAATTTCTTTGTTAGCTATTTTATACATGTCAATCAACCAATGTAAGCAGTGCTTTCCTTGGATATTGTGTTTTTGACCTCCCCCATTTACATACATGGAAATTGTTTTGGAACTAGGTTATTAAATGGTTTTATGGCATAATTTTTGGTAATAGGTTACTATATGGTTTTCTGGCATATTTTATGGTACTAGGTTATTATATGGATTTCCCGAAGGTCAACCTTAGTTTCTGTGTTATGTTTAAGTTTTCAAGGAATATGATTTTGGCAGTAGAGGAGACAGCTTTTGAGTTTACCTTCTCTTACTATTGGATACAGGTATTGGTTTCTTTTGTAATTTAAAGCAATATCCATTTGACTTGGCCTCTCCATCCTTATCATAATTGTTACTGTAATCCCCATTCCCTAATAACATAATTTCTGAAGGGTACAGTTTTTGATGCTATAATTGTTGTCAATGTAATACTCATTTTGGATGGGTTCCCTAGTCCTACTAAAAACAGAAATATAGATAAAATAAGGTAGGACAGACAGTTTTCAGGAATCAGACTTCACTTAAACCATCTAGCAATTTGAAACTTGTAAGTTCACCATTGATGAATGTAAAGTTTAGGCCAATGGTCTATATGTCTATTTAATATATTTATCACTGCAATTGGCAAGAATTTTATCCCCAGCAGTTCTGAAAATTGTACAGGCTTCTTGTGACTTCAAAGTTATAGTGATGAATACAGTTATGCCTTTGCTTCAATCTAATCAACAATCAAAATACTAACTTCTTGCGCTAGTGCCCTGAATTGGTAGTTTGTCCTTTTCTTTCCCATTTCTCTCTTTCGACTGCAGGGTCAGCTTCAAAGTCACGTAACTTGAACACGGAGTGACAGAAAATTTGAATAAAAAGAGTTAACTCGAACTTGGAAATATTAGGGAAAAATTTGAGATTTTTTGTACCATAAATTTCAAATATGAAAAAAGTTGATATTTTTTGTTCCATGATGATTTTATTCTTATATTTTATGAGACACAGGCTGATGAATTATGAATTTATCTGTGTAGAAAACGAAGAGGACAACAAAAGTAGAAGTTGGAACCGGAAATGCAGATATAACAAATGAGTGGCTGCAGGTATATATCTGTCTCTGAATGTGGGAGAAAAGATTAATATAATCATTAGACAACTTGTCCCAATTGTTCTGGTATTGATATAAAAGCTGTGTGAAAATATGCATATTTTTACTATCACTCCTTTTCCTTTTGCAGGGAACTGCATTCATGCAAAAGCTTTCAAATGGCCATTCTCGATCACTGAAGTCAAAGAAGAAGAAATAAATAATAAGTCTGGTTGCTGGTTCCCTGTGGAATTTATGCAGAGCTACTTGTTATTGGCTGCAGTGGTAAATATGGGCAGTTTTGTAGTCCACATGTAATGTAGGCAATCGAGGTGACAATCGAGGTGATGAGGTATAGATTTAGAGTTCGGTTAGATGCGAATTGATGACCCGCTGCCCTCATCATTGTTCCATTACAAATTTAAAAGCCGTGAGATTTTAGGTTTCATATTTAACCTTCCTTAAAAGCTAATAGTGCTAATTTAGCATAACTGTTTGAGTTGATGTTGTCAACGAAGTGTTTTGATTTTGTACGTGATTTCAATTTCGTTCAGTTGGATTATAAGAATTATGATCCTAAAATTGATGAATTCAGTGGCATCATGGCCTTTCAAATGACTGGTTTCATTGAAGTATTTACATGGTAGACAGTGTAGTGAAGAACTAAGTGTTTGAGATAATCAATTTTTTCTATGATCTTTTAAGATAGGAAAGGCCTTTCAAATGACTGGTTTCATTGAAGTATTTACATGGTAGACAGTGTAGTGAAGAACTAAGTGTTTGAGATGTTCAATTTTTTCTATGATCTTTTAAGATAGGAAAAGATTAGATTGATTTTTACTTGACTGAAAACAAGATATTTGTTGAAGGAGAGCATTGTGTAAACCTAAAATAATACCGATTATTGTGGTTTCATAGTTACAGATACCAATCACATGAAGTTGCAACCGCTAGATACATATACTTGCAACCAACCATTAAAATGATAAAAGGGAGAAAGATGTTGGGTTCACATTGAAACTAAATTACCATGGAAACGTTCATCTGTTTCGACCACTCTTTCACTAGATGTTCTTTTCAGCTCCTGCTTCTGAGAAGTAGACATCCAGGTGAAATGCCAGGTGTATAATCATCCGTCATTGCTTGTCTGATGCTCGTTGGTTATGTTCTGGTGGTGACTTAATTCTTTTGAAGTACTAGCAGCACCTGCATGGATCAGATTGTTCAGATGAGTGGAATACTATAACACTCGATAGCCATGAGGATTATTCTAAGGAACAGGCATGCACTAGGACATTTAATCTTGTGTACGAGGATCAGATATAGGGTCCCTAATCTCACGGCTCATTTTAGAAGGGTTGATGCCCAGCATCATGTACTGCGAAGGCAGATACAGGTTTTCTAAATATATAGTATCTTGCCTTGTTTTTCATAATATTCATTTTATGTTCTTGCCTTTGAAATCTCTAAAAGTACTGTTTCAATAGTCTTCTTTTTCAGAATCATTCTGAACCCGCAAATCAATTAACTTGTGTTTAGCTTGGATGTCAGCAGCAAATGTATTTCTTGAAGCAATGCCGTGCTTAACAATAATGCTTATAGTAGGTTCAGTCAATTTAATATTTTTTTAATAACAATAATTACAATAGGTTTATATATATATGACTTGTTAAATTCTAATTTTTAAAATTTATAAGATTTGTTATAAATTATATAATTTTTAAATAAATTTTAATATTTAAAAAATAATTTTAAATATTTTATAATTTCATTTTAAAAATTAATAATATTGACCAAGGTTTCTACAATAAGTATGAACTTTGAAACCTCAATTTTCTTCAAAATATCATCAATATTATAGTGCATCATTATGCTTTTGAATTTATTGGTTGATGTGAATTTTATACCATCCAAAGTTACCAATGATTAATATAAATAGGTGAAGGGCCAGGATAAAATACTATTTATTAAAGCCATCTATTTTGATCGGAAATATTGATGCTTTTATTAAGGCCCTCTGTTTTCAATCAAATATCCTTCAAGGTTATTTGTATATTGAGTTTGAATGTAAATTTCTTGAGAGAACTCACTTGCTTTTCTTATAGATGACGATGCCGAACTTATGAAACCGACGTTTTAGCCCTGAAACTACTAAATTTTCATGTATTTAGAATCAATAATCCATGTGAAGGACCATTTGAATTGCAAAGAGACTGTTTTCTTCCATGTTTAGTTATTATTATTTTGTTTTAACTTATAATGGACACCCGATTTCCTCTTCTTTTCCTCATAATTGACATCCAATTTTGAAGTATCCTGTGATGTAAGATATGAGGATATGTAATGTTTGACAACAAGGACAGATATAGAGGTTCGGGGAAAACTTAGCATACTATAGTCTAAAATCTGTGTAGTAGAGTTTATTGTAAAGATGTTTGCAAGCCTCAATCCCCGCATGTCGTGGGTATTTCTATTGTAGTTGCATTATTTTTTTGTTAGGAGGATCCATCTTTTCCGCATTCAATATGGGGATTGTTAGCTCTCATTTTACATGAGGCTTACAATAGTGAATTTTTGCATGCCTTTATGACCATAAAATTAAAGTTGACTTATAGATTGATGGAATTTTGGATAGTTTAAAGGTTGTGATTTCATTTGGTGAGTTTATTATGATATTGATGATGTATTTATGGACATATTGAGGGGATATTATGGATATTATGATATTGATGATATATTTATGGACATAATGAGGATATAATACTTCGATTATGTTGGTGATTGCTGCATCTTCATACCAGGAGAAATGGTGATGGATTCCCTTTTGGCCCTGACGATAGAGGCGTCCTCATTGCTAATGCATGTTGAGTTGTGAGGAATGCCTTAACCCTTTTTGGGTATGATTGTCATAGTAATGGTATATTTAACATATGTGCACTTTATTTGGATTAAGTTATCCGCCTTTGCATTGTCTTATGATTAATTTAACACTCATAATGGCCAAGCATTTATGAATATTGGATGATACTTGGCTGTCCTCGTTGCTAATTCATGTTGATTCATGTTGATTTGTGAGGAATGCCTTAGCATTTTTGGGTATGATTGTCATAGTAATGGTATATTTAGCATATGTGCACTTTATTTGGAGTAAGTTATCCACCTTTGCATTGTCTTATGATTAATTTAACACTAATAATAGCTAAGCATTAATGAATATTGGATGATACTTGGTTGCATTGGATTGATGCCTTCATGCCCATGGATTGCCTTGGCAAGAAGATGAGGTCTTGGCATGATGGACTCTTTGCTTGAGGGGGGCGCTTGAGCCCTTTCAACAACTATGTTTGACATAATTTGGCATAGTTTGAGTCTCATTATGTGGGTGACCTTGCTTAATTAGATACTCTTGTCACATGGATCAAGTTGAAGTACCATTCTTAGTGGAGTTCTTAGTTTCCCTCTTATTTGCACATATGTTGAGGCATGCTAACGTGATTTTGCTTTATGAGGTTGTCCCCTTGCTTTACAAATCTAGTGGATTAATTTAGTATTTGGCAAATGAATGAAGATATATGCTCATGAGGTAACCATATGTTGGGGTCGTGTTAACAACCATTGGGTCATTGTTGAACACTTATCCGTGATAGATAGTTTTGGAGGAGTTTTGGATGGGTGTCTTAGCTCATGAGCATATATCTTTTGACATAGGGCCCAAATTATTAGTGTCAATAGATGCGTGTGGCTTAACTTTGTTGTTTGAATGTTTTGTGTTTTGAGAAGGTATTTGAACGAGAGGTCCATTTTGGGAGGATACACTTCGATAACCATCAAATTATTATTGCGTCAAGAGGCGCTGTACAACCTAGAATGGTAGAGACATTGTCCTATAACAATACATTAAAAACATGAAATAATACTTGCATTAAGAAATTAAAAACTATTAATAACAAAAAAGTCTTTGAATGCCCACCTTAAATAACATAATTTTACATCATAATGAAAGTAAAATTTCATAAATTATCTATAACTAGTTATTACTTTTTAGCATGAGGAAGATGTGTAATTCCTGTACTCGTTAATATAGAGATTATACATGGCATTTAAAATAATATTGGCATTATATCCCACTATGAAGGAGATCTCTAATTTCTCCCTCAAGATAGAGTTGACATGTAGTATCTAAAAAAGAAATATATGTTAAGAATTATCTTAGTGTGAATTTACATTTGTAATTTTTTTATTTTTATTTTTTACTTTCTAATATGAGGAAGACAAGTAATTCCTTCACTATTTAAAAATATTTTAATGTAGGCTTTAAAGAAAATATTTCAATATCCATGTTAACTAATATCTCAATATGATATTAATATATAACTATATAAGGAGTGAGAAAGTGTTGTATATATGTGTTCACCATAAAAAAAATGTTTCAACTTTTGAGAGAGAGAGAGAGAGAGAGAGAGAGAGAGAGAGAGAGAGGAGTTCAATCTAACTAATAGATGAATTTTTTTTCACTGGAATTCGGGGATAAATTGTTATTTTTTGATGTTGAACACACATGGATTTAGTGCCTTGAAAAGCCTCTAGGGCACTCCAATTTTGCACATTAAACAACTTAAACTCAAAGTCTTTAAATCTCTATTGGATTTTGGATTTTGGTTAAATTTGATTGGAAAAAATACTCAGAAAAATGCCATTAAAATTGTTTATTAGTGTGCTGGTCAAAATGGTGGTGTGTAATTCCTTGCTTAGCATGGAGTTAACACATGGTGCCTGCACACACAGAAAAACACATACGTACATAAAAACAGCATAGACCATTCTTAACTTTGGATCTATCAAGCACCAAGAGGGATAAATTCTCTCGATATGCGAGCCTTAAAGTTTTACACTATAAAAGAAGGTATTTGAACGAGAGGTCCACTTTGGGAGGATACACTTGGATAACCATCGAATTATTATTGCGTCAAGAGGCGCTCTACAACCTAGAATGGTAGAGACATTGTCCTATAACAATACATTAAAAACATGAAATAATACTTGCATTAAGAAATTAAAAACTATTAATAACAAAAAAATCTTTCAATGCCCACCTTATATAACATAATTTTACAACATAATGAAAGTAAAATTTCATAAATTATCTATAACTAGTTATTACTTTTTAGCATGAGGAAGATGTGCAGTTCCTTTACTCGTTAATATAGAGATTATACTTGGCATTTAAAATAATATTGACATTATATATGACTATGAAGGAGATGTGTAAGTTCTCTCTCAAGATAGAGTTGACACGTAGTATCTAAAAAAGAAATATATGTTAATTGAAGTATCTTAGTGCGAATTTACATGTGTAATTTTTTTTTTTTTACTTTCTAATATGATGAAGACAAGTAATTCCTTCACTATTTAAAAATATTTTAATGCAGGCTTTAAATAAAATATTTCAATATCCATGTTAACTAATATTTCAATATGATATTAATATATATCTATATAAGGAGTGAGAAAGTGTTGTATATATGTGTTCACCATAAAAAAATGTTTCAACTTTAGAGAGAGAGAGAGAGAGAGGTGTTCAATCAAACTAATAGATGAAATGATTTATTTTCACTGGAATTTGGGGATAACACACATGGATTTAGTGCCTTGAAAAACCTCTAGAGCATTCCAATTTTACATGTTAAACAAGTTAAACAACTTAAACTCGAAGTCTTTAAATCTCTATTGGATTTTGGATTTTGGTTAAATTTAATTGGAAAAAATACTTGGAAAAATGCCATTAAAATTGTTTATTAGTATGTTGGTCAAAATGGTGGTGTGTAATTCCTTGCTTAGCAGAGTTAACACATGGTGCCTGCACACACACAAAAACACATACATACATAAAAACAACATAGACCATTCTTAACTTCGGATCTATCAAGCACCAAGAGGGATAAAATCTCTCGATATGTGAGCCTTAAAGTTTTACACTATAAAAGAAGTTTGCAGCATAAGAGATTTGATCCACCTCGGTGCTTGATAGATTCAATGTTAATATAGATTTATGCCAGTATTAACTCTTGCTAAAACTAGGAATGTAATGATCAATTAAGTCAATCAAACATAGTTAATTGACTTTTAATTGCCATCATTTTATAACGTTATTTATTTATTTAAATTTAAGTAAATTTTTTAATTGCCATAATTTTTCTGGATTTAAAAAAATTGAATAGTTATTTTATATTTGGTTAAAGAGTTTGACATGAGTGAATAATGCCTAGATGTGATTTTCTCAATAAATAAAATCAAAGCATTATACAAATTTAAAATTACCATGTATACATTACATCAATTGCTTATTTTTTCAAAATTTATTTTATGTAATTTATAGTTACTTCATGGTTTATTTTAGAGTCCAACCCTACTCATTTGAGATACTTTAATATTATATAGGATAGAAGGATATGTAATGTTTCTGCCTAGAATTGTTATTGTATTTGGAGCATTGCTTTTGGAGGTTCCCTATTTGAAGATGCAAGTGAATATAACTTTTTTCCTTTTATCTTTTGATTAATTAATATTAGAAAGATGTTTCTTAAAGTTTATACCTCTTTTCTCATGGTCTTGAGTTTAACATTATATTTTATGCAAATTAAAATACAAGTGGTATCAAAACTCTTTCTTGGATACAAAGTGAGAAGTTTTGGACATAAAATGGGAGATTTTTGCTTTTTTATCTTTTGATTTTTGATTGAAAAACATGACAATAACATATGGGTAGAATTTCAAGAATCCAATTTGAGAAATTAATTCATCAAAAGAAAAACCAATTAAAAAAAATTCGTCATTTCGAGAATAAATTAACCACAATTAAAAATTAGCAATATTTTAGGTTTTTTGCTCTAGGTCATGAAATTTGTAGATTGAATATTTTTTATAGAGAGCACAAGTTTAATCAAATGAGAGGAAATAGATCTTGAGAAGTCATGGCATTTCATAATTTGTGGTTATAATAACTAATTTGAGAAGCATATTTTGTGATTATTTTACATTTTTAACCTCAAGCCGTACCTTGCACAAGTTAGTTTTTGATGATTTTAAGAAATGTTTTTTTGGGTTATCAAGCTCATCTTAATTTCTTTAGAGACATGTTTCCATGTCATTAAATAACATAGTGCTTTACTATTCAATGAGTGAAACTGTGATAGTGGAAAAATACACAAAAAATATAAATGGAAATCCTTGTATATGGAATCTCACTTCCATGTACCTTTGGATGGGTAGGAAGTCCTCCAAATATACCTGAAACCAATGTTGGATAAGCTAATTGGTCGTCTTGTTGCTATAATACACTGAGAAAAACTCTCAAAGAGACCACTCTCTAATGCTTGGGAAGTATAGTAGTATGATTAAGGACATAATTGAGCCTCATTTAATACCTTGAGATGTTGGGTTAAGTTGGAGATCACATGTCTATCAAAAACCTATAACACCTGTTACTTCCTTATATTCAGGGCCCAATAAATTTTTCCAGGAAGTGCATCCATGAAGGAGAATCTGAATGCTTATAAACCATTGGATACTTCTCTAGGAAACATGAGCACTCTTTCTATTATAAGATAGTAGAAATAATGGAATATTGGTTTAATAAACTTTAGGATGACATGAACGAATTGGATGAGAAGTTAGATAAGAAGTTGGATAAGAAGTTTTGTTTCTCCACGACACTAGAGAATCTAGGTTAGGGTCATAGAATCTTTGACACAACCAACTCAAATGCCACAACAAACTACTTTGCATAGCGGGATAAACACAACAGTAAATCAACACATGCACAAATAGATCATTGCCCTTATACAATCATTGATACAAGAATACAAATTAGAGTTTGGTGCCAACTACTATGATAACCAATCTACCTTGAACAACACCAATCTTCTCCCAATCCGCAACAACACTAATTTTCCCTCTAGCTTATCATGAGTCCAACAACGAGTCAACACATAGGGTCTTCTTGTGAGTTGTTCACAACTCCTAGGCTGCCCACTGTCGCTCACAAACTCTTTAGGACTTCTTCCCACTATTTCCTTTTAGTGATGCTCCAATGAAGACAATATTAGGCCATGGAGTCTGCCCTATATCACTGATAGATGTCCTCTTCAACAAACTTGGGTTCAATTACTGGTCCACTTGGCTGCCTTCTTTTGTCCTTCAAAAAGTCAACCATTGACCTCCAAACCACTGCCACTTCTAGCAGACCTAATGTCCTTCTCATATATGCACTTAGGGTATCCTTTGAACACTTACTTGTTTCCCTCCAATCAACTACAAGAAGCCCAAAAAATACTGCCAAACCTAGAATATCTATCCACAAGCAACAAATCAACTTTATGATACCTTACAACATACCTTTTTACACTTTTCCGGGTTTGTGCACCTACTGTAGGATCTCAGCCATTTCAATCCTACCAATGTACTCCAAAACCCATCCTCTAGCTGTGGTCTTATTCCTCCTTCAATCCTCTTCCATTTGTTGGCTTATAGGAATGCTTCTATCCCACTATTAGGCATTTTAGCCCCCTTCCAATATGAAGTTGTAGGGATCGACCCTCCTGTCCAGACAATACACAATTTGGCCTGATCTCAGAATATTATAACACAAAAAATCGCATAAGAAACAACCCAAAATTTCCCTTCAAGTCACGACCTACACTCCCAATCAAACTCAACTCCAAAACAATTAGAAGAAGACACAAAACAATCCTTCTTATCTTCGGCTAGGGATTGATCAGGTGATCAATTTTTCACTCAAAAACGTAAGTGCTCAAAATTGGTTGCAACATCGTCAAATCGAAGTGCTCACCGTTTTGAATCCAACAACGTTCGTTTCACCTCAATCCAACACTGGGAGCTCAAGTTATAACCTGTTGACTGTTTTCCCAAACAAGCAAAAAATTGGCAAAATTTGGGTTTTGACTGTGTTTTTTTTGGGTTTTTGAGGGCTAGTGGAAGGCTGCCACTTGGCCTCCCTACATTGGTCAAAATTCCATATTTTTCATTGGTTGAAAGTGGACCAATAGTAGGGAGCCATGTGGGCCAATGGGAGGCAGCCACGTTGCCTCCCCACACTAGTCTAAAATTTTATTATGGAGGTTGATCACAACCCATGGGAGTCGAACTCGTAACCTCCCACCAAGCATCCCCAAGCATTACCACTAGACCACTACATGAGTCTTATTATATGCAGTAAAACATTTATTTAAAGTTGAATGAAGCGCCGTTTGGGGGTGGGCCAGGGCTAAGCCCTAGCCCTAGTCACCATGCCCACAAGAACCAAGGGGCAAGACCAGGGGTCGTGGCTTAGCCCCAACCCCAAGTACGACCTAAAATTCGGTCTGAAGGAGTTAGAGGATGAATTAATGGTCTGAAAAATGCACCTGCGTAGGGAGAAATTGTCGCTCTGTTAGAAATTTTCGAGGAGGATTTGTAGGACGGTTAGTTAGAGGGGCGAATTTGTAGGATGATTAACTATAAAATTCATGAGAGAGATTGTAGCTCATAACTTTTGGCATTTTTGGCCAAAATGAGTTCAGAAAGAGGCTTCTTAGGGGTTTTTGGATGATACGAATCCAATGGTGACCTCTAATTTCTGAATTGAGCACATCTACAAAGTCTTTTTGTAGGCAGAAGACCAAGAGTGTATAGATCAATTAGGCTTTTGAGGATATTTTTTTGATTTTTTATCCAAATTGAGCTTAGAAAGAGGCTGCTTTGGGGTTTTTGGACGTTCTGAATCCAACGTTGACCCTTATTTTATGTTTTTAGCTCATATAAATGGCCTTTTTGTAGGTTGGAGGCTAAGGGGTGTATGGATCAAACAAGGTTTGGTAGCAATTCTTGAGGGTGATGAGCATGAAGAAGGCCTTGTAGGGGTTTCTTCACCTTCATAATTCATTTGAAACAACTGTAAACAACAAGGTTCAACTCAGGTTTAACTTATTTCATGATGAAGTTTTCATTATGTGCTTCAATGTGGAATTGAAGGGTGCACATGATGTTTTTAACCCATTTCAGTTGAAGTATGTCATCTTTGTAGGAGATGTTTTGAGTTGTTGTGAGAGTTCTTTGTAGGAGAAAATTACCTTGTAGGGGTAATAGCCACATGTCTATTTGTAACAAAATTTTATGTACTTCATTGATACTGAATATATATGAGTGGTATAGTCATGTTGACAGGCTCGAAGATGTAGCCTAGGAGAGGTGAACTCCGTCAACAACCTTTTATCTTGCTCTTCTTTATGCCTACATGGATTATGTATATTATATTCATTATGTTTTGTTTTTTTTTAATGATATTGTCTATATTGTCTACTGAAGCCAAAGTTTCAATCGAAATATATTTTTTGGTCGGAATCCGGTAATTTGTTTTTTCTAGAATACATTTTTTAACTATTAAATTATTTTATATTTAACTTTTTTTTAAAAACTATTTAACTTGCTTATATTTAACTATTTAAGTATATATTTGATATTTTTGGCCGGAATCCGATAATTTGTCCTTTTTGGAATACCTTTTTTAACTATTTTATATTTAACTATATTTTTAACTCAAGGAAAAATCATATTTTCAATTAATAAATAGTGAAAATTACATGTTGTATCAATAATCACATGTTGTATCAGTTGCATATAAACAGTGCTGGAAAACCAGTTGATGCATATCAACTGTCTAGTATGTATGTATGTGTTATATACAAGTTCAGATAATGCTGCATTTTTTGACACAAATACTCAATCTATATCGACAAAGACAAAAATAAACAAAAATTATAGTAGATTTTGGATCATGTTGTGTCTTCCCGCTCCTCTATGAATGGCCTGTGATAGTATTGATGGAAATCATTTTCCTACTAAACCTGTATCATCCATTGCTCGAATTGAAGAAGCGCGACTTCTTTGGATAGTCTGTCGTAAATATGGTTCCTTTCCCTGTAAATGTGAGTACAAGTAATATAGTCAAAATGTTGTTTGAGAGCATAAATCTCCTCCATTATGTCTCTGGGTGTGTGTACGTAGCATTGTAAAATATAATTGAACTAGTTAATAACTATCTTAGAGTCTCCAAAAAACTGTAGATATCTACAGTTTTGTTCATGTGCAAAGATCATCAATAAGCAGAGAAAATTTAGCTCAACATAGTTGTTGGTTCCCCTTCCCAAACAAATCTTGAGTTTTTAATAGTGTGTGTATGAGATATATATGATTTCCCCACCTCCAAAACCATTTGCTTGTGCAGATCTGTCAAAGTAAGCCCATGGGTGTGATTTATCAATGATCTTAGGTATGATATGTCTCACACGGTTAGAGGGTTCCTCATTTGGTATCAGACTGAATACCTCCTTTATTTGTGCACAACAGAGCTGCCAATCTGTGGACGAGTCTTGAAATATTTGTTTGTTGCGGGCGATCCATATGCCCCAACAGATTATGACTGAGAGGTTTCTATGCTTGTGCTTTTTTGCCGACTTCCACCATTGATGCCAGGTATCGTAAAATGACTCGCCATGCCACCTATTTGAGATGTTGAGCATATGGGAGAGTTTTTGCCAAACTTTCTGTGTGATTGGACATGATATGAATAGGTGAAAGACCGATTCAGACATGCTTTTGCATAGACAACATCTGGATGGATCGTGTAATGTGCGCTTCATAAGGTTATCATTTGTGGGGACTTTGTTATTTAATAAGCACCACATAAATAGCTTGGCTTTTGGCACTGCTTTAAGCTTCCATAATGGTTGCCACCACCATTCTTTATCAGCAACTTCATGATCCGATCGAATGAAAAGATAGCCATCCTTGGGAGTGTAATGCCCATGTTTTGAAATAGTCCAGATCAATTCATCCTCACATTCTGTGATCCAGACGTGGGATTCAAAAAGGGCACTAGTGTATGTGGACCATTCAATATGGAATTGACGAGGAATCCCCATTATAGTAGCTGACTTCCAAGCTTGTCTGTAGAGTGATGAGTTGGCCTCATCAGAAATTTGTGACAGATACTTAATACCTAAGGTATCAAGATGGTGTCTCATCTCCTGAGATAAAAGGTGGCCATTTCCACAACCCGACGATGCATCATATCCGATACACACTTTTTCACCTGATCCAATCCGCCACGCCAATCCCTGCTTGATGACATTGATAAAGTGTATAACACTTCTCCAAATATTGGATATGTCTGACCTAATTTTGATATTGCTGCAAAACCATTCCAAATATGTAAGAGGGTATATATATTTGTTGTATACAAATTCGTGCCAGAGACCTGAAGTTGTGAGAAGTTTCCATCCTAATTTGGCTGTGAGTGCTTTTGAAAAATTTTAATGTCTTTCATTCCCCAACCTCCCCATTTCCTGGGTTGTGTAATGCATTCGCAATTTACCCATGCAAATGTGCTTCCTTCATATCCTCCCCTCCATAAAAATTGTTGGCATATTTGTTTTTTTCGATTTGTGATACCTTTTGGTATCCAAGCAAGTGACATCTAGTAAACGAGAGTCACTTCCAGCACTAATTTGATTAAGACCAATCTGCCAACCCTAGATATCCATTTATGTTGCCTAATGTTAATCCTGGCTTCTAGTTTTCCTATGAGCCATGCCCAATCCGCTATATGGTAATTGTTGGGCTCTAGACGAAACCCCAGATACTTTAGACCTTCCTCCATATCAGTCTGTCTGTATAAAAAGTGTCATTGAGAAAATCTCTGCTGATGTTGTGGGCAGTTGACAGTCATGATATTGGATTTTTCCATATTTGGAATCATCCCAGTGCCTTTGGAAAGGGCTTTTAAGATGTGTAGAAAATTGGTTGTATATTTAATGGAACCATCCAAAAAATTTAATACATCATCTACGAATAACAAGTGTGATATAACAGAGGTATCAAAGATTCTTACCCCAGATATATGTTTAGTTCTTTGCACACTTGTGATAAGTCTGCTCATCCCTCCATGATGAGCAGGAATAGCAGGGGAGATAATGGGCAACCCTGCCTCAGACCTCTGCCCGCATGAACGAAATTTGAGGTTGCACCATTAATGAGGATACTATATGAGGCCTAAGTAACACAACACATGATCCAGTTGATGAATGAGTGTGGTAAGCCAATTTGAGTGAGTATAAGTCTGAGATATGTCCAACATGTTCAGTCAAATGCCTTTGATATATCCATCTTTAGTATGATGCTTTTCATATGCTTGAGTTTAATGGAGTGGAGTCCTTCTTGAGCAGTACCAATGGCCTGATGGATTTGTCTATGAGATAGGAAGGCAAGTTGTTCTTTGGAAATATGGCGATATAATATAGGCTTATTTTGATTAGCAATAATTTTGGAGATAATCTTGTATATGCAGTTGCAAAGAGATGTAGGCCTGGATTCATCAAAAGTCTGGGGATTTTCTGATTTTGGAATAAGAGCAATGAATGTAGTGTTAATGGGACCATACATGTGACATTTAGTTTTGTAGTCCTCCACCACCCTGAGAATATCTTGTTCAATTAATTCAAAAAATCTGAGATAAAATTCAATGGGCCAACCATTTGGGTCCAGGATTTTATCTTTATGGAACCATTTCAGAACTGCTTCAATTTCTCCCAATGTGACAAGTTTGTTTAAGTTGTCAGTGTCCTCTTCGTCGAAAAATCCCGAGAAGTGCCTGGCCATGTTGAGAATGTGATTGTTGGTGGATTCTCGAGGAGCTATGAAGAGGTGGCTGAAATGTCGAACCCCCATATATGCAATATGGTGAAATGAAGTGGCCTCTCTCCGCGAACTATCCTTTAGTGACCAGATAGTGTTGGTAATTTTTTTCCCTTTTGCACGTTGTTGGAAGAATTTTGTGTTTCCTTCCACAGATTCTAGCCATATTGCTCTGCTCCGGAGTCTCCATTCCTCTTCTTTATATTTAAGAATTTTAATCTTCTCATCTTCTAGTCGATTCAGGGTGAGTTTGTTCTCAGCAGTTAGGGAGCCCATGTTATTGGAGTCCATCATGACTACAATCTACAATTCAAGTTGCCTCAACTCAATCTCATCCTTATTTCATTTCTCCTTGATCCATGTAATAGTTCTATGCTTAAGATTTGATAGGTTATCAAAAAACACTTTCGTAGGGTCCCTGTCCATGGAATGGCTATAAGTTGTCCAGGATTCTTTGACCAATTGATGGAATTCTTCTTCTTTTAGCCAAGTTGAGTTAAATTTGAAAGGATCTCTTGGTTTTGAGGTTGGGCCAACGATCTACAAATAGATGGGAGAGTGATATGATATACCCCTAGACCCAACCCATTGTCTAATCCCATTTAATTTGTCCACCAGGGGGGCCTTGATGAGGAATCAATCAATTCGTCTGGCCAACATGGCATTCCTAGTGCGTCGGTTACTCCAAGTGGGCTGAATTCTAGCCATGTGAATATTCAAATAGTTATGATGATCCAAGATATGTTCAAAAAATTATGAGAGAGGGTCGATCTAGCCATGATTCCCCCATGATTCTGCGTGGCCAAGAGAGAAGTTGAGGTTGCCTCCTAAAATGATGTTATCAGATGCTATGGGAGCAAATCTTAATAACGATTCCCAGAATGCTTCTCTGTTGTGGCAAGGGATGTATATATTGATCAAGATCAGATTCATATTGAGCTCTACCAAATAGAATTATGAGGCTAATACCCCTTCTCTACCCCAAATGTTGTGAATCCACATTGTTTTGTTGTAAAAACTCACTGCACATCCACTAGATCTACCTCTCGCACCCAAACTATGGAAGGTCCAACGAGAAAAAATAGATTGGAGGATTTTAGAAATCTGTATTCCTTCACCCATGGTTTCTTGTAGGAATATGACATCCAACTTCTCAGATTGCACCAATTTTTGAAGGGCCAATTTTTTGTCCAGGCTGGCCAAGCCCCTATAGTTGAATGAAAGGCATTTCATGGGGAAACCGATCCAAGGTTTTCTCTTGCTCTAAGAACCCTATCAATAAGAATATGTTTTCCGGATGAAACATCGTGTCCAACTTGTTTTATAGCTTTGGAGATGTATGAATGTCTTCCTCTTGTGGAGTGAGAGGTCTTAGGAGGGGAGGCTTCACCTATGCCTAACCCAAAGGCAGTGATTTTATTGGATGGGTCTCTTGGTCGCAAATTGTATCGATGAGAGGTAGAGTTAGATGAGGTATCATCTGTTACATATAAGTGAGTATCAGGGAGTGTGGTAATGATAGGGTCGGGGATGCCAGGCGGGGCATGTGTTATGGAACAAGAAATAGATGGAATATTACAAGATGAAATAGGAACACCCATGGATGAAATAGATGCATATGTATAAGATGGAATAGTATTGATCAATGTATATAATAGAGTGGAGGAGAGTTTTGTACTCGAATATGGTTCAAATCTGGTAGTGTTTTTTCTGGAGGCCCTTTCTGAAGGTGTTCCAGATGCCAGGTGGTGATCGCCATTCTTCTTTTGTATCGTGCGAGCGTTGTGTTGTGGATTTGACGTGGGCCTTTTGCATCCTGTATCTGTCATCTGCGTGCCTTTGAATGCCACCATGTATGTAGAGTCCTTGTTTTATTTGCCCAACATCAGGCATTCCTTATACAAATGCCCTACCTAATGACATCGTCTGCACCGGAAGGGGAGGCCTTCATAATCTAGGACCTGTAGCTTTGAGTGGCCCTAGTACTGTAGATCCATCCTTTCGACCAGGACGTCCTTGGTATCCAGGTGTACAAGAATACAGGTGATAGCCATATTTACAGACTCCAAATATGATCGATCATGTTCCAGATATGTGCCCAAATTGTTTCCAATGATGCGGAAGACTTCTTCAGACCAGAAATGAAGGGGAAGACCAGGTAATCGAACCCATATAGGCCCTGCTCCTAGATTTTCCTTTACAGGGTATGAAAGCGGAGATCATCTCTTCAGGTGTACCAGCGCAAAATCAATATGCCAAAATTTTGTCAATGACAAACTTGCATGGTCCAGGTGTTAGAATATTAGGGAAAACTAGCCTCGAGACATAGTGATCATAGTAGGCAGATGTTCCAGCGTATTTCCCAAAATCTCGAGAGCCCATTTCTTTAAACGCTTAGCTGAGTAGGTTCTGCCCCTGACCCTTCCCACCAGAACAAAATTTGCGGTGATAGCGACCTGACCCATAGATATGCATTCCCCGAATATCAAATTCCTTTCCCTTTCTCTGACTTTGGTGCACTTGTACTTTTTCCCCAAGGATTTGTGCGCTGCTTCCGATGGTCATACAATTTCATGGAGAGGAGTATCCTCTGAGTCCAATATCCTGGAGTCTTCCGGACATAAGATATTTAGATGGGCGCCATCAAAATAACCAGAGGTTCCCCAAGGGTTGGGGCTTTAAGTATCCAGATAAGGTGATAGAGAAAACCCAATGCTTGAGGGTATGGCTTCGCCAACACTAGAAATTTTGAGATTCAGACCTGATAATGCAGAATCAATGCATGGTACCGTCGCAAGGGTTTTCTCCAAAGTCCAATTTTGAATATTAGAGGGAGAGGGTATAGTGAATGATGGATGTTCCAAGGGCTCAACGGAAATTAGGTCACCGAATGATGAGTGGTCAATGGAATTGTGAACAAACCCTAATTAGGTGAGATTAATATCATTAAACTCCATGGCAATGGGTGATGTGGATACCTAAAGGTCGTGTGGTGCGTTGTCAACTGGTGAGGGTGGACAATTAAGATGAGGTGTAGCCCATATAGTTCTGGAGTCTAGGTGGTCGAAGGAGTAATCGATGAGTTCTTCCTCCATAACGGTCGAGAAATATCAAGATCAAGTCAGACAGAGGAGGGTCTGGGAGCGTGGAGTTCGGAATGATGGAGAAGGGAATATGCCGATGATCATCGTATCTATGTGAACATTGTTCAAGCTGAGCTGAAATGTCACAACAAAAGCTCCTTTAACCAAACCCTAACTCGATGCTGGTTCGCTCGCAACTGCAGAAATTTAGAGCCATTTTCCTTCCTCATAATAATTTTCATAACTGTCTATATATATTTTATATTTAAATTTAACTATCTATATTTAACTGTGTGTATATATATTTTATATTTAACTATTTTTTTGTTGTTTTTTAATGATATTGTCTACTGAAGCCACAATTTCAACCAAAATATATTTTTTGGCTGGAATCCAGTAATTTGTCCTTTCTAGAATACATTTTTTAACTTTTAAATTATTTTATATTTAATTTTTTTTTTTTTTTAAACTATTTAACTAGCTTATATTTAATTATTTAACTATATATTCGATATTTTTGGCCGAAATCTGGTAATTTTTCCTTTTTGGAATACCTTTTTTAACTATTTTATATTTAACTATATATTTTATATTTTTGGCCGGAATCTGGTAATTTGTCCTTCCTGGAATACATTTTTTAACTATTTAACTATAACTATATTTTATTTTAACTATTTAACTATTTTATATTTTATATTTAACTAATTTTTAATTTAGATAAATGTCTTTCGGATTAATCACATCATTAGGATTAGGTCGACGTTTCGAACCATCTAATTTTTAATTAACTATAAATATATTTTATTTTTAATTATTTAACTATAATTTTCTATATTTATATTTTATGTTTAACTGTCTATATATATTTTATATTTAACTATTTTTCTTGGTGTTTTTTGGGCATTGATATTAATGTCAAATGGGCCTGCATTTTTAATTTATATATATTTTTACTAATTAATAAATTTTTCAACAATTTAATTCATATGGGTAAGGTAGGTAAATAACGTTAATAAAATATTTCATGAATACTCAAATTAATAATAAAATATTTCATCGATACCTAAATTAATAATAAAATATTTCACAGATGCCCAAATTAAACAATTTAAAATTATTTAGAACATGTACCTATTTTTAAATTTAAAGGATTTTGATTGGTTTACATAATATGACATGGGAATTGTTGGGTGTGGAGCCTGATTATCTTCTTTATTTTGTATCACAGAGTTGGACCCCTGTTCTTAACAGGGTGGCAACGCTGCCCGTAATTAAATGTTTCCTGGGGGGGGGGGGAGGGGGGGGGGCGGTGGGGCGGCTGCGACTTTATGGAGCCCCACCCTGGCAGGGGGTTTCGAGGGCAGCGCCCCCGAAGCTAAAAACATATGTAAAATTGCCTTGTAAAAGTATTGTAATTTCTAGTCAATCTGGGCCATTCATTAGGCGGATGATCTGACGGTAGAATTTATGTTTAATTTAGGGTTTTTTATCCTAGAAGGCAACCCCTCGTTTTGTATGAGGGTATTGTATTGCGGCTGTGTATTGTATGTGTATTCTCAGAGCGAGAAACAGATATGGATACTGTGAGAGAGAATAGAGGATATTAAAATGGATCTGCTGTAGGTTGTGTCTCTTCATTTTTCTAGATAATAGAAAGGAAGGACTGGTTGTTCAGGGTGGACGTAGCCCAAACTGGGTGAACCACATATATATGTGTCTCTTCGGTTTTATGTGTTTTGTGTGTTTGTGTTTTCCGCATATTTTATGTGTTGCATTGCTCTATAATATATATTTTTCTAACAACTGGTATAAGAGCCGAAGGTTTGTTTGGCTGATAAACTCGTAGGAAAGAAGGGTTCCTAGTTCGAGTGGGAGCAATGGCGGAAGATGGTAAGTTTAGGGTCGAGAAATTTAACAGCCAAAACTTCCCGCTATGGAAGATGAAGATGGAAGATTATTTGTATTAGAAATATCTGTACCTACCATTGAGCGGAAAAACAAAGAAGCCGATAACTATGACAAACACAGAATGGGAGATTTTCGATAGAAAGGCACTTGGAACAATATGGTTGTGCCTCGCGGCATCGGTAGCCTTCAATATTTCGAAGGAAAAAACAACAGAGGGTTTGATTAAGGCATTGGCGAAACTACTATATGAAAAACCTTCGGCCTCAAACAAGGTATTTCTTATGAAACATTTATTTAATATGAAGATCTCGGAAGGTGGATATGTTGTAGACCATTTAAATGATTTTAATACGGTTACCAGTCAGTTAATTTCTGTAGGGGTAAAATTTTATGATGAAGTTAGGGCTCTGTTATTTCTGTGCTCATTGCCAGAAAGTTGGAATGGTTTAGTTATGGCCATTAGTAACTCTGTCTCTGGATCTAGTACTTTAAAGTTTGATGATGTTGTCGGTGATATCCTTAGCGAGGAAATGCGAAGGAAAAGCTCCGGTGAGACATCGGGTAATGCTTTGAGTGCTGAGTCCAGGGGAAAAAATGGAAAGAGGAAAGAGCTCAAGATATCGCAGTAAATCAAGGAAAGACAGATCCAAGTCTAGATCGGGGATAGTGTGCTGGAAATGCGGAAAGAAAGGACACCTGAAGAAAGAATGTAGATCTCGGAAGGGAAAAGAAGGAGACACACAACAAGAAAAAATTCATGAAGCAAATGTGAAAGGTGATGTGTTACAAGATGCTTTGTTTCTTTCTTTCGAAAATGTTACTGATTCCTGGGTGGTAGATTCAGGGGCCTCATTCCATGCCACACCTGATAAGAAATATTTTCATGACTATGTTCAAGGAGATTTTGGACAAGTCTGTTTGGGTGATAAACCCTGTAAAATTGTTGGAATGGGTAAGGTTCTTGTAAAACATCAGAATGAAAACCAATGGCTATTAAAGGAGGTAAGGCATGTTCTAGATCTGAATAAAAATATGATTTCAACAGGGCAGTTAGGCGGTGAAGGTTGTGTGACAACTTTCACAAATACAACTTGGAAGGTCACCAAAGGAGCCATGGGAATAGAAAAAGGTGAAAAGGTTGGTACATTGTATTTATGCAATGGTATTTCTAACTCTGTTAATGCCTTAACTTCCAATGGAGTAGATGCAACATTATGGCATCATAGGCTTAGACACATGAGTGAGAAGGGGATGAAGATTCTTCTCTCAAGAAAATTTTTGCCAGTTTTGAAGAATATTGATTTGGATTTATGTGAGAATTGCATTTATGGAAAACAGAAGAGAGTCATATTTATTAGAGTTGGGAAATAAAAGAAGAGCGAAAAGTTAGAGCTTGTGCATACAGATGTATGGGGACCTGCTCAGGTATCATCTCTCGGTGGCTCTCGTTATTATGTTAATTTTATTGATGATGCAACTAGGAAAATTTGGATTTATTGTATTCAGAATAAATATGATGTATTTGATACTTTCAAGAAATGGAAAGCTTTGGTTGAGATTGAGACATGAAAGAAGTTGAAGTGTCTCAGATTAGACAATGGAGGTGAATATTGTAGCAAAGAGTTTGATGGGTACTGTTTAGAGCATGGAATTCACAGAGAGAAGGCAGTTCCATGAACGCCACAAGAAAATGGTGTGTCAGAAAGGATGAACAGAACAATCATGGAGCATGCAAGGTGTATGAGATTGCATGCATGATTTCCTTTACAATTTTGGGCTGATGTTGTAGATACTGCTGTTTATCTAATAAACAGAGGGCCTTCAAGTTCCTTGGATAGTGGTATTCCAGAGGAGGCATGGACAGGTAAAAAGGTAAACTACTATTTTTTAAAGCCTTTTGGTTGTGAGGCCTTTGTCCATATTAATAAAGAAAATAGAACAAAGCTTGAGGCAAAATCAAAGAAATGTACCTTTATTGGATATGGTGTTAATGATTTTGGTTATCGCTTATATGATTATAAAAATCATAATATCATTAGGAGCGGAGATCTAATATGCAATGAAAAGGTCTTGTATAAGAATCAATTGCAGGAAAAGAAACAGGAAAATGAAAAAGAAAGAATACACAGTTCTTGATGAGATCACAAAAAAAGTAAAGGTGCCTGAAAATAATAATAATCAACAACCACAACAACAAAAACCACCACAACAGCAACATGCACCTCAAAAACCTGAAAGTGGTGTGAGAAGATCTACTAGGATAAGTAGACCCCCTGAACGATACTCTCCTTCATTATATTATTTATTGTTGACTGATTCTGGTGAACCTGAATGTTATGAAGAAGCAATACAGGTTGAAACCAAGAAGAAGTGGGAGCTAGACATGAAAGAAGAGATGGACTCCTTAATACATAACTGGACTTGGGACTTAGTCAAGTTGCCTACAGGTAAAACCACATTGCAGAATAAATGGGTTTACAGGCTGAAGGAAGAAGATGGAGGAAAATAGAGGTACAAAGTTAGACTTGCGTTGAAGGGGTTTTCACAGAAGAAAGGTATTGATTTTGATGAAACGTTTTCTCCTGTTGTTAAGATGACTTCAATCAAAACTATCTTAAGTCTTGTAGCAGCGAAAGATTTGCATCTTGAATGGTTAGATGTAAAGACATTATTTCTCCATGGAGATTTGGAGGAAGAGATCTATATGCAGCAACCATAAGGATATGAGGTCAAAGGGAAAGAAAAATTAGTGTGCAGGTTGAAGAAGATCTTGTATGGCTTAAAACAAGCTCCAAGGTAGTGGTATCTAAAATTTGACAGGTTTATGTCTGAACAAGGTTATACTAGATGTCACTCTGATCATTATGTTTATTTGAAAAAGCAAAATGATGGAAACTATATTATATTTTTATTGTATGTAGATGACATGCTTGTTGGAGGGTCTAACATGCAGGAAATAAATGTGCTCAAAAGAAAATTGGCAAATTCATTTGCAATGAAGGATTTGAGAGCTGCAAAAAAAATCCTTGGTATGAAAATAACTAGAGATAGGAAAAATCGCAAATTAACACTGTCTCAGAATGAGTACATACAAAAGGTGTTGAAAAGATTTAATATGCAGAACGAAAAACCAGTTAGTACACCTTTTTCTAGCCACTTCAAACTTAGTAAGGAGATGTGCCTGAAGACCCAAGAAGAAATCGATTATATGTCTAAAGTTCCATATGCATCATTAGTTGGAAGCTTAATGTATGCAATGGTCTGCATATGGCCTGATATTGCACATGTAATGGGAGTTGTAAGTAGGTACATGAACAATCCAGGAAAATAACATTGGATGGAAGTGGAATGGATTCTCAGATATTTGAGAGGTACCACAAATCAAGCATTATGCTTTGGTGGTTCAAACAATTCTCTACAGGGATATGTTGATGCAGATATGATAGGTGACAGTGATAACAGGAGGAGCACTACAGGGTATGTATTTACTGTAGGTGGAACATGTGTTAGTTGGGTTTAAAAAATCCAATGTGTTGTTGCACTTTCAACAACAAAAGCAGAGTATGTTGCTGCTATAGAGGCTAGTAAAGAAATGATTTGGTTACAAAGGTTTATGGATGAATTGGGTAAGAAGCAGTATATGGGAACGTTATACAATGATAGCCAAAGTGTCATTCATCTTGCAAAGAACTCAATATTTCATTCCAGTACTAAACACATATAGCTCAAGTACCATTTCATACGGTTAGTGTTGGAAGATGGATAGTTGAAGCTGGAAAAGATACACACTAGCCAAAATCCTGCAGATATGCTAACAAAAGTTGTAACTAGGGGGAAACTAAGATTATGCTTAGTTTCAATTGGTCTTCAAGTATGATGATGAATATGAGAAACAACCGGGTCCAAAGTGGAGTCATTGTCCAGCAAATGAAGCAGCGGTGGAGTTGCTATAATCAGTCTCCAAGTGGGAGATTGTTGGGTGTGGAGCTTGATTATCTTCTTTATTTTGTATCACAACATTGGACCCCTATTTCAACTAGGGCGGCTGGCCACTATCTTAATTGGGAACGCCGCTTGGGGGTCCGGAGCATTTATGGAGCTCCCTCTCGTGGGGGGTTTTATGACCGGTTAAAATCGATGTGAAATTGAATCAGTGGTGTTATTATAATTTATAGTCAATCTGAGCCGTTCATTAGGTGGACGATCTGACGGTAGAAGTTATGTTTAATTTAGGGTTTTTTGCCCTAGAATTCAACCCCTCTTTTTGTATGAAGGTATTGTATTGTGGATGTGTATTGTATGTGTATTCTCAGAGCAAGAAACAAATAGGGAGACTGTGAGAGAAAACATATGATATTACATTGAATTTGCTGTAGGTTGTGTCTCTTCATTTTGCTGGATAATAGAGAGGAAGGACTGGCTGTTCAGGGTGGAAGTAGCCCAAACTGGGTGAACCACGTATATATGTGTCTCTCTAGTTTTATGTGTTTTGTGTGTTTGTGTTTCTGCATATTTTATGTGTTGCATTGCTCTGTAATATATAATTTTCTAACAAAAATTACGTGAAAATTTCATGGGAACTTTTAGGCTAAAGTTTCCTCTAATGACATGATTGCACAAAACATTGAATCAAAATCCTTGTGCTAGTTTTCTTTGATGATATATTGATTTATAGTAAAGCATGAGAATCATACATAGAGCATGTTGATAAGTCCTGGAAACTCTTGAGAGGAAACCAATTATTTGTGAAGTGGTACAAATGTGCCTTTTGGGCTCTTTAGGTTGAATATTTGGGTCGCATTGTAAGTCAGGGAGGAGTGACAATCGATCCCAAGAAGGTGGAGATTATGCAAGATTGGCCTCATCCCAAAACATTGAAGATCTCGAGGGGACCCTTATATGCTACTACAATAAATTCATGAAAAATTATGGCAAATTGCCACCCCCATAGCTTCACTCAAAGAATACCATTGTTTGGAGTGTAAAATCCACACATGCATTCATTAATTTAAAGGATTCCATGTGCACTATTTCAACATTAGCGATGCCCGATTTTAATAAGCGTTTACTTGGAATGTGATGGCCCAGGAAGATTCCCTTGGCATGCACCATTAAGCAATTGCGTGTCCACAATTTGAGAAAATTCTATGAAAAGGAAATGGTGACCTTGTTTCATGCAGTGGAGACTTGGTGGCTATATCTCATAGGGGCATTTTCAGATTAAAACTAACCATCATTGTCTAAAACGCTTCCTCGAACAATGGTTTTCTTCATTAGAGCAACATAAATGGGTCACGAAGATGTTGGAGTATGATTATCATATCATAATAAGAAGGGTAAAGATATTTTTGTGGCCAATGCCTTATCTAGGCAAATTGAGGAGGATTGGTCATTTCGTTATCATTACCAAGTCTAGGATGGCTCAAGGAAGCCCATAGGGAAATGATAGAAAAAAATAATTTCATGTAGCCCATTTAGTGAATTTTTATAGATCCTAACCCCGGTAAAATATATACATGTTAACAAGATACATGACTATATAAAGCATGCATTGTTTTGGGAAAATATTTGACCCTAAACTATGAGTTTTAGAAGAGCTACATTTATTATTGATAATGGGTCGCTGTGGCTTTCATAAAACCTATGAAAGATCTAAGTGTTCATTCTTCTAGGAAGGCATGAAAACACAAATCCATGATTTTATATCATCCTATGATGCTTGTTGAAGAAACAAGGGAGACAAAGTGAAGCTAATAAGGGCATTGCAACCTTTACCAATCCCCATAAAGAAATTATTGTCTTGATATGTGGGACTTCCAAAAGTGGGTGACAAATTGGTCATCATGGCAGTGGTTGATTGTCTCTCAGAAGATGCTCATTTTTGTGCCCTAGATCATCCTTGCGCTCCTTCCTCAGTGGTCGAAGCCTTCATGGATTATATCTCTAAGCTATATGGTATGTTCACATTCATTGTCTTAGATCAAGACCCCATATTCAATAAAAAAAATTGGTAGGAGCTATAAGGTATACTATTGAATATGAGCATTGCATATCATCCTTAGAAAGATTGTCAAACATAAGTGGTGAGTAAGTGGTTGTAAACCTATTTGATATGCTTTGCTTCTGAAAAGATGCATCAATGGGCACAATGACTTCTTCTTTCTCAATGGTGGTACAATACCACTTATCATGGATTACCAAAGTGAAACCATATCAAATTTTATGGAAAAAACCCCATTATTTTTGGAATCCTGTATTGGGCACATCCAAGGTTCATACAATAGATAGACTGCTTCACATCAGAGAAACCATTATTCGTATTCTACATGAAAGCTTGGTCATGGAACAAAATTGAATGAAACAACAACCTGATTGACATAGATTTTAACATTCTTTTGTGAAAGGGGTATCAAGTGTTCCTTTGCTTGCAACCTCTGCCAACCCACTCTAAGATTCATCTAGTCTTTCATGTGTCTTATTTGAAGAAGGTTGTGGAATTAAATTACAAAATGTTGACCAACCTACTAGAACGTGATGAAGAGGCTTCTGATTTGCTCCAGTCAGAAGTAATATTGGATACCAAAGAGAACCAGTTGCACCAACACATAATTGATGAAATATTTATGTATTGGAAATATATGCAACTAGAGGATGCCATATGGGAACCAACAACGATTGTCCAACAATTTATTCACCTTCAACCTCTAGGATAATGCTGCTTTTGAATGGTGAGGGCATATTAGGGTCCTCCCCTAGCCCCCTTACTCAAATACTTTATTAATATATTGAATATAAATTTATGTATTGTTTTTTCAAGAATTATTATTGTATTTGAAACATTTCTCTTGGAGGTTGCCCCCTTATATTGATAAAGAGAAGGATTGCTGCTATCTTTCTACCTTGCTTGGTTTCATTTACAAGGTGTCATATTTGGTCGACATATTTGTTTTCAAAACAACACTATATAATCCTTAATTACAACAACATATATATGTTTTATTTATAGGTTTTTCTCTTACATCTAAAAAAATACACATTAGAGGAAATTCCAACCTAAAAGTGGTCTCCTAAGGAAAACTAATAAAATAATAGTTAAAATAATAAAATAAGAGTTATGAATTTTTGAGGTAAAAGAAGAAAAATATTAGTTTTTAATTGTATTTTTGGCTTATCTCCTTGTATGTTTACTTAGACACTCGTTGGATGCAGACAAATACCCATTATGCATACTTTTGAGAAGGCCCACATTGATAAAAATTGAAGATACATTAAAAAAACGCGTTTTCAACACCATTTTTAATGTATTTTCAATTTTTATCATTGTGGGTCTTCTCAAAATTATGCATAATGGGTACTCATTGGATGCGGGATTTAATTTCTCATCCAAAAAGTGTCTACACTTGAAATTTGAGTAAACCTATAAGGAGATAAGCAAAAAATACAATTAAAAGAATAGTTTTTCTTATTTTCCCTCCAAAATATTTACATGTACTTCTTTTTAAATTTAAAGGATTTTTATTCATATACATATTATGAGATGGAAATTAAGTGAAAATTTCATGGGCACTCACAGGCTAAAATTTCCTCTAAAGTTTTACAATTATAAAAATTCCCAACAAAAACTAGAATTTATGTCTTAATTGAACCAATTTGACATGAGAACAATTATGCATATCAACTTTTCCAAGTCTTTATCAATATTCAAACATGCTTCAACTTTTTTTTTGGTAAGTTTGGCAGGACTACATCTTCATCATGTCCAACGTATCACTCCGACCGGGGTGGGGAATTGAACGAGTGACTTCACATCAATGAGTGCCTTAACAGAGCACCCGATCACTATCTATGCAAGACTCGGACTAAACATGACTTATCTTAAAATTAAGCTTGAATTACATTTTTCATTTGCTTATTCTTATGTACCCACAATTGTTTTAATTTACTCAATACATTTATAACTTTTTTTGAGTTGGTAAACTTACTGTTATTATAAAATTTTAAAACTCATGAGGTGTAGATAAATTGGCTTTTGCGAGCTTTAATCTACGTGAGAGTCAAACTTGTAAATATCATCGGAGAGATTGAGAGTGGGAGCTAGCTATGAGCCATCAAAACCAACCTTCACACAATGCTAATGACAATATCTTACAAGTCACAAAATACTAATGACTCTTACCTAAATTATATATGTACTCCCATTTTATTTTCCTAAATTACTAACCATACATTATAACAAACAATTGTATGGGCATTTTGGGTAAATGGACTTGGATGGACATTTTTTTTTTACCTGTGGTTGATTATTCTATTTCTATACAAATTACTTGAAAAAAACAACAAATTCGTAGATATAAATTTATAAATGATTTATTTTAGTTTTATTTCGAAGTAATGCTTTTTTTAAAAATAATTTTAAAAAATTAATCTAATCTTGGATTGATGATGTATATTTGGCCTTTCATAAAAATACTTGTTAAAATATTGTAAAATTTAGTATTTTGTTCTGTTTTTTTTTTGTTTTTTGTTTTTTTTTTTGTTTTCTAAAATTTATTATGGTTAGCATTGGCATCCTTAAATCCATTTCAAAATTTAAAAGAAATAACATAATTTTCATCTATGAACTTCCAAAGCAAGATTAGTCGAATATTCATCTCCATGTATTAGTTTCTCATTCTAGGATTTAGGTTATATGATGATCCCTATAGGAAAGTGATCCAAATGGAAAATGACATCCACCCATGTTATCCATCCACCCATGGTATTGTAAATGGCATCGACCCATGGTATTTATCCACCCATGGAATTAATCCATGGTATTGTAAGTGGCATCCACCCATGGTATTGTAAGTGAGATCCACCCATAGTATTTACCTACCCATGGAATTTACCTATGGTATTGTCACAAAAAAAGGCTATAAGTAACAAGTCACATTTTTTAAAAGGACAAATTGTCCACCACAATGTAGGTTCTATAGTTATTCTCTGTTTTATTAAAAAATTATTTGTGGTTTTATTTACTGTGTGTTTTCTCCTTTTTTTCTCGCACACTAATTTTGCAGATCTTGCCAGATTCATTTCAAATTTTTAGATCTTGGGGGCCTCCCCCCAAGATCCGGATCAGTGGTATCAGATTTAGGTTACGAATCCATTGGAATAAGGGTTTGAAGCATATTTTAGTTTCAGTGTTGTGCATCCATATTGAGCAAACTCCATGCAAGTTTCACGACCTCCACAACACACTTTCTTGGAAAATGAGGAAAGAATTCTTGTTTTTTTTTTTGGTAGGAATTTTTTGGGTGACGAGTTTGGAGTAGATATGAAAATATTGGTGCAACATTTTTAGAAAAAAATAGCATATCTGGATTCCTTGCGAAAAAATAGCCAATTTAAAAAAAAATCAGTGAAATCGGAGTTTGGATGAGGGAGATATCGTTGATTCAAAATCAACAATGTTGCAGAAATTTTTCTGACGATATTTCGTGGACGACGACTCTCCTGTCATTTTTTGCAGTTTTCAGTGCGAAATTGAAGAGAAATGGTTTTATATCTGAGCTCCCCTTGAAAAATTTCCCAATTTAAAGAAAAAATTGGTCGAATCCGAGTTCGGACGAGGGAGTTATCGCCAATTTAAAATCAACTATTTATTATTATTTATTATTATTTTATTATTTTTATTTTTTTTCAAAATTTTTGTGACAACAGGACAGTTCCAGCGTGAATATGAGAGTCTATAGTCTCCAAAAAATGATTTCAAACACATAGGAAGATGTAAAATGATCATTCTATTTCCAAAAACAAGTTATGGTAAATATTATGAGTTATATTGACCGAGTTATGCCCATTTTAAATCTAGAGCAGCATTTAGAATAGGTTCCCTTTGGAGACGTGCCCTCCCACCCCAGGCTATGTAGGCACCTGCTACTTCATCAACAATCAACATCACGATTATGGGTCAACCGCACAAAATCCTTCTCATCGAAGTCCATTTGCTAGGCCAGACACTGTTAGTATCACAGTTGGTCACAAGAATTATAGGGTATCTCTATCATCAGATATTCGTTTGTCATGGTTCTAGGTCATCCACAAACCCACACTTCATCGAAGTCCATTTTATAGGCCACACATTGTTAGCATCACAGTTGGTCATAAGCATTACACGCTATATCTATCCTCGGATTTTCGTTTGTCATGGTTATGGGTCATCCACACACCCACACTTCATCAAAGTCCATTTGCTAGGCCGCACACTGTCAATTTCACAGTTGGTCACAAGCATTAAAATATATCTCTATCCTCAGATCTTCGTTCATCACGGTTATGGGTTAACCACACAAAACCATTCTCTTCAGTGGCTTTTCATATTCAACAAAGGCTTCTCAGGAGGGAAATTCACGCAATGGGGACCATTTCTTCTTAAGGAGGGAGGAATGATCCAAATGGAAAATAGCATCCACCCATGGTATTCATCCACCCATGTTATCCATCCACCCATGGTATTGTAAATGACATCGACCCATGGTAGTCATCCACCCATGGTATTTATCCACCCATGGAATTTACCCATGGTATTGTAAGTGGCATCCACCCATGGTATTGTAAGTGAGATCAACCCATGGTATTTACCCACCTATGGAATTTACCTGTGGTATTGTAACAAAAAAAGACTATAAGTAACAAGTCGCATTTTTTAAACGGACATATTTTCCACCACAATGTAGCTTCTACAATTATTCTCTATTTTAATAAAAAATTTCTTTGTCGTTTTATTTACAGTGTGTTCTCGCCTCTTTTTCTCGCATTTTAATTTTGCAGATCTTGCCAGATCCATTTCAATTTTTTAGATCTTGGGGGTCTCCCCCCAAGATCCAGATTATAAAGTGATTATAGATCTCATCAACCATGGCATCATAACGAATTCATCTCTTTGTGTAATAAATGGCTAGTATCATGGCCTTGGATAATCGACTAGATGATTCCAAAAACATCATTGTTATCTTCTCTCAAAATTAGTGTTGTTGGGTGACTAGATAATTTTTCTCACAAATGAAATCTTTGGGTTGGGAAAGATATTCTTGTTGATACTCAATTATGCCAACAATCACAAGTATTTGGTTAGGGTAATGTTTCCATTGCTTTATTTGACAATAAATTTATTTCATCGGCCTTGAGAATGGATTCTTTCCCATAGCTTCCTAGAAGCAAATATTAAAGAAGGAAAAGATCTTTAAAACCAACAATTCAACTCCATCTACAGATTGTTGTTGTCCATCCACAAAATTGTTCTTTATTTAAATTAATGAAGGCAGATATCTAGAGGATCATCAACTTAGCTCCCAAAAAATTGATGCGCAGTATGCTTCCTTTTTATTTAAGTAGTCCTCTTAGTCTTGCAAATTTCTTTTTCCACTATTGTGTTGCTTTCTTGAGGGATTTGTTTTAACATATTACTATGGGTGATGGCATCCTTTGGAGCTTAGAAAATGGATATATCTGGGTATTTAGAAGAGCTCGAGTCCAAAAAGTCACCATAAATATTGGTAAGCTCTATATATTTAAAGATATCTCAAACATGTTTCATTGATTAGATTCCTAATTAGAGCTTACCTATTATAGTCCTCTCTATTATTCTGGCACTAGAGGGAGGGTGAGAAGTACCATATTTAATATTTTCCGAGTCTCTAATATTATTGTATGTTCTTCATCTCAACGTGTAACTATGCTTCCACCTTCCTCTCACAAATCTATTTTGGGTTTCTAATCAAAATAAATCTAAGCAATTTCAATTTCCTTGTTTATAGGTTCATGGGAATTGTGAATTGGTGAGTGATAAGTTGATTACTAAATTAATTTTCATGGCACATTGCAAAGGGATAACCTCTTTATCTTTAAACAAATTAAGAGTTTCTTCCTAACCATAGTGAGAGGGAGGGCTTTGATGTTTTTTTATTTGAAATCCATCTTTTAAGATCCTCATCTATTGTAGATCTATTCGAGGCATTTTAAAGCCCCATTATTCTATTTGAAATTCCATCCATACCTGTTTTGTGTAACTAGAAGACAAACAAATTGGAAATTTGTTTATGAATATATCTTACACATAACATCTACCATGCCCTTCATTTTTTTTTTTTTTGGATTATATCCCAAGTAAGAGCTCTATTGATCCGGATTGGATTATCATATAATTTTTCATCTATCTTGATAATTTACAGGTGGAAAGTTTGGAGGAATAATCTTGTAAGCCCATTTCAACAATAGGTCCCAGTTTGGAAAATTGGGGTAAGAAAATGTTAGAAATATTAGGGAACAATAAAAATTTTAATTGGATATTGTATGAAAATTTATGCCTCCCACAAGTTGACCCACCTGGTATGAGTGGATGCCACATTATCCCAACCATTACTCACAAATGTGGGGCTAGCCATATGTGGACTTTCAAAAAGATTCTAGAAGGTCAAAAACCTTATCACAATTGAGAGTTGAGGAAGTTATGGCCTCACCCCTAGATAACTATTGAGTTACAGTAAATATCAGGCAACTAGGAGGAGAAGTGGGTTCCATAAATTAGCATTGCATCTTGTTTCATACCTGAGAAAAACATTTGAGAGTGGTATTTCCTGAGCATATCAAAGGAGGAGGAGGATTTTGTAGCAGTCATTTAGGCCATAGAGTTAAGAGGTAAATTCTAAGTGAGTGCTGATTCCTTTATATGTGCATTTTATAACTGAAGCAAAGAGAGGAGCATACACCTCACCTTATAGCTGGGTTTTCTCTCGTATTGGGATTCCCAAGGTAAATTTTGTGTTCATTTGTGTGGATTCTATGTATTTTGTGCTTTTTCTTCATTTTCATACTTTAGTTGTGTATTCAATATAAGATATAATTTGTAGATAACAAATATGAGATTTAAGAAAATGAATCTACATAATCTAATATTTTTATAATATCATAAGATATGCGGTGATAAATTCTTCTAGTGTGATATTCATGACAATGTACAAATAATATATTGTTCAAGAAGGGCCATATAAATAATTTTGTTTTGTTGGGAATATGAAATTCCATAGATTTTTCCACCACCATACTCATTGCACTTCATGTTTTCCTCGAATTAGTGTTTTATACACAATTTTAGGCTTATAGTTTCTCATGGGATTTAAGAACCAAATAAATTCATCCTATTAGTTAAATTAATAGATGGTATTTATAGGTTCTAAGTATATTTTTCCAAAGTATCTACATATTCTTCTCTAAGGTCTACCTCCCTCCAAGATAACTAATGTTGTTTCCCGATGTCTCGATTTACTTAAGAAATTTTTCTTAGAATTTGGCATCCCTTGCTTTTGAGCTTATGGATCAAATGATGTAAAATTATATGAGCTTCCTTGAATCAAATACAAGGAACTAAGTGTTGAAGTTTTCAACAAGAAAAAATGAAATTGGCATCCGGAAACAACATCCTTGATCCTAGTGAAAATTAAGCACCTACACTAGGTGGGGCCCACGGGCTATTTTTGGGTGTATGTTTATTTATAGATGTATGTGCATAATATATTTATAGAATTAATGTCTATTTATAGATGCATGTCTATCTTTATTATCCCTTAATATAGATGGGAAATAAACTGTAATCTATTCTCAATGTGGACTTGGAAATAGTTAACTGAAGTGGCAAATCAGTTGGCTAAGTGAATTTCGAGTTAAGTGGTTGGTTGGTGGGACATGTAGGTTGAATTGAGTTGTAACAAAGTGATTCTAGTTGTAACAGAGTTGGAAGTGCAGTGGTGCATGAGTTGTGCAAGTTGTAAATCAGTTAAGTGAGTTAAAGTTAGTTGTGCTAGTTGTAACTGTAGATACACTAGTGAGAGATCAAGTGAGTTAAATATTAATTAATTCACATGTATTGATCTCACATGCAATTGATGTTTTACTATTATTAACTGCATGCATGTCAGATCCAGTGGAGACCCAATTGAGTTCTAGGTGAAAGGGAAGTAAACTATCAGTTGTGACATTATCCAGTTGCACACATGCAACCACATACACATTGAATGTGATCATAATATTTACGCAGTCAACGAAGGCAAGGAATCCATCATTCAGGGTTCTTTACCATTAGGGATTACGCAGTGGAGGCAGGCTGTCTGGAGACAAGAAAGTGGCTAAGGAAATTGCCAATTTTTGTATGACAGTGTGAGACAATTAGCTCATGTATTGAGGGGTCCTGGATTGGAGCTTTGTATGTGATTGTTTCATGATCCATGATATAATATACAATATAATATAGTGGGGTTTTTAGCTATAAGATTTCCCCAGGAAATTATCTGTGTTGTGTGTGATTGATCTTTCTTCATGCTTATGTAATTGGCGATTGCGTTTTTAATTCTGAAAAGATTAGTAGAAGTGATTCCGTATTTAACAATAGGATATTGTTAGATCAGGAGAATCCAGGACATACATGTATTTTGTATAATTTTTACATGGTATCTGAGCATAGGAAATGTCAGAAGTGAAACAGGAGTTGAGTTTGTTGTTGGAAAGAATTCAAAATTCCATAAAGACTTTCTTGGTGCTACAGCTGATTCAAGATCGAAATGGCTTTCAATGGCTTGAGGTTAGAGTATGCACTTGAGGGAATATCATACTACATTTCTTGGAAGGACAGGATGGAGGTAGTACTCGAAGACAATGGCCTGAAGGAATTCATTGTCAAAGATGTTCCTATACCAGATGCTGCCGATGCTGCAAATCTTGATGCATGGAAAAATAAAGTGGCAAGGGCGAGGATGATCTTGTTGGAGGGAGTACGAGACAACATTGTCTCAAGCCTCCATGGGAAATCCACACCATATGCTATGTGGAAGGCTTTGACAGATATATTCCAAAGAAATAGCGACCATAAGAAATTGACTCTCAAAGATAAACTCAGGAAGATCAAGATGGAAAAGAACGACACTATTTCGGTATAGTTAACAAAGTTTGTCCAATGTCAGGATGAACTTGGGAGTGTAGGAATAACTGTCGCTGATGATGGTTTGGCGATTTTGGCTCTCTTAGGACTTCCTAAGAGTTGGCACAGTTATGAATACTCTGTCAACGGACGGGAAAAATTACTGGATTGGGAACGACTGTGGTCGGATTTGGTGCAAGAGGAGTTCAAGCGGAACACCGGAGATGGATCTTCATAAAAGCATGATGATGAAGAGGATTGTGATTTGGGTGCCAAGGCGAAGAAGGGGAAGGGGAAGAAATTCCATTCTAAATATGAGGCCGGTGAAGATCGAAAGGAGCACAACATGTCCAAAGTGAAGAGTTTTCACTGTCACGAGCATGGACATATTGCCACAAATTGTCCACAAAAGAAGAAGAACAAGAAGGCTCCTGGAGCTACAGCTGGTGAGGCCCTTGCCTCATAATTTGAGCTTGAATTCTCACTTATTGAATGCATGGTGTCAAGTGAAATGAGTTCGATGTGGTACTTGGATAGTGGTGCATCTTTCCACATGATGGGAGACAAAGAAATTTTCAGTAGCTTGGAGGAGAATGCATTTCAAAATGGATGATGAGAAAAGGTATAATGCTACCGGGATTGGTACTGTTGCTTTCCAAAAGAAGTTAGGTAAACCCTTCTTTTTAAAATATGTAATGCATGTACCAGGCTCAACGCAAAATTTAGTTTCAATTGCAATGTTGGAAGATAAAGGTTATGATGTGGTCTTTAGTGAAGGTGAAGGCTTCCTTCGGCAAAAATCCACAAATCAAGTCAAGAAGATTGGGATTCGTGTGAGGAATCTCTATAGACTTGATGTAGATGTGATTTTTATAGAGCTTCCAACCATGGGGAAGTGTGAGAAAGTCATGCAATTGGCCCTTGAGAGGGAGCTGGATTTGCAAGCAGGTAAGAGTCATTAGGGGAATTTTGAGGTCTAAAATGGGCCTCCTAAGGAAAATGTACAATCAAAATTCACTTTATGAGAACCAATCACATTTTAGGGGATGACATCATCCCTAATGGTTGAGGTGGCATTGATTGAGTTAAAGGTATTTACTTGTCACATTCTCAATGGTGGATAAAAACTCATAGTTAGCCATTATAGTGCTCTAAGTACTTTTAGTAGTCATAAATTAAAGTACTCATAATAAATGTCATTTCAAACTTTTCGAATAAAATATTATTACTGTCCCTCCATATTTTTTGAAAGAAACAATATAAAAATATTTTTGAATTAAAATATAAATTTTAATTAATAGTATATTCTATAATTAAGAATGCATGAATTTATATTTATATTTTATTTTAAGCTATTTAAGTACAAAGGACAAATGCATTAGTTGTGCAATGATAATAATTTTTTCTTCAAAATATCATTCTTATTTATAGTCACATCAACACAATTTCTTTATTAGTTTTGTTTTGGTACAACTTTTGAATTGAATTTAACCATGGTTACATGGATTTTTGTGCAAAAAGCGAATTGAAAATTCATAAATATTATTTTATTGGTTTAGCTATTATTTTATTATTTCCTTAGGAGGCCCATTTTAGACCTCAAAATTCCCCTAATGGAACCTCAAGATGTGGAGCAGCCACATGCGGAGGATCATGGACTGGGAGAAACTACTCATGCAGAGAAATTTCGAGCCAGATGGGCAGAGGGAGTGCATGCAACTATACCACCAGGTATGAGGTGGGGCGACATGCATGAATTATCTCAAGAAGAAATTTTGGGTAGGATTCATTGGATGGTGTGGATCTCATGAATTGAACCTGGTTACGAGGAGCCCACAAAGAAGTAGTAGCAATATCAGTTGGATTGATGCAGTCAGATGTCACGAGGACATGAAATCAAAGTGACAATGTCGGATAATGGAGCGCAAATCAGAGTTTCCAGCAAGTGCATAGTGCATGGATGCAGGTGTTAGCAGCACAGTGGATCCTGAAGATATGTGTAGTAGCTAGCAGAAGTTAGAAGACTTTGATGACAGATGAATTATACTGATTTAGTTGTTGGGAGGCTATTCAGTTTTGGAAGTGTTGCACGAAAAGGTTTCATGTGCGAGAAACACTAGAGGAAACACTAGAGAAGTGTTGCATGAAAAGGTTACATGGCGCATGCATGGAGTTGCATGTTGCATGCAAGGGTTGCATGTCCCATGCATGGAGTTGCATGTCGCATGCAAGGACATTCCTTTCTTGTTGAAAGGGAGTGTTGAAGTTTGCAACAAGAAATAATGAAATTGGCATCCGGAAACAACATCCTTGATCCTAGTGAAAATTAAGCACCTACACTAGGTGGGGCCCACACAGGCTATTTTTGGGTGTATGTCTATTTATATATGTATGTGCATAATCTATTTATAGAATGCATGTCTATTTATAGATGCATGTCTATCTTTATTATCCCTTAATATAGATGGACAATAAACTGTAATCTATTCTCAATGTGGACTTGGAAATAGTTAACTGAAGTGGATAATCAGTTAGCTAATTGAATTTCGAGTTAAGTGGTTGGTTGGTGGGACATGTAGGTTGACTTGAGTTGTAACAAAGTGATTCTAGTTGTAACAGAGTTGGAAGTGCAGTGGTGCATGAGTTGTGCAAGTTGTAAATCAGTTTAACTCAATTAAGTGAGTTAAAGTCAGTTGTGCTAGTTGTAACTGCAGATACACTAGTGAGAGATCAAGTGAATTAAATATTAATTAATTCAAATTTAGTGATCTCACATGCAACTAATGTTTTACTATTATTAACTGCATGCATATTAGATCCAATGGAGACCCAGTTGAGTTCTAGGTGAAAGGGAAGTAAACTATCAACTGTGACATTATCCGGTTGCACACATGCAACCACACACAAATTGGATGTGCTCATGATATTTATGCAGTCAAGGAAGGTAAGGCATGCATCATTCAGGGTTCTTTACCATCGGGGATTGCACAGTGGAGGCAAGTTGTCTGGAGAGAATAAAGTGGCCAAGGAACTTGCCAATTTTTGTATGACAGTGTGAGACAATTAGCTCATGTATCGAGGGCTCTTGGATTGGAGATTTGTATGTAATTGTTTCATGATCCATGATATAATATACAATATAATATAGTGTGGTTTTTATCTATAAGATTTCCCCGAGAAATTATCTGTGTTGTGTGTGATTGATATTTCTTCATGCTTATGTAATTGGCGATTGTGTTTTTAATTCCGCAAAGATTAGTAGAAGCGATTCTGTATTTAACAGTAGCATATCGTTAGATCAAGAGAATCCAGGACATACATGTATTTTGTATAATTTCTACACTAAGCCTATAAGTTATTTTTTCCCTATCCAATGTTCTAAACCAAATAGTCACCAATCAAGTGGAAAGCTAATATAACATATTTCCGGATGATTAATGCATTTTGGAAATTTCGGGGGGTTTTGAATCTAATCCTAGAGTCACTTTGAATGTATTTTGTTTTTGTTACTTGAGCTCAAAGCCTTGTGCTTTGGATAAGCCTCCATACATTTTTGGTTGCACATAGAGACACTATATGACCCAATATGAGAGAGACGTTGCCTTGTAAAGTTACATTCAAAAAATAAAATAATATTTATATTTAAAAAAATTAATTAAAAAAAAAATTTAATATGTAAAATTCTTTCAATATGAGCAACAAATAAAATACTTCAATCTTCACCTTAAATAATAAAAATTTACAACAAAATGGTATATTAGAAAGATAAAGTAATTGAAAGTAAAAATTTATAATTTTATCCATAATTATTTACTACTTAATTCCTTCATTACTTAATATGGATATGATACATGATATTTAAAACAACTGTTGCAGGGCACCTTAGTCCCTGCCACTCAAGCTAAAAATTATGCTAGAAATATTGCATAAAAAATTATAACCTACATTGGTTAATGCTTTGAGAAAAATAGTTTTATTTACTTATTATAATATTAAAAAGTAAATATTTATTTTTCAAAAGTTACATTATAAGTTACATTGGTCAATGCTAAACTAGTGATGGTTAACAAGAAAAAGAGTTGCTAGAGTCTAGCATGAACATAGACTAATGATATTGATTACACCACACTTGAAGGAGACGTCTAATTCCTCCTCCGATACCCAACATAGAGTTGACATGTGGTATTTAAAAAATAAATATTAATAACGAATATTTCAAATATTAGAATATCCAAATTAATTAATATTTCAATATCAACTTCGTATATATCTACTTATAGGATTTTTTTATAATCATAAATAATATATTTTAATTGTCCACTTTATGTAAAATAATTTGATCAAATTTGATATATATGGAGAGAGAAAAGGTAATTGAAAGTAAATTTCCTTATTTCATTTCTTAGCATGAGAGATATTTTCCATGTAACATTCAAAAAAATATTGATAACATTTTTTTTCAATGTGTATGTATATACACATAGAGGGAGAGAGAAACATGTTAATGTGGCCATTGTGAACCTTAAGAAAAATATTTAAATGCCCATATGGATTATATATATATATATATAATTAAAAATTAAATTCTAAAGGTTAAACATTTTATTGGTGTGTTGTTCAAGGTAAAGAGATGTGTGTGTGTGTGTGTGTATATATATATATATACTGATGTGATTTTAAATTACTTCTAATTATCTTAATGAGTAATTAATTAGTTGTATATTTAAATGGTCAATTTGAGGTTTATTTGGAACTTACGAACTGCGTGCACAATATATGCTAGTCCAATCTATTATGCATCTGGAAGTTGTAGTAATGTGATGGTTGCCACAATACAAGAAGAAGATTCTTTCACAGGTACTAATTTTCCTAAACAAACCACACTTTATGGAAATAAAGAACTCTAGCAGAAAACTAAATTGTAAGGAAAGTAAATCACAACACAATTTGCAGAAAAGTAAACACACCAACTACTAGAAGTGACCTGTTCAAGTATAATGATGTTAATAGGTTGCTATAAAAAATATGAAATGACACGTTCCTATTGTACAATGAATGACAAGAAAATAACCCAAAAATAATATGCAAACATACATTTCTCAATCCTAAAATATTACTGAAAACATAGTAAAAGTAAGCTACATGTGAGTTGCAACAACAACCAAAATTTCTAGAAACACATAAATTTGTTAGCCAATCGTTAAACTCGAGATGAATGAGTGAATTACTTAAACTGGAGTTGCAACAAAAAGTAAGTAACATTTATACAACATAGGAAAATATTAGAATTGGAACAAAGGGAAACTAACAGAGTTGTAGCAAAAGAAATTCAATGGAGTTGTGTTGGCTTGAGGGGTCCTGACCCAGGTTCGGAGTTAAGGTTAACCAAAAAAACTCTCTTACTATTGGTCCTTTTCACAGTGACCTACTTGCGCAAGTGAAAGTCTCACCTGAAGCAGTATGGGGTGTGCTAGAACCAGGTTTCCACACCCTGAGAGAGAATTAAATGATGTGGGTGTCTTCAGATTTAAAACAACTGGGATTAGACCTTTGCAACAAAAGCCCTAACCAGAAACCCTAACAAGATAGATTTAGGTCATATACACAGAATACCTTATGAACGTGCTAAAAAAGACTCCAAAATCCTTGTAATAATCCTTAATACATATTATTAAAGCTCAACAGTAACAGATGCATTCATTTATCATCCATCCAAAGTAGAAAACAATTGCGCAATCGATCTGAATACAAATAACATAGTAACCATAAATAACATGCAGAAACGATCATAAAGCGAATAAAATATGCATTTAGTACTCGGATATCATCCAAAACAGTTCTTCATTCATTAACAGTTTAGATCTCCCTTACAACACCTTTAGTTTACCCGTGCACACAGCTAGCGGGGTCCACACACAACAGGACTAATATCTCCGCGCACACAGCGATCATGAGCCTTCTAACTTAGAAAATTCACTAAAATATCAAAATGTAGTCAAATCTCTATCATTAACATAATTATTGTCTCTTATTGACTCGATCTAGACTCCTATCTATACTTTTAGCCTGCGCTCATCTAAGATCCGCAAACTATGGTTTGCGGCCCCTAGTTCTACCCTTTGACCCATTGAAACTCATGGGGGGCTTTGACCCGCCCCAAAGCCCCTTGAATTATGCTGTGCATGACTAAAATTACAAAAAATTTACAAAAATATTCCAAAAATATATTGAAATTCGGCCCTAAGGGACCGCACTCCAACAGGCCCCCAACACAATCTTGTGACTTGTCCCGAGTCACATTGGTACTGGATTCTTCATCTTGTTCTTCAGGTCTTCAATTGCTGTAGCAAAGGGCACTAGGACGCCCACACTCTGATCTACTGCACTCTGCGCAATATATACCAGCTTCTGCGATGTGGGCCCTTATGTGGTGAGATTTATAATTTATAGGGTCTGGCTCAAGTTTTTAATGACTACATCTAGGTCTTGAGATAACTTCATTTCCTCGTCTGCCCACAACTTCATATGCTCAGTTACGATCTGCTTCTTCCATCGGAGCTCCTCGACTTCATCTCGCAGAACTTGGCTCATCTGCAGGCGAGCCATGCGCCGAGCAGGGACAAAAGTGGGCAAGGCCTCTTGAAGGTCGTCAAATGCCTGCTCCTTTGCGCAGAACTCCTGATTGATATTTTTGACTAGTGGGTCTGTTTTCACAGAGGTCCATAGCCCCATTGATATCTCAAGTGGTGCGGAGCCCTTGTCAACATTCGCGAAAATGATTTCTGATGATTCGTTTACCAAGGCTGCCCACAGCGCACGCACCTCCTGCGGAGCCTTGGGTTGCAGCTTAGCTTGCAATGCTGCAATCTGCTATTCAAACTCGGCTTTCGCTGTTCGCACTTCTGTCCTAGAAGCATTTAGCGCGACAACCAAGCTTTCAATCTTGACCTGTGGTGCGACGGATGCAGGAATGACCACTTCAGGAAGATCACCACACATTCCGTTGATCAAGTGTTCCAATTAGGCATGCTAAGCCATAGCCACCTGCTACGCTGTTTGTGCCTTGAGCGATTCTTCAGTTTTGGCTGCAACCGTTTGTTCTAATTCGCTCAACTTCTGCTGCACGTGTGCCTCCCTACACTGCAGCTCGTCAGAGATTATAGTATGGATAGCATGTATCTTTCCACTTGGTATCTTACATAGATCAATTTCGATCTTGGGGCAAGTTTGCACCTACACGCGCAGTTCTGGATGCTCTATTATAACCACTACGCTTGGGAAGGGGAAAATTATACTATCTGACGTTGCAATGGTCATTGTTGTTGGCAGGATCGCTTGAATTGTCCTCGCTCGATCCACGCTCGCTTGTAAGTTGTCGACCTTCAGCTGCAAGACCTGCAATACAGATTGTGAGGCCTCCACCACAGCCTTGTACTGCTCTTCCATGGTAGTCCATCTGTCTTCGAAAACAGAAGCGACTGCATCTAAAATTTTATCCAGGTTCTCTTCGGTCAGAGTGACCTCTTCTGCCTCTCCGATCTTGCATCCCTTCCGCTTCTTTCACGGACCCTTGGCATTTTTTGTGCCACGCTTAGTTCCATGTGAAGATTCGACACCATCACTGTCTAACCCATCGAGGCCATCAGGGTCCACATTAACTTTGCATCCAAGGTTTTTCTTTGTATCCTTCTCTGCTTCTTGCTCAGGCTCCTTCTCACCATCCTTCTGCGCACCTGTTTTTGCATTTTTGTCAATGCATGGCTCGACCTCTTTCTCTTTATCACCTGGAGCTGTTTCTTTCCCTGAAGTAGAGACTGTAACGGGCTGGGTGGAGAATAGCCCCAATTTCCATGCTTCTGGCCAAGTCACAATTACCTGGTCGACCTCTGCCTTAGTCACCATAAAAGGTAATTTATACCACGCGAGGTCATTGCGTGCCATAACTTGCACATGGTGCATTGTTATATGAAAAGAGGCAATGATTTTGTACTTCTCATATACGGTCGGTGATAATCACGGTCTCAAGTGGATTGCAGCGGCTAGCGCACCCTCAAATAGCACCCAAAAGATCTTATTTTCCTTCACCCGCCTAGGGTCGGAGGAATCCCAAAGTTTGGCGTAGCGCGCCCCCTCGCATAAGCCAAGGTCCACTTCTGGGAGGACTGCATCTGCCTGAGTCTCCCATGCTATCAGCGCAATGAGTAACAACAACCAGGAGTAGCAAAATAGATTCCCCTTCTCCTGTTCTTTGCACACATTCTCCAAGAATTCTTCGCAGAGGTACTGGAACCAGTTGTAGCCGACCCACTACTTGCATTGGCCTGCCAACGCAATTATGTGCGCAGGGACTAACTTTGGTCGACACTTGTGCATCAAATTGCAACCTATGACTAAGGTTCCCAAGTGCACATCCTGGTCTGCAATTGTTTGCACCAGGAATCCCCTTTTGTCTCGCTCAACCTTGTAGTCTTTCTTGACTTTTTCCGCGACCTTTAGCTCATTGCTTTTTCCAAAAATTGCCATTGGATGAGGCCCCTTCTTGGGCAGGTCGATGATCCAGTGGATCAGTGCGGCATCAATCGGAATACATCCCTAGATCCACAGACATATGTCATGAACTAATGCTAGTAGTTGGTGCACATAAATAGTAGTGATAGGATATCTCCCAAAATACAGAATCCGTAGCGAATTTAGGATCCCAGTGTTGCCTAGCCCACACGCCCATGACATCGGCTCAACCTTCACCACATCATCATAGAGTACCCGCTCCAAGTAGTACTTTGGCGCTAGCTCAGGGAATGTTTCTTCATTTTCCAAGTCAAGATCATCAAACTTGACACTTGGTATCTTGCCAAACACATCTTCACCAAGGGGAACAACCTGCAGGACTAGAGGCGTCTGAAGGTAGTCTTGCATTGAGTCTACATTCTTTGGCGTGTGCATGGAGGGTCTGCGCGACTTAACATATGGAGGCCACCATGAGATAGGCTCGATGAGAGCAACCTCCTCAGTGGCACTCATTGGTCTCTTTGAAGGGTCTCCGATGGGCGACCTATCCTTAGTAGCCTGACATGGGTGTTGAAGTGTGTTTGTTGTACGTATGTACGAAATCATAGCAACTTAATGGGTGTGGTCTACCCACTTAAGTTATTGGTAACAGGCAGAAAAAGAAGTGGAGTCAAGTAAGTTAGTGGAAAAATCTAGAATCATAAGCATACTAGATAGAGAAATAAGATGCATATATAAACTAAAACTAAACTAAAACTAAAACAAATGAACATGAGCTCTGAAAAGAGTCAAACAACAACAATAATGCGAACGGTGGATCTTGGCCCCTCTTATTGAGCGCTGGTAGGAATAAGAGTGAAACTTTACCCTCTTGCCAAAGGGCCCCTAGAACATGGGTTCTAAGTCCCGATGAAAGGATGTTTTTATCCCAAGCTTGCCTCGGTGCAGAGTATCCCTCTCTCTCTACTGTGGTGGAATGAACTTGTTGGATGGCCAACAATTGAGTCCCCTCTATCTTCAACTCCGGATCACACACTGCTGGTATTGCTTGGGAAATTATGGCCAACATAACAATGTGTTCGCCAATTCTTCATCTCATGGTGGCCTTATATAGGAGATTTCAAATCCTCCTTCCCTCTCTTGGTACATTGTGGATGGTGACCCAAGAGAGGGGTATGATTCCTTTGGGTGCTACAAATATTCCATTGTGTGCTCACTTGATGTCTAAGGAGGCATTGGTGGCTGTCCTTAGGCGACTTCAAGTGAGGAATCACTTGTCCTATGCTTTGTGTGGTCCCGGAAAGTGACATTTCGCCACTCCAAGGATTGCGCGCATTTCAGGTCATAAAGCGTGCAAAGGCGCTCTTCACAAAGGATAGTGCACACAAAAGCATTTATGACTTGCTCAAATTTTATTTTTCCTCAGACCTTAGAGATTTTTAAATACTTTCCAGATTCTGTAATGTCTGCCAGTCCTTTAAAACATTTTGCTTGACATTAAATAGTGTCATATTCTGCTTGTACGATTTTCCAGTGTTAACATTTGCCCCCTAATGTGTGAGGTCTAGGAAGAACTATATAGCCAAAATACATTATAGTTTCTTTTCTATATATCGTGCGTAGAGAGAGAGAGAGAGAGAGAGAGAAAGAGAGAGACCTGCGTGAAGCTTGGAATTGGAAACACCCTGCACCGATTCTAAGAATGACCGTGTCCTAAGGGACCCCTGTAAGAAAATATAATACAATACATAGACAAATTTTCTACGAGGCGGGCATGTCCCATGCTCGTGATGCTGTGGCTAGTTAAACAAATCTATTTGACAGATACATGTTCTATCTGTATCACTGATATGGTAGTGATCTGGTGGTTGTTGACGATGACTATTGACACTCTCCGGGGCATTTTTTCTTTGATAATAGGTGGAATATGGTACCCATATGCATAAACTTGGTATGGAATATAGCTACGCATTGTACGCATAGGCGCTAGTTGGGTCTTTCCCGTGTAAGCATTGCTGAAAGAGACACTTATGGAGGCATAGGTCTTCAACGAATTTGATAAAAGTGCAATGGTTGTAAGGTACGATACCATCTTGACATGAAAGCTTTTGTTGTAGTCAAATGTTAGGAGGATCGATGACATCTGTGGACAATGATGTCTCCCATAGTGACACCTGAGGATGCCCCTTTTATGGAGAGGGGTGATCCAAGGTATCACTTCCTTTTTGGAAAATAGGTGTCGAAGTTAACAAAAAGAAAGCCTCAACCAAATGAGGGGTTGCTGACGTGAGGGGTCGGGGACCTGGATGTGATGGGTTTAACATAGGCATGTTGGCGAGGGGTGACTGAAAATTGATGATGGGGATTCAGTGGCCCAAGATCGGAGTATACTAAGCAGCTTGGCGGTAGTCATAGTCATTTCTGAAGGGGAAATCTCTAGAGTCGGTAGGAATTCCAGGGTGGGTATAAAATGGCTATGAATGTCATGGTGGATTGTGCGTGGGGGTGTAGTACTCCGACCAAGGGTGTTTAGGGACTGCTGCCAGGGGAGAAAAAGATGGATGAGAGGGTGGGGGGATGTAGTGCACCGTTCACGGTCTTTGTACACTTACCAAAAGAATAAAATAATTGGGTTTTGTTTGTACAAAACATAGAGACGGGTACCCCAAAACATGAAAGTATTCTCTCATTGATGTTGTGAGGAAGGTGTTTTGTTGAGGGTGGGGGTCCCATTGGTTGGTCTCATGTGTGGGGTTGATGAAGCAGATGAAAAAGTATCACAGATGGAATTATGCTCGTGGAGGTATGGTGGGCCAAATGCGAGGCGCAGTATTGCACTTTTGATCTGCTTGTACAACCTAATCGTCCGAGAAGGGGTTTTAGCTTGTATGATAAACTTGACCTTATGCATGGTGAATGGATGGGCATGAGGTGCTTCATAGAATAAAGTGGTATGGCCATGGTGTCACTTTCGTTGTGATATATGGTCTACTATGGGTGACGAGCGCCATGGAGGGGAGGCTCTATCGACCAACGAGGATGTTTATCATGTGCAGGGTGAGGTGATGATAAACACGGTCAGATATGAGGACCCTATGGTTGATTTATGATGGAGAAATGATGTCAGGATATGTAGAGTTTATGGGATTCTATCATGCTGGGGGTAGAATGATACCTGCTCTGGAATTTTCTGTGAATGGAGTTGCGAATGGTTTTGCGAGCTTTTCCTGCAAAAAACAACTACCTCAAGTGAAAGCATCTTCTTTATCAAATAGTATTGGAAGTCACGAGCTTTAAAAAAGAAGATGAGAAGGGGCGTACCTGTCGGCGTTGAAAAATTAATTTTTCGGGAGTGTGAATGTGTGGCATCGCCTTTGTTCATCATGGAGTGCTAATTATGGTGCAAATTATGATTTGGAGAGCGGACCTTATGATCTCTCGTTATGGTCCTCCCAAGTTTTTGAAAAGGGCGATATATGGGTGAATATGGCCCTAATTCAATTCATTTGTACTCGCTGAGTTCTTGAGATGTCAGAAGCTTCTTTATAATAGTTCTTGCCGTTGCGGTCAGCCTGAGCACTAGGGATTAGCGTTATCATGCCCAGGTAACCTCCATGACGTTCTGCACTTCAAAATTATTATTATTAATTTTTAATTTTTAATTTTTTTAAATTTTTTTTTAAATTTTTTTTTTAAATTTTTTTAAATTTTTTAAAATTTTTTTTTTCTTCAGTTTGATGGTGTCGGGGTCCGTATAGACTAGGTTTGTACAGATTCTAAGTGTTTTTTGCCCTAGATTGCGCGAGCGATCAGGGCAAAGGCGCACTCTCTGTGCGCATTTTCTAGGGATAAGCACGCTAAAAGTGCTCTATTCCCCTTCTTTGGCGCACATGTGGAAAATACAGGCACGCAAAGCCGAGGCAATTTTTTTTTTTTGGATTTTACCTGTTTTTGATGTTTTTTTTGTTACTGATGGGTACCTGTTTTGATGATAGGCTGTTGTGGAGGGAGCGGGATTTGCCTGAGCTTCGAACTACGTTGGCTGCTGATGCTGGGGCGCGTCGTCAGTTGGCGCAATGGGGGCTCCTGAAGTTCGTAGAGAACGAGCTTCTTCGGTCGCAGGACTGATTGCTACGCTACTTGATTCGACATTGGCGCAGGAGGTGCAACATGTTCGTGATGCGCGAGACAAACCTAGTCATCCGTCCTGAGATGGATGTGTATTTTGTGACGGGGTTATTGCCTCATGGTGAGGCGCTGAGGTATCCACTCCCTTCCGGGAGAGTGGATCTGGTGAGTTTTTGGAGATGTCACTGTGGTGGGGTGTCTCTTATAGAGGGGTGAATCAACATTGCATTCGTGAAAGATTTAGCAGAGTGATGTGCTCTGGCAGTGATTGTGTGACTTGTAGGGTCATCAGCTCTGCATCGGGCATCATGTCCGTAGGTTGGAGTATTGCGCCGGTTGAGGTCCGGGCATTTCTATGTTTTTTCCCATTTTGCTATGACGGGATGATGGTGCAACTCAGCAAGGTCCATAGTGGATTGAAGTTGTTTGCATACGCCAGCATTTTGTGTAGCATTATGTACGAGAGGGTAGTGTTGCTGAGGCTAGTGGCGATGATGCCTCCTGGGGGGCCATGGGAGCCTCGTATGAGGAGGTGAGCTCCAGTGATGCCACGAGGTAGTGGTGGCATGGTGGGGCGTTATTGGAATGCCACAATAGAGGCCTGGTTCGAGGTGAACCCACAGATGTTCCTGCCATTCCCATATGCGGGGATGGACTTCCGGGGGGATCCAGATATGGGTCTCCCTCTTGGTTATGCTTGAGGGCCAACATGTACGTTTTCTACGTTTTATGCATTTATTTGAGTATATATGTGCCTATGTGTTTTTATAGTGACACTGACATAGTTTTGGTTACTCTTGCAGATGTTGGTGAGGTGGGTCGCCCTGTGGCTCGGTTGGTTGGTCGTGGTCCTCTTTGGACGCCTAGGGGTGATTTTGGAGGACAGGCAGCTGGAGGACCTGGTGGTGTTGCTGGCCCTTTAGGAGAGGGTAGTAGCTTGGTCGCTGCCAAGGCTGCGGCCGAGTGGGCTTGCGCCGATGCCGTGGTGGCACATGCAGATACGGCAGAGGCTTGTATCATGGAACTGATTGCTTGGGTGTCAATTTTCGAGGATGTCTAGGGTCGAGTGGACTGCTTGACCCAGGGGATGCCTGATCGAGGTTTTATGGATGACCTTGAGGAGGTCTGGTTGGAGACTGTGATGGCCCATGAGAGGGACTATCGGCTTGTTTTACATCGGGTGGCAGTCTTGGTGGTGACGACAGCTCTAGTGGTGGCACCAAGAGCGGTTGTGGGTCCAGGTGCCCCTCCTAAGGGGGCACCATGCTAGAGTATACTTGTACATGGGGAAAGCACCCATTATGTGGATGCTTCCCCTATTTTTTAGGAATTTTTTTATATCTTTGGGCTGGCCGTTGGGTCAACGACACTATTTTTGTACTCAGACATATACATTGTGATATATATATATATATATATATATATATATATATATATATATATATATATATATATATATGAGAGATATTTTTTGCGGCTCTACATGATGTGTCACTTGTTTCGGTTTATGGATGATGTTATGCTGATGAATACCTATATTTTTGGTTTTTATGTATGATGGTTTATTTGGGATGCATTCCAGTTTAGAATATTGTTAGCTATGCGATCAACTATTTGGTTTTGACTCCTTGGTACATGTGTAAATGTGATATTGTCAAATTGTTTGCTTAATCTTTTTGCACGCAAATATTTCCAAAATAGATGTGTATCTTTTGTCTCAAATGTTTGGTTTAACTGCGATACTACTAACTGGGAATCAAGGTAGACATTGATATGGCGTATGCCCTGATGGAGGGCATCACACATAAGTCCAATGATAGCGTCATATTCTGCTTGATTGTTTGTTGCTGAAACGATGCACATACCGTTTGAGCAGAGTGGCGATCGGTCAGGGTGGTAGATGACCTAGGCAGTTGCGGCTAAAATTTGAGACCATCTTGATGCTCCATCATCAAATCCGCAATGAGGTTCTGGTTGGTAATCCATGCTGGCACTTTGAGCATGTTTAATAAGTATTTTGGTAAAAAATTTTCAGTGGTTGGGTTTGTGTACGTTCACTCTAGGGGAGGGCCGTATTGGCCCTTATGGGTAAAATTTCTTGAGGTAAAGGCCCATTGACGGGGTTGATGAGGTATGTCTCGTTTGGTTCCATCAAGATGTATGCCCCCTATCGGAGGAAATGTTTGATGATGTAGGGTCCTTCCACAAGGTTTCAAACTTTCCTGGCCCTAGGGCTTCTTTTGCGACATCATAGTGAAGGACTAGTTCTCCCTTGGTGAATGAGTGAGGGTTGATGTGGCGGTCGAATGATGCTTTTACCCTTTTCTTGTGGGTTTCGTTGTGTTGCAGCGACTGCCATCGACTTTTTTCGATGAGCTCTAGTTGTACTAGGCACTGTTCTAGAGGATGGGTATCATCAAGGAGTTCGATGGTGGCGTGTAAATTTGAGATCTTGCGGAAATCAATGCAAAAGCGCAAGGTACCTTGATATTTTGAGACATGAATAAGGTGGAAATCCTGGGGTGTAGGGGCGGTCGTAATCCTATTTCTGGTATGCGATGATATGAATCATATCTGGTGAATCGTGTCGTTGACGTTCGATGGGGGAAGGATATCTGTGACGAGATTTTGCGTGAGTGGAAGGGTGGGTTCCCCGTTAGGATGGTCAATTTCCTATGGGTGGAAATTATGCTTGTTGCAGAGGTGCCTAAATGTTTCCATTAGAGGACATACCTCTAGTGTGTGATTTTGGCTAGTGTAGATAGTGCATGGTATCACTGTGCTAATGGAGTAGATTGTATGGGAATCAACGCAACTCGATGTCCTAGATGTGGATGCTTGGAAGGGATCTGTTGTAGAAGAGGTGGTATTCTACTTCCACTTCCATGTTTTTGGTTTAGGTGTGTCTAACCCTTTGGGGGAGTGTAGAATCAACGCTGCTCTTGCCACTGTTAGCTTGAGGAGGTGTACACATTTAATCATATGGTGAAAGTGTGAACAAATCCAGCAATAGGTGCACGTGATCTTCTCTTGATTAGAGAGAAGTTTCTGAGGGAGAGGAGAGACTATGCGAAAACTGGTTGCAAGGGGCTTTAGTTATACGCACTGGTTGACTCGGTGTTCATTCAGGTCGCATAGTCCACATGTTATCCTCAGCTTAGCCTGGGCGACGTTTGGTTGGTGTGTCGTCCTAGTTCGCCCACCAAGCCCATGTGGGGGTGGGGTCGTTGACTTGGAGGTGTAATTTTTATACCATTCATGGAGGTCATCTATTTTCTTCTCTATGGTATGAATCATATCGATGGTAGGACGAAGTTGTGAGGCATAAGTGCAGTGTCGCTCATAATGATTGCCTTGACATATTAGGCAGAATATCCTTGATATGGGGGTTCCGTTGTGCTCAGTTTGAGGTCTAGTGGGGAACGAACGTCGCAACGCTGCTAAATCAGGACAAGTGGCGACCGCATGATTGGGAATTTTGCATACTGTGCATGTTGGTCTTCTCTGTAGAGAGCGGTTGGGGGTAACTAGGGGTTCCCTGATTGGTCGCTTTTTAGCTGACAAGAATATGATAGATCTGCTCATCACATCTTCTTGGGTTGTGGAGCTGTCCGAGGACTCCGTATCCATGTAATATTCTTGGGAGAGGTAGACTATGGCTGAGCGTAAACTAGTAGGGGCTAGCTGGAATCGGGGGATATAGTGACAATTCTCCAGCAGGTGATTATCAGCGCATAACAGACATGTGAATTGCGTTGCCCACAATCCAACGTAGTGAACCTGTTCTATAGGATACCATCTGTGGATGAGTTCCAGGGCTGCGCATTCTTCGATGAAGTGACCACGTTCATCGCATAGTGTGCAACATATAATAGGAGGGGGCATGACTGGGGGTATTTCTTGTGCCCTTCGTTATTCCTGTTGGTATAGCATGGTACGACGTTCATTTCCGGATGCCTGGGTGGAGGGATCCTCTTGATAGGATCGCTTAATGGCGTGTAAGGCGTCCCTATATCATGGGATCTCTGGGAAATGATGGGTATAGTGCTTGTAGTTGCTGCAGAGAGCGCATGCGTGATTGGTACGCAATGCTTTGCCTTTAGCTTTGGTGTTAGGTTCCTTTTTACGAGAACAAAATGTCACGATGTCTGTCTCAGAGCCAAGGAGTGGTTTTAATTCATCTAGATCCGGAAAGATATGGATAGGGTGACCTATTACATTGCATATGGCACAGACTGGTGATTCTCGTTATATGGCAGGGATCACCGTCTTCTTTCCTCTTTTCTCGGTTTTCTTAGCCGTGATCACCGGTTTTTCTTTGGGAATTTCCTTTGCAGGGGTGGTTTCGACCGTTTCTTGGATGAGTGGGGCCTCCTCAGGACTGAGGGCTTAAATCCCGTGACAGTGACATGGGTGGCTCTTGTTCCCGCAGGGGGAATGAGGTACCAAACTGGTATTGCCAATGATATGTTTGGTAATACCAGTGTTGCCAAAACTAGCTGGGAGACGAAACTAGCTAGGGGGTAGAGGAAAGGGGTTTGGGAGGCGGTGTAGGCTAGAGAGGCTGTCGTGGCTGATGAATCGGTGCCATTACTGCTTGTGTCCGTGTCTTGACTAGCTCTAGTGCTTGATGTGGACATCATGCACACTGGAGCCCCTGTGACATTGGGTGATGACTCAGGGATTATGGGAGGATCTCCTAGGAATGACCCTAGAATGGACGAAAGTTTGAACTGGCCGGGGCCATATTCTTGGTACCGTGAGAGAGCATCTAAGGATGTATCTACATAGGGTAGAATTACATCAGTGTTTGTTAGCGGTCACTTCTCGCTATGTGTCAATTGGTCTATAGTAATGATGCGGTCCTCATGGGGGAACATCATGATGCAAAAGACGGAGGAGGCTGTGGCAGACATGGCATACATATAACTCCACCCAAGAAGTATATTGTAGTCCAAGTGAGCATCCAAGACTTCAATGTCTATGTGGACCGTCTTTCCAGCTAAGCAGACTGGGACGTTTTGGTAGAGGCCGACAGGGGTTGATAGACGACCGTCGTATGCTCTAAGCGTAATGATTGAGGGTTTTAGTTCGGGAGACCCTAACTTCTGCCAAACATTTTTGCACATGATGCACGTGTATGCACCCTCATCTATGACACATCGGTGAATTGTGATATTTTGGACTAACACTGGTATCTGGAAGGCGATCATGGAAGGAAGCCTGGGGGTGGCTTTGTCTAAGTCAAAAGCCATTAGGCGTGTATCGGCAGGGTAGATAGTGCCTAACGTGAAAAGTAGGGCTTTCTGTTGTTTTGGGCACGACTACAATACTTCCAAAGCTAACATAGCAATGGGAGATTGTGCTAAATCGTCCACGATACTATAATTATGGGCTACTTTGGTGTAGTTTCCTACTTGCCTATTGGGTCCCTTCGCCATTTTTGGGACTGGTTCGATATGAATATTTGAAATGGTCAAAGGTGCAGTCGGTACACTGGTACTTTCCCTTGGCATATTGGTGTCTGGTGGGGTGTCGTAATTGCGATTCCGTGTTTGGAAAAACATCTCTTCGCCAGTCATGTAGATTTCGTGGCTGCTTTTCTCGGAGTCATTTGTATTTTGCTGCTGAGTGCTGACCGTCCCTTGATGGGGGAAATGTTATTGCATCACAACTGGTTGCTGGGAAGATCCTCCTTGTCCTCGGTTACTCTGTAGCTTCTTCAGCTCAGGGAGATCGGGATAGTGGTGAGTACAGTGGCCGTACTCACCACATATCGAACAAGGATGGTTTGTTCGAAGAGGTAGGATTTTTCTCTGGCGTTGGGCATTGCTCAGCTCCTGGCTCTGATTTTAGTTGGAGTTGCCTACAACCTGGGATCGCGGAGGGCGTTGCTGGTTGTTTCCCACTCTCCAGGGTTCCCTTTTGGCTTGTTTTTTTATTTTTTCTTCACCACATTAGGAGGGTAGTTCTCTTGGTTGTATTGGTGTGGTTGCTTTTGGGACGTCTGCACAAAGTTCACCTATGCATTGGTCTGCATAGGCGGGTCTTGTGCTGGGGACTAAGCATAACACGGTCCCTAGTTTGCACCTGGCTATTGGAGGGGAGCTCTTCCATCCGTGTTTATTTTTGTGTACTGGGTCCCCTGAGCCGGAGGATAAGGTCCTACTTGGTGATACGCTAGTACCCTATTGGTCAAATTTTTCTGAGGCATATGATGACTTTGAAAACTGGGTTGAGGTACGTTATGGGTAGAAATGTATGTGTAATCAAGTTTTTGACTGCTGCTGCCTAGGTAACCCTAGGTCAATGACCAAATTAGTCTATCTGCAGATTTCTACACGCCTGGAAATTCTTGATAAGTTTGAAGGTGTGGGGCATTAGATAGGATGTTGTAAATGTATCCTGACTACGTATAAATCATCTCAAGCTGTTGGGCTTTTCTGATGGTGTCCTCTTCGTATGTGGGTGTCTATTGCACCACTTCCTTTGAAATATATACCGTGAGAGTTTTCAGGAACAAATCTAAAAGAAACCAGTCGTCGAGTTTAGCTTTACCGCCTCTATTCATGGAGGTGGTCCGAGATATGGACGACGGGGGTTTTTCTGAAATGTGTCAGTAATTCCATTCCAGAATCATGGTGAATGGGTAACTGAAAATATGTTAAGAACGTGGTGGCGAGGGTGCCAAAGGTTCCATGTGAAGTTGAGGGTTTCTCCATGTACCACTTCACGGCTACTCCTGTCAAAGTGCGTTGAAATAGTCTCAATCAAATAGTGTCATCAATGATATTGTTCGATTAGAACCACAGGTGGAAGGTCATGACATGATTACCTGGGTCTTCCACTTACTTTGCTTCGAACTTTGGAATATTATAAGGGAGCTTCGTGGGCATGGGAGGCTGTGTAGGGTTGTGTGTGATGGGATCATTCATCAACTTGGTTAAATCGGGTAGATTCAACGAAGCTAAGAAAGGTGACTGGGAGGTTGACGCCATTGCAATGTGCGAAAACAAAAATTTCTGGTTAGGAAGAGGGTTGGTCTGTGACGTACCCTGCTGTGTATTCAGCTGGCTTCCCAAATGGGACACACTCCTCTGCCCCGTAGGGGTTTTGGGAGGAGTACTGGTGTGTGGTGTGGTGTTGGGAGACTGACTAGGGTTCCCAACTAAGGATGCCCCAATAAAGGATGAACCAATAATGGTGGCAGCGTTCCGTATTTGACGCCTAAGCGACGAAATACCTGTAACCTTTCCTGATAATGGGGGAAGGTCCAAAAGACGCCTAGATCGATGAGGTCCTATTGGGTCCATTCTGGTGTCGACTAGGTTTGGTTTTGGAAAAAAAATTGAGAGGATAGAGTCTATGATCAAAGTAAAATTCTGGTCACATACATAAAATAAAGCAAAAATAAAATAAATTCTCCCTTTAAATTAATTCTATGTGATCAAGCAATCAAAAGAGTGGTTCTCGTTTGTTTGCATATGATACTAAAAATCTGAGAAGACCTATTCATCCTCACACACTCAAATGTAGTTGGGCCTTGAGAAGATATCTTGCGAGTGCTGGCACAACGTCCCGTAAGAGCTGGCGACGCCCCCAGTTAGCCGAAGAAAATCCACCAAGGTAAGGGTAGAGGGTCTGGCGCTTGCCTACACCGTCACCTATAGGGAAAGGATGTCCTAGTTTTGGTCACTAAGTACCATCGTCCCACGTGAGCGTTCAAGTCTTGGGATTCTTGGTAAGTCAACTAACAATACCAAGTATCAGACAAGTCAGGTAGCCTTGATCGATACCTGCCCGCACTGCGCCTAAGCCTAACCCCCTCTGAAACGGGTCTTTGTCGCGCTTGGGTTTTCTTTTTCGTGGGCTAATAGGTAGATTTGAAGCTTCCTAAATAGTCAACTTCTATGTTTCAAGATGAAGAATGATTAAGGCGGCTTATTGGATGCCTACCCCCTTGATCCTAACTTAAGCTATAAATTATTTTATGGCCCCTGTGGGGAGAATTTAGTGAGTTTGGTTAAGTTAGTTTTAGGTGTCTTTGCTTCGCTTAGTGAGTGAACGTGAGTCAGAAAAAAGTGGACAAGCACATAGTTTGAACATGTAGATATTAGATGAGCCTTTTCAAAATCCCCTATTTAAACTATGTTGTAGTGTTCCTTGCTCAAAAGAAAAATATGTGCGAATATGGTTCGCTTTCTATTTTTCCTAGTTAGTCTATGTGATCAACTATAGTGAGATGGCGAGTTGTGAATAGGGAGCGTTCATATGCTTACCTATGATCACTGGAGGGTGAAAAGGTAGTAGAGATTACTTGCTCTTCTATAAACAATTCAATCCTAGTCCTGAAAATCCTAGTGCAAAAATTGAACTAAACTAAAAACTTTTACACTAGAAAAAAGACACTAGCTACGCATGCATGGTCTTGGGCCACTTACTTTGGCTAGTTATTTAGGTGTGTTGGTACCAAAAATTTCAAAACATAATTTTTTTTCGGAATGCAAGTTATTTCCCCCTCCTACTTAAACAATGTGTGAAATTTGCAAAAATCAACTTGAAATAAAACTGACACTAAGCCTACAAAAAGTAGCTAAGAGTGAGCTTTAGCAAGCTGCAAGGTACCACAACCAGTGCTGGTAGGTGTATTAGGGGCTGCCAAACACTTTACAAGCAGGAAAAGATAGAAATAAGGGAGAATTTTATCTTTCTGTCTTTTGCGCACAAAAGGTTGAAACAGGTGCGATGTCTGTGTGCTGGTCAGCTCTGAACGTGCGCCCTGGGCGCGTCTGTGGGAAGGAAAAGCACACAAATTCCTGCAAGAGAAATTTTTGGAGCTATTCTACTTCAGTCTATCACTTGGGATGAACTAGGGACTGAAAGAGAGATAAGGGGAAATTCAGCTCCACTCCACAACATAGACAAAGGTCTCTGCAAAAAAGGCACAACCACATAAACTTGGTAATAAACGTTAGTGGAGTCGCCAATCCTGTTGAAGTGTGTTTGGTGCACGTATGTACGAAATCACACCAAATTAAGGGGTGTGGTCTACCCACTTAAGTTATTGGTAACAGGTAGAAAAAGAAGTGGAGTCAAGCAAGTTAGTGGAACAAGCTAGAATCATAAGCATACCAGATAGAGAAATAGCATGCATATATAAACTAAAAATAAACTAAAACTAAAACAAATGAAGATGAGCTTTGAAAAGAGTCAAATGACAACAATAATGTGAACAGTGGCTCTTGGCCCCTCTTATTGAGCGCTGGTAGGAATAAGAGTGAAACTTTACCCTCTTGCCAAAGGGCCCCTAGAACATGGGTTCTAAGTCCCGATGCAAGGATGTTTTTATCCCAAGCTTGCCTCGGTGTAGAGTCTCATTCTCTCTATACTGTGGTGGACTGAACTTGTTGGATGGCCAACAATTGAGTCCCCTCTATCTTTAGCTCCGGATGACACACTGCTGGTATTCCTTGGGAAATTCTAGCCAGCAGAACAATATGTTCACCAATTCTTCATCTCATGGTGGCCTTATATAGGAGATTTCAAATCCTACTTCCATCTCTTGGTACATTGTGGATGGTCACCCAAGAGAGGGGTATGATTCCTTTGTGTGCTAAAAATATTCCATTGTGTGCTCACTTGATGTCTAAAGAGGCATTGGTGGCTGTCCTTAGGCGACTTCAAGTGAGGAATCACTTGTCCTATGCTTTGTGTGGTCCCGGAAAGTGACATTTCTCCACTCTCAGGATTGCGCGAATTTCGGGTCATAAGGCGCGTAAAGGCGCTCTTCACGAAGGATAATGCACGCAAAAGAATTTATGAATTGCTCACATTTGATTTTTTCTCAGACCGTAGAGATTTTAAAATACTTTCTAGATTTTGTAATGTCTTCCAGTCTTGTAAATCCTTCTGATTGACATTAAATAATGTCATCTTCTGCTTGTACGATTTTCCAGTGTTAACAGTGGGGATGTCACATTCTTCGGGGAGGTCCATGGCTTCGAGGAGGACCACTTTGATATTTTTCCTTTTCCTTTGGCCGACGTAGACACGACTTCTTCAACCTTAGGGATCACTTCATGAACATCGTTCGACCCCAGATTTGTCGATGTAGTGAGGGGTACAGAGTGCTCCTCAGTAGGCACGCTCTCCAAGTTGGTGGCCATCATTCTCGGGAAGAAGATAGCTTCAAGATTGCTCATGTCAGATGGGGTCCCTCAGCTAGATGTACTCTCACAAGAAAATTGATAGCACAAATCATAGATAAGCTTAGGGCATAATGTACTTAGAAAGAAAAGGAACTAATTGTGACCCATGCCCTTCCTTTTATAGGAAATCCAAGGTGAAAATGATCAAATGTTCATTAAATTAAACTTACCTCTGTAAAAATGGTAAAAAATCCCATAATATCACCTCATTAAATGCATAAAACCCGCTCCATACAAAAGTAAAATTACTTTTTCACCCAATTTCACTGTTCCAGCGGCTAGTTTCATTTCCTGCGCATCACCGCTATGCTTCCGTCGCACCTGTCTGCGCCTTTGCGCAGACCATTGGATTCTTATGCTCCAACCATATAGTCATTTGGTCGGCACTGGATTGTCCCTATATGGCTTTAGATAGTTTCCATTGAAATACTTAGGAATATTCTCTTTGCGCAACATGGCCAAGTGCACTGCACCTCCATCAGTGATTTCCTTCACTATGTATGGCCCCAACCAATGTTTCCTGAACTTCCCTGGGTGGTGCACAAACTAAATATTGTATAGCAAGACCAAGCCTTCCTCCTTGAACACCTTTTGTGTGGCTATCATGCCGATCCTTTTCACGCTCCTTCTGCACTTGCTGATGGAAGCTAGCAATGAATTGATCCTATTCTAAGGCAGTGAATTGTGCCAAAATGTCCTCCATAATGTCAGGCTCAACCATATTAGTGAAATATCTGATGCGTAAGCTTGGGACAGTATACTCCATTGGCATGATTGCTTCTTTCCCAAAGACCATCATGAAATGTGTTTTCCTAGTCAACTTCTTGCATGTGTTCCTATAAGCCCATAACATAGAAGGGATGCGCACGTCCCAGTCGTTCCAATTGGCGTTACAGATCTTTGTGAGCGCATTCTCCAATATTTTGTTGAAAGCTTCTACTGCGCCATTTTCTTGTGGGTGATAAGGGGTACTCTTTTGGTGATGGATCTGAAATTCCTCTGTCAGAGCTTCAATGGTTTCATTAACAAAGTGTGCACCTCTATCACTCATCAATATGTTTAGACATCTAAATATAGTCAAAATATGTTAAAAAATGAAGTGCATAGCGGTATCTACAATATAGTCATTTATTGCCTTAGCTTCTTCCCATATTGTTACATAATATGTGGCAGTGATGATATAGTGCACTCCAGTCTTCTTTCCTGGAGGATTGATAGGTCCAACAAAATCTATAGCCCATTTATCAAAGGTCTGCAGGGCCATTTGTGGCTGCAGGGAATTTTATCTCTACGCGAGGGCTTTCCCATTCTCCGGCATGCATCACAGGCTCGGAAATATGCGTGTGCATCACTGGCACGCAAAATATACATTTCTTCAGGTTAAGAGAAATATAGTGCTCTCTACAAGTGTCAAGTATCATGTGCAGGTTTGACACATGTTTCTTTACCAAACCAAACACTGCCCAATCATCAAAATACACCTCCAAAAATTTATGCATGAATTATTTGAACACAACCACTACCACATGTGAGAAGATCGCAGGTGCATTTTTGAATCTGAAAGGCATGACCATGTCTCAGAAATCCCCCACTCTGTTGCAAAAGTGGTCTTCTTGCAGCTTTCAGGCGCAATTTTGATATGATGGTACCCCGAAAATACATCAGTAAACGAATAAGCCTCTTGTCCTCCCACATTATTCAGAATATCATCTGAAAATGGAGTAGGGAAGGGGTCATGCACATAGACATCATTCACCTTGCACATTTCTACACAAATCCTTATCTCTCCTTTAGTATTATTTTCTTGAACCACCATTTGGCTCACCCCATCAGACTGCTCTACAGGCTCAATGATGCATGCAACCACCATATTTTCTAATTCCTCTTTTAATTTATACTCTTATTTAGGATTCAATTGGTATGGTCGTTGCTTGACAGGGCGTGCATCTAGTTTCAACATAATCTTCATAACACCTAGGTCTCCTACAATTCCTTTGAGCTTTAAGAACTTGGTAGGAAACAAGTCTTGATACTTTGTCAGCAGCTCCACAATCTTCCCTACTATATCATCATCCCAGTAATCCCCTATTTTGGCCAACTTGGGCTGCTCTTCTGTCCCATTGTTGACTTCATTTAACTTGACATGTTTAGTTACATCTACCATTCCAAATGAGGGCCCTACAACTGCACGCTCCCCTTTAGACTCAGGGATGTTGACATTTATTGGATCATATTCATTATCCTCTATTAACAAGTTACTGCAGTTGAAAATGTCTTGCATTTGCGCATCCCATGCTAGCACAACAAATTCAATTTGGGGTCAGGATTCATCAAAGACAAGAGCATCTATGTCCTGCAAGGATTCATCAAGTTTTTCCAATTTGCCAACCAAGCTGAAGGTTCATAGGAAATCATCAGTCATTGTAATCCAATGGCGAGTTCCTCGGTGCAATTCCGTTTCCATAAACCAAGTGGTAGGTACTGACCCCAACGAATGAATAAACATATGAAACCACTCGTTCCAAGTCTTTTCCTTCCAAACTTCCACCGACATGGCCAGGTGCTTGCGTGGGTCTCCCTGACCATAGAAAAGGTCAGTTGTCCTTGTAGTAAGAGGTTCAAAGCGCAACGTCATCATTTTTCTACATTCCTACACCCTTGTGCGTATCCCACCAAAGTGCTGGGGTTGCGCGCATACCCAGGTCAAGTGCCCAGAACCTTCGTTCTACTGGGACAACCTTTTCCAATTCTTCCAGAAATACTCTGAAACTACCAGAACCATCAAAATAGGGTAGTTATCTTACCTTTGAGGAGATGACCTAGAATTTCTTAGTGATATTGAGGCAGCGCAACGCAGAAACATCGTGCAACCGATTCCGCCAGTTCTCCATCTCTCCATCTGAATCTGAGAAACATGAAATATCGATCTCCCAATTCAACGTTCCATCAAATGTAGGGTTGATCCAATCTTCATCCCACACAGTTAGCTTGTAAATATGGTCGACATCATCTCCTTCACGTACTGGCTCTGTATATCTTTCTCCTTCTGCCGGATCCAGTGGGAATATCACCCGCGTACCATCATTCTCAAAGATCATTATTCTATGCTTTAGGTTGATGATGCCTGCCATATCAATGGCCCAATCCAATCCTAATAGCATAGGGTAGGGATACGCATCATCCACAATTTTCATTACTTCAAAATCCGCATGTACCTTTACTCCAGCAATGTCTACTAGGACCTGTGGAAATCTTCCAAGTGGAATGATCTTCTGCTGATTGGCCATACGTAACTGAATGGTGGACCATTCCAACTTTGGTTCTCCCATATTTTTCTAGGTTTTCTTAGGTATAACATTTGCATTAGACCCCAAATCTAGGATGACTTGATCTATCTCATACTCTCCAATTTGCACAATCATGCGTATCTCTCGACTAGTTCTCTTCTTATTCTTATAATTCTTGTTCACAACCTTAGTCTCTATTCGATGTACTTATTTTTTCACGTAGCTGTCTATTAGGGCCGTAGATTATCTACTGCCTTCTGATTGCACAATAACTTAATGCAAACTTGTAGGAATGGTTTGACTTCATCATCAGCCTTTGGTTCCATGATAGACTTTGATGTGGACGCTCTTGCAACAAAAAATTCCTTCCTGGCTTCAATAAAAGTCTCCTTTTCCTTCTATAGGTTGATTCCTTCTTTCATGTCAGATGCCTTTATGATCAGTAGCTTTGCATCAATCCTCTTTTCCTCATCTCCTCTAGTGGCGGCACCACCGCCTGTAATTACGTTTACACTTGGACCATCATCGCGTGGTTCATATTTAATCATTTGTTTGTTTTGCGTAGGTATCTGCTATTATTTTTCCTGCATTTTAGAAATTAACACAAGACAATCTTCAATTACATGATCAAATTTTCTACAGTACCTACAAGATTGTCACGTCGGGTTAGGGCAGTCATACGCATAGTGTCCAACGTATGCACAGTTATATGAGATTACTTATGCTCTTCCCTGACCCGTGCCTCCACCTCTCCCCGCTCCCCTTCCTCTTGCTGGGGATCCTCCCCATCCAAAGGGAGATGTTCGTGAATAAGGCTTGGCCCACACTCTATAAAGGTTAGCACTGTCTATCATTAGAACGAACATCCCACAGTGGTGCTCATCATGACCAAATGAAGAGAAAAATCTGCACCATTGTTGTTTCAACTCTGGCACATAGCTTCCTAACCGAGGACAGTGGTCTGTATCATGTCCTCTAGCTACCCTACAATCAACGCACCACAATGTGGGGGTACTTGGCCCAGCAACATCCCTAGGGTGCAGTGGATTCGATCCCCCTTCTTGCATGTAACCAGAGAACAAACCGCACTGATCCTTGGTGTGGCCTGAACCCTTACAACGTATGCACCAGACATCTGCGCCAAATTCCTTACCCTGATCCTTGTGTGGGTTTTGAATTTCTAAGTGCATAGCCTCTAGTTGACTTTGAATTTGTAGCGTTCCGAATTGAGCATCTTCTCTAGGCGCATCTTCTAATTTCATAGCAACTTACAGAGCTTTTGCCTGAGAATCAATCTTCTGTTGACCCATAGGCCGACGCAGATGTGGCAAGATCATGGCAATGAACCATTCCTTATGCTGCTTATCATCGTAAACAAAACCTCCTTCGCTGATGGTGCGCTTCAGTCGCTGATAAACTTCCAAAACTGATTCCTTTGGCCCTTGTTTGATATCTTTTAATTCTATCACGCACTGTGAATAGGACTTCAACTTCCTGAATTGCTGTTTTAGGGCATCCTTAATCTGCACAACAGTGGGATCAACGTTCTGAGCAAGATATCCCATGAACCAATCTAACGTGCAACCTTTGAATGCAATAACCAGTTGTGCTCTCTTGACAGCATCAATATTAACATTTTGCGTAGTCTACACTACATCAGCCACAAATCAAAACCGATCCATATCCTCATCTCTTACACCCTTAAAGGTGGGTAGCTTCATATGCACAGTGATATCTTCCACATATGGCGGTGGTGGTGGGGTAGAAGATGTATTACCCCTGCTCGAGTTCGACTATGGCATAGCAGGAGGGATAGCTTCAGCGCGCATAGCCTCACTACTCTCTATGTCAGGTGAATTTATTAGAGGGTTGTATACAGATCTGTCCCCCCTCTAATTGAGCCGATAATATTTTCCGCTGCACGTAGTACTTTCTATCTTATCAGGGGTCATTCACTCAGTGTGGCTTCACAAAACACCCTTTTCATACAATAACATCTTAATCAACAGAGGTAAAGTTCGTAAGAATTTACCTCTCAATCCCTTGAAAAATATCCTTTCAGCTTCAAAATACGATACAAACTGATCTACTGCAAATTCCGTCACAAACCCACCCAAGATGCTGTCAACCCAGTGATCTACAGTCTGGGTGATGAAATTATGAGTGTTTTCCAACTGTTGGTTCAATTCAGGTGTCCACTGCGTGACCTTGTCAGCTTTCCAACAGGTTTGGAACTCTACTAATCTTGACAACCACTCTTGAAATTCGTGCGTAGGGTCACAAAGAAGATCTCATGAATGTCTGTGAAAATATACTTCTGTTTCCAATCTTCAGTAGACAACTTATTACTTCTGTTCTCTTTAAGGGACAATTCCCGAATTTGTTTTTCAAACCAATCCTCTAATTCAGGATTTAATGGTTGCCACATCATCTAATATCTCTCAAAATGATCCCAGTCCCGGAAACATAATGATTTGTTGGCTTGAGGGTCCTGACCCAGGTTTGGAGTTAAGGTTAACCAACAAAACCCTCTTACTACTGGCCCTTTCGGCAGTGACCTACTGTGCAAGTCAAAGTCTCACCCGAAGCATTATGGGGGGGTGCTGGAACCAGGTTTCCACACCCTGAGAGAGAATTAAATGATGTGGGTGTCTTCAGATCTAAAATAACTGTGATCAGACCTTCGCAACAAAAGCCCTAACCAGAAACCCTAAACAGACATATTTAGGTCAAATACACATAATACCTTATGCACGTGCTAAAATAGACTCTGCAATCCTTGTAATAATCCTTAATACATATTATTAAAGCTCAACAGTAATAGATCCATTCATTTATCATCCATCCAAAGCATAAAATAATTGCGCAATCAATTTAAATAGAGGTAACAAAGTAACCAGAAATAACATGCATAACATATCATAAAGCGAATAACCTACACATTTAGTACTCAGATATCATCCAAAACAATTCTTCATTCATTAACAGTACAAATCTCCCTTACACCCGCGCACACAACTAGTGGGGTCCACACACAGCAGGACTAAGGTCTCCATGCACACAGCCAAAAGGAGCCTTCTAACCCAGACAATTCACTAAAATTAGTCAGATCTCTATCATCAACATCATTACTGTCTCTTATCGACTCGATCTAGACCCTTATTTATAATTTTAGCCTGTGCTCATCTAATGTCCGCAAACTGTGGTTTGCGGCCTCTAGTTCTACCCTTTGACCCATTACAACATATGAGGGGATTTTACCTACACCAAAGCCCCTTGAATTGTGCTGCGCACGACTAAACTTACAAAAAATTTACAAAAATATTCCAAAAATATATCAAAATCGGCCCTAAGGGACCCCACTCCAACAAGTTGCAACAAACACAAATTAATAAAATTATAAATACTAACTACCTGCTAATACTACCTAGAAATACCAAGCTAAGGAGGGGGAAGAACCTCCTTGGATTATGTGCAATGAAATATTTAGTCACAGAATCATGAGATTAAAATTTCCAATGATTGGAACAAAGGAGTTTTTCTATTACAACGAATAATGGAATTAAACAATAGCTAACGATAATTTTTTGCTTTCGTTTCTCCTTTCCTAGGTTTCAAAGGAAGCCAAATATTTATACAAAATGGTTTCCTATCTAAACTAAGTGAAATATCAGAAAAGAAACTCGAGATAATCAAATGAATCATCATGTTACAACAGTTTGTTCAGAAATTGGTATGAATTGAGAAAATTTTGACTTGAATTAATTGAGCATTATTGGCAATTGAGTTGTCCTTAATCAGTCACCCACTCACCTCTATCATCTTCCATCATAAGAGATTCATGTTGGGAATATATTTAGAGTGTTGATCGATGATTCGTTGTAGTATGCCAGAGTTGCAATAGCAAAACGTCTAGCAACACAAAAGGATTCATTAGGGGAATTTGGAGGTCTAAAATGTGCCTCTTAAGGAAATAATAAAATAATAGCTAAACCAATAAAATAATATTTATGAATTTGCAATTCACTTTTTTCACCAAAATCCATGTAACCACTGTTAAATCCAATTCAAAAGTTGTACCAAAATAAAAATAATAAAAAAATTGTATTGATGTGACTATAAATAAGAATGAAATTTTCAAGAAAAAGTCATTATCATTGCACAACTAATGCATTTGTCTTTTGTACTTAAATAACTTAAAATAAAATATAAATATAAATTCATAAATTATTAATTATAGAATATATTACTAATTAAAATTTATATTATTTAAATTATATAATAACATGTAATTAATATACTATATAAAAATAATATAATATAATATACTGTTTTATGTATGAATTTTATATTACGTATTGAATTGATTTGATTTATAAACAAATATTTAAAAATGTACAAATATAATATTTATTGAAAAGTGTGTAAATACATGAAGATTGTGTAGGGATATGCATTGTTTCTTTCAAAAAAATATGAAATGACAATAATAATATTTTAGTCAAAAAGTGTGAAATGACATTTATTATGAGTATTTTACTTTATGACTTTAAAAGTACTTAGACCACTACCATGGTTAACCATGAGTTTTTATCCACCATTGAGAATGTGACAAGTAAGGACCTTTAAATCAAACAATGCCACCTCAACCATTAGGGATGATGTCATCCCTAAAATGTGATTGGTTCTCATAAAGTTAATTTTGATTGTACATTTTCCTTAGGAGGCCCATTTTAGACCTCAAAATTCCCCTAATATCTCTCACAACGTGGCACTCATGAGTTGCAACAAATTCATTGGTATTGGAAGAATTTAAAAATTCACTTTTGTAAGTGACCACACCCAAGTTGTAGCAACATAGAGGAGTTATAACAATGGCATGGAGGAGATTCACATCACTTTCTTGTCTTACTTTGAGGAGTTGCAACACTTGTGTGTCAACTAGAATCACTTGTTATGGGATTGCAACTGGTGTTGCAACAACACAAAGGAGTTTCAACCACTCAATTTTTCTCTTGTCTAATAATACTAGTGTGGAAGATGAAATTTTCAAAACAAGATGCATAAGAAAAAGTGTAAAACTGGTGAAAAATATATTATTCATGCCTACACCAGCAACATGATAATAATGGATGAAAAATGCATAAGGAATGGAAAGTGGGAGAATGCCATAAAAAAGGTTATAGACATGTGTTGAAAATATGTCAATTTGGACACCCATCATCTCCCCTAGCCAAAACTGTTGCATGTTCATTACGCAACTAACGATTAGTAAAAGTCATAGAGAACATGGCTCCCATGGAGGTTGCTAAGGTTGAAGTCTGTTTATACTACTTCATATGGAAGGAGTATGCTCCCCTTTTACCTTATGGCTTTTCAACATGCAAATTCATTTTTCATGGCTAACTTATATTCCTGCTTGTACGGATTTTCTAAGAACCATACCATAGGATAATATAAATTTAATATGATCCAATTTTACTCACATACTCCCATGCACCTTACATATTTCTACACTGTCTCTAATGAAATATGTAAAATGGGAGGATTGAATGGATATTTTTGCTTGATTCTCTCCCTAGCTTGTTTCTATCTTACTTTGAATCCTTCCTCAACAGGTTCTCTAAGTATGTTGATTTGATCCATGCAATATGTAACGACCTCGTATTTATTCCTCGATGCAAATTATGCCTTGGGGGGAGAATAAATCCAACTCTTATGATTTTGGATGAGCTGTAAAGGCATGGAATGTTCTCCCCTTATCCATAGACCACTGTCAAAATTATTTTATGTTATTTTGTGAGTTGTAGCCTAATCAACTTGGTTGGTCAAAAAGGAAACAAAAGATATTAGTTTAATTCCCCCCACAAAATTATTAGGGTTCCAATATTTTTCATGAAATTATAGGACATCATATTGATACGCTACTACATTTGGGTGGAAATTCCAACGACAGAATCCGATGGAATAGAGAAAATCAGAAAAAGTGTCAGAAGTTAAATGTGTGTGGGTTTGTGTTTTTTTTTCTAAAATACGGAATCCCATCGAATATCCGACGAGAGTTATTTAATGGTTGAATATTTGATGGAATATCCTATCCTGTCAATTATCTGACCTTTTTCCTATAATCCCTTTTGTTGTCAAATAACCAATGAGAGTTATTTTACCGTAGGATATCTGATGCTATTATCCATATGAAAACGTGTTCTTCAATTTATGACAAAGGAAAAATAATTGTTGCATAATGTTCAATTCCACCATTAATGGATTTTTGCACTGACAATGTCTAATATGTAGAAAATAATCGTAGATTCAATACTGCTCATGTAATGTTCTAAAACATAATACTCAAATCTACTCTACTCATCTGCAGAAAGAAATTCACGATTGAGAACATATATCAAAAGCATGCATCATAATTCAACACACATACATGAGGATATATCTAGGGGAAATAAAATGCTCAAAACCCCTTGTTATATGTAACACATTAGTAAGAAAGTAGAGAATAGATACAATGCTTGCTCAAGCCTAAGCAACCTCTGCACAAGTATAATCAATTTCATTTCCTCACAGACTGACTCTGGCTAACACTTAGCCAATTTTATTTCCTGCCAAGCTCCTATTTCCTTGCACCGTTTCTCAAGGAATTAGCTCCCTATTAATTAGGGAAATCCCCATTCAGAATTGCACAATTCCTGTAGGCCTTTATTTGTGCATGCACCACCTGTACAACTTGGATAATTATACAACTGACAACACACTTCCCTTGAACTCCAATCTCAATTCGGTAACTCAAATTTCATGCATGCATGAGTTAATTAAGTTTGATTAATGAATTAAATGGTTGAACACTGAAGCTGCACCCCACTGCTAGACCTCCTACTAGTTCCTCCAACAGGTGGAACTAGTTTAACCAACCTTAACTCAATTTAACTAAATTAAATTGTTAAAACTGAAATTAACTCAAACTAGGCTCCTAAAATTTAGGAATCATTGTACACAACTCAATTTAAGCCTCAAATCAAATTAACTAAGATAACTGAGTGATAAAAATTCAGTTAACTCATTCAAGTTGCCTTGTGATGTGGAATTACAATTTTATCCTAATTTAATTCAATAGAAAATTAAATTAGGAATTTCTTGTTGCATTTTCAACACTCACTCTCAATAGGAAAGGGATTATCAGATACCCCAATCCTATCTCTATGGAACTTGAATTTCCCTCTTGACAAATCCTTTGTCAAAATATTTGCATCACGTTCATCTATAGGAATGTATTCCAACAACATGATCCGACTCTAAACACAATCTCGTAGATGGTGATATCGGATGTTGATATGCTTGGATCGATCAAGAAAAACAGGATTTTCAAAGAGTTTGATACAACTATGATTGTCACAATAAATCAAAATGGGATCCATCATCTAACCAAATAACCCAACAAGAATATTCCTCATCTAGATAGCCTCACAAGATTCTTAACTGAAAACCATGTACACTGCTTCTGCTGAATTGGGTACAACTGATCTCTACTTCCTACTGTACCAAGATACTACTGCTGAGCCAATCCTGAAAATTCCTCATAAAGTGCTCTTCCGATCTAATGGACTTCCTGCCTAATCTGCATTTGTGAACCCTTGCAGCTTCACTCCCTCTGTCCATCTGTACCAAACACCATACTGAGTAGTTCCTCTGAGGTATATCAACACATGTGTTGCCACCTTCCAATAGAATTTGGGTGGAATAACCATTTCTTGACTAAGCTGGTTAACTGCATAACACATGTATGGTCACGTGTTCACCAAATACATATGTGAGATCCCTTTGTTGCCTTGATGGTGAGATACTCTTTGTCACCATGTGTGAAGTCGTCATGTTGATAGGAGGTATGTATGAGTGAGAGTTCCCTGCAGCGAAACGTCTCATGGAGAGACTTTGCCACTCACGTTGAGGGTCCATTCCCTTGTATGACAAGTCAACAACATCCATGTAAACCATAACAATTTACAACACCAAATGAAGCAGCCAACACCGTCGAGACACCAAGGCCCAGAGACGTAGTCCACACTGGACGAACTCCGTTATTAAACATCTTGCGTTTTTGTTATGTGACTGTTGACATGTTTTCCTCTTGATTATATCTGCATATGTGTTCATTAATACTTTGATAAAATTTAATTCTAACACATCAGACGAAGCAAAAGGTCTTGGTTAAAAAGGTATAAAAACTGTACCCAGATCAATGAGACTTAGTTTTATTTGGAAATCATGCTTTACTATGATGAAATTTGTTCTTGGAAAGGGTTGATGCGCTTTGTGGCCTTTTAGCTCTATGGTATGTAAGCTTTCTGCTTAGTGAAGAGATTCTTTTATTTGTTCATTTATGTATCTATTGTTGAAGTGGCGTGTATTAGGAATCTGGCGTTATGCTTGGTGAACTGGATTGAACATTTTGTTCTATGGTTTTGTAATTGGGATTCTAGGATATTTCAGCCCATGGTATGGATTACTTAATTGCTTGGGCCCTATTTACATGCACATCTACAACACTCACTAGAACACTATAACGGCCATCACTAACTTCCACACTGATTGCATTATGGCTATCACGCAACATATTTTCATGAGATTGTAGAGTAAGTGCAACATCTCTATCATAAGCCTCTGATAGAGCCACGACTAAGCAGTCTCAACGTAGGCATTTGATCACACAGTCACTTCCATAATGCAAACATTTGAAACAACACACCACCAACAACACTAGTGCGAACAGTGGGGGACTGTCAATAGCAGATTTTACACTATGTAAATTGTAAATTTTGAGAATATTTTATGTAGATAGTAAATTTCTAATATTTTTTTTTAACTGTTAAAGTTCAAAATCTAAATATTTCCAGAATCTGCCATTCAGATATACAACTAATTATATTCTGAATTCTCTGCTAGTGAAGTTTGAAACGGTTTCAAACTTGTTAGGATATTCCAACACATAGGAAATAGTTAAAAATAACTTAGTCTAGTGTAGAGTTAGGTAAAGTGTGTTTCTTTACCATGTACATTTGTAACTTATAATCCGACGGTCACGATTTGTAGTGATCCGATGATTATCTCTCACCTCGGTATTAACGACACTTGATCCGTGGCTTAATACACAATTGGTCCATGATCTCTATTTAAAGAGCATGGAGGGTTATTTGTCCAGTAACCGTTTATGAGAGAAACATATGTAACCTTTATTTTATATTAATAAATTTCCTGAAGTGGCCGCGTTGGCTCAGGTCGTGGATTGTTTCCCTCTTTGAGGGTTTTAACCACGTGATTATACTGGTGTATTGATTTGTGATCTGTTTGTGAGCAGTGACCTTTGGTTCTTGATCTACGGAACTTACCCTGTAAATTCCCACATGGTATCAGAGCTATTTTGAGGGCCGCGTCTGTTTTTGATCAAAATCCGAAGCCGGTTTGACTACATGCAAATGCCATTTTGTAGATCTATTATTTCTAAACATTTTTGGGCTTGGAGAAATGCTCAGTTGTGTTCGGAGCTTCTGTTACAGTGAGGAACACCTTTCGTTTCATGCGAAAAGGTTTCCAGCTGCCCAAGTTATGACAGTTTAGATCTAAAGGTATAAAGCATATGTTTTGCAGTTATATTTGTCAATAGTTCTGCTTATTTCGGTTCCCTCTTTTTATTTTCGGTTTTTAGTTTTTTATTTATTTTCCGGATTTTTACCCTCTTCTTTGTGTATGCTCTTTGCTGTGCGCTGCGTGCGATCTCGTCACATCATAAATAGGAAGAAGGGATTTTTTTTTTCTATGTATGCTCTTTCCCCGCGTCTTTGTGCAATCTCGGGAAATCAGAAATAGTGAAAAAAGTGATAGTTGCCAGTAAGGCTAACCAAAAATCTAACATTCTACCAGAAGGCTTTGCATTTAGTATTTTTTTGCTTGGTTTTTGTGTAGGAAAAAGCACGCACACCGAAGAGTAAAAAAAAAAAAAACTTTCCTCCTTTCATAAAATAACGTGATCCTTTTACTATCTCACTTGGTGAGGAGTTAGTTTATGAAAATAGAGGTCTTAGGTTCAAGACTCCTTCTCAAGCTTCTGTTGTAAAATTTTTTTTGTTAAAAGGGGTGGATTTTTTTTTTTTAAAGCCGCACTTCATCCCGTTCCCGTAACTATTCGACATCTACAACTTAGATTTTTCAAAAGGAATAACTTCTTCATCCGGAAGTCGTTTTTCGAGCCGTTTTTTTTGAAACGGCCTAATTTTTCTAGATATTTCCATTGGAGTAGTTATTTTCAGCTTTTCTCAGCTTCATTTAAAAAAAAAAAAAGGAAAGTGCATGCCCGATTATTCTTAACAGCACCAATTATTTCCAATGGCTACCTCACATGGTAGATATACTTAGAAGTAAAGGGCTCTATAGAATAGCCACAGGACAAGAAACTAAACCTTCTGATGATGATAAAGCCACTAAATGGGAAAATAAACAATATCAAGCACGAGGGTTGATAGGAATATCCATTTATCAAGATCTTCGATTTCATATCCTTGACATTGACACCCCTGATGAAGCCCTGGAAAAGCTAAAGTTTTTTTTTGGCATTCAAAATCAAATCAGGGCCCACCAGCTTGAAAATGAGTTGCTTACTTTGGACCCTAATAAATTCTCCTCCATTGAAGATTTTTTGTCCAAATTCAAGACCCTCATAATTCTTTTAGAAGGTTTTAAGATAAAAAAGGACGATGGTAGCCTCATCTATTGCATTCTTGCTAAGCTTGGCCCTGCATACTCTGTTTTTGTTTCCGCCTTCCATTCCACCAGAGAAGCCATCATTTCTTCAGGAACCACCTACAAGAATCCCTCTTTTGATGCTTTTTGTGATTCTTTGATAAGAGAACAAGAAAAACTTTTACACCTTGGTCTTATCACTACTGGAAACGCTTCTAAGAAAGCCTTAGCAGCCCAACAACAACCATATCAAAAGAATCTCAAGAAGCAGTATCCTAAAAAATATGGTCCTAAACCAAACAAGGGCCCTAAGCAATTTCAGCCGCAAACTGAAACATCAAATCACCAAAATTATAAGGCAAATCACAACAAAGGGAAGAAGACAGATAGACATTGCAACTTTTGTAATTGGGATGGCCATATAGAGTCCAAATGTTTTAAGAATATGGAAGCCTTATAAGCAGCAATGAAGAAGCAAAACATCAATTTGGAGCACTCTTCACCTTCATCTTTAGGAATGGCACTTTATGCTTGTGGTTGTCAAGCATCAATATCTGGTTATGCATTAAATGTATCTTCTTCTTCTCAACCCAATTGAGTGGCTCATTGATTCTGGAGCTTCTTACCACATGGCTAAAAATAAATCCATGTTTTCTTCTTTAAATGATTGTAACACCAAACATATTTATGTTGGTGATGATAGATCTCTTAGTGTTGTAGGATCTGGAACCATTCATCTCGATAATGGCTAGTTTAATGATGTATTATGTGTTCCTACCTTGTCATGCAACCTTCTCTCTGATTATCAGATAACTCATTCAGGTGAAGGAAAAATAGTAGAATTCTCACCTCATGATTTTGTAATCAAGGACCTCAAATATCCTAAACATATTTTAGCTACTGGCATTGTTGATGATTCCACAAGGTTGTATAAGTTTGACAAATTTGGGTCATCCTCTCTTCCCTCCGTTTTTGTTTCTCATAATGATGATGTGAGAAAACTTTGGCATGAGCGATTTGGTCACTTAAACTATCGCTCTCTTCAAACTCTATGTAAGGAAAATATGGTGACGGGTCTTCCTATGCTATCTTGCTGAGATGGTGTTTGCTCCGGATGTGTACTCGGAAAACATCATCGAGATAGTTTTGACAAACGTGCCTCTTGGCACGCTTCAACCCCTTTGCAGCTTGTGCACAGTGATTTATGTGGTCCACTTCCTGTTGTTTCTTTCTCTGGTTGCAAGTACTTCTTAACCTTCATTGATGATTTTTCCCGACGCACTTGGGTATACTTCTTAAAACTCAAGAGTGAAGTTTTTAACATGTTCTTGGCCTTTAAGGCCTTTGTTGAGAAACAATTTGGACAACAAATTCTTAAGTTAAGATCAGACAATGGCGGAGAATATGTTAACAACAAATTTATCAACTTCTGCACTGAGCATATACTCCACAACAAAATGGTGTAGCTGAAAGGAAGAATTGCATCTTAAAAGAAATGGCTAATTATATGCTTCAACCTAAAGGACTTGGTCTCAATTTTTGGGCAGAAGCCATTAACTGTGAATGGCACTCCTACTAAGGTTTTAAAGAATATAACTCTAGAAGAAGTTTGGAGCTCAATCAAACCAGATGTAAGTCACTTTCATGTTTTTGGAAGTGATGCTTGGGCCCATATTCCAAATGCGAAACATAAAGCCTTAGAACCTAAGATTGAAAAATTTATTTTTGTTGGATATTCTAAAGATGTCAAAGGATAAAGACTTCTTCAACCAAAATCCAAAAATATTATCATTAGAAGAGATGTAAAATTTGATGAAAATATATCGGCCTGCGAGCCTAGTTCGAAAAGTGTGCCACCTTTGGCCTGCGAGCCTGATTCGGCATATGTGCCACCTCTCTCTCTCTCTCTTCTATTTTTAATAGCATTCCTTCTAGTTTAGATGATGACATCGAGGATGATAATCCTCCTCCGTCGCGTGAAATTGTTCCTTATACTCCACCGCTTCCAAGATGGGTCTGCTCTACTCGGGATGCAGCAGGTTCTCTTGCAGGTGACCCTGCCGATCGACGACGTACACGTTCTCAGTTCGAAAGACCTTCTTCCTTATTGGCTCAAGTTCCAAAAAAACTTGATCTAGAAACCTTTGAAGAAGCCTCCGGTCATCCAGATTGGGATGAAGCTATGAATGAAGAGTATCATTCCTTATTGGCAAACGATACTTGGGATCTTGTTCCTCTTCCAAAAGGAAGAAAACTTTTCAGATGCAGATGGGTTTACAAAACTAAGTTTGGACTAGATGGAAAAGTGGATAAGCATAAAGCTCGTCTTGTTGCTAAAGGATTTTCATAAGTTGAAGGCATTGACTATACTGAAACCTTCTCCCCTGTTGCCAAAATGAATTCTATCCGCCTTGTTCTTTCCCTTGCTGCCTCCTTTAAATGGGAAGTCCATCAGATGGATGTTAAATCTGCCTTCTTACATGGATATTTGCATGAAGAAATCTACATGGAACAACCCCCTGGCTTTATCCAAAAAGACTCCAGCCTTGTTTGTCGCCTTAGGAAGTCTCTCTATGGTCTCAAACAAGCTCCTCGGGTTTGGTATGCCAAAATGGATAGATTTCTCTTAGATAATGGCTTTTCTAGGTGTCATTCTGACAACACTGTCTACACCAAGAAGGTGGGTAATTCCTTCACCATCCTTGTTCTTTATGTTGATGATCTTATCCTTATTGGTAGTGATCCAAACCATATAAACCATGTGAAGTCTAGCCTCAAAAAGAAGTTTGAAATGACAGACTTAGGACACTTGCATTATTTCCTTGGTCTTCAAGTCTTGCAATCCAAGGAAGGCATTACCCTCTCTCAATCCAAGTATGACTGTGATCTTCTACACTGCTTTCACATGCAATATTGTAAGCCAGCCCCTTCTCCCTTTTAGTCTGGAGTCAAGCTTTCAGTCACTTGTACTATCCCTGAAGTTGATGCTACCTTATATCGTCAACTTTTTGGTAAAATTCTGTATCTAACCCATACCCGCCTGACCTTTCCTTTGCCGTTGGTCGTGTCGCTCAGTTTATGCACCAACCTCATGAAAGTCACTGGAAAGCAGCTAAAAGAATACTTTGATATATTCGAGGTATAGTTCAGTTCGGGATTCATTACAGTGCAGGAGCATCTCCATTGTCGATTGGTTTCACTGATTCTGATTGGGCTGGTGACCGTGATGATCGAAAGTCTACTGCAGGATATGTATTCACTCTTGGTTCAGGACCTATTACTTGGTCTTGTAAGAAACAAAGTGCCATCTCTCTTTCTTCCGCAGAAGCAGAGTATCGTGGTGCAGTTGAAGCTAGCAAGGAAGCCATGTGGCTTCTTCAGATCCTGTCTGAATTTGGTCTCCATCAGCAACATCCAACTACACTTTGGTGTGATAATCAGAGTGCCATTCAGCTATGTAAAGATCCAGTTCAACATCATCGTATGAAACACATTGAACTCCACATACACTTCATCAGAAAGCTCATTCATGATCGTGTTCTTGAAGTGCAGTATTGTCCAACCAATGATCAGGTAATCGATATCTTTACAAAGGCCCTCATAGAAGTGAAGTTTACCAAACTTCAATCCATGCTTGGAGTTCAGTGAAGTTGTCATTAAGGGGGGATAGACTCTAATGCCTCCTTCCTTCTCCTATTGTGTCACTTTTGTAAATCCTTCAATCCTATCCCAATTTGTTCTTAAGGGGGGATGTTAGGATACTTCGACACATAAGAAATAGGCTCCTTTTGTGTCACATTTGTAAATCCTTCAATCCTATCCCAAGTTGTTCTTAAGGGGGGATGTTAGGATATTCCGACACATAGGAAATAGTTAAAAATAACTTATTCTAGTGTAGAGTTAGGTAAAGTGTGTTTCTTTACCATGTACATTTCTAACTTATAATCCAACGGTCACGATTTGTAGTGATCTGACGGTTATCTCTCACCTTGGTATTAACGACACTTGATCCGTGGCTTAACACCCGATTGGTCCATGATCTCTATTTAAAGAGCATGGAGGGTCATTTTTCCAGTAACCGTTTATGAGAGAAACATATGCAACCTTTCTTTTATATTAGTAAATTTCCTGAAGTGGCCGTGTTGGCTCAAGCCATGGACTGTTTCCCTCTTTGAGGGTTTTAACCACGTGATTATACTGGTGTACTGATTTGTGATATGTTTGTGAGCGGTGACCTTTGGTTCTTGATCTATGGAACTTACCCTGTAAATTCCTACAAAACTGAAGTCGTTGCAATAATGAAATATGCGTTTGCCTGTGCCTTTGATTAGCTTGATTCTAGGGCACTGAGCCATACCGGATATCCCTGGCTTCGCTGCATGTGATCTCCCTGTTCGTTATTAAGGTGTGAAGAAGATTTGAAGCGTTTTTTTACAGATGACTCACCAGAGTTACACTTGTCACAAGCAAAGTATAGCTTGGATATTTTGCAATATGATCAATTGTAAACTATTTACAGTTGCTAAATTTTCACATTTTATATCATCAATGGGGTTGAAAAAGTAAATTTAATAATAATCTAGTTTATTTATATAATAATAATAATTATTATTTAATTTTAAGGTTATTATCGAGTTAGATACTAAATTGGTGTTTAAGACTTTTTTGTTTGTGAAATAAAAGACTCACTTCCTCACAAATGCTAAAGCATACATACTTTATTCTCTTGTTGCATACATACTTTATCCTCTCTTGTTTTGAAACCCTAACCTCTTAAAAAAAAACACATAGTCTTAACTATTATATAAATTAAATAATTACTAAATATTTTAAATTATCAAAATACTTATTTTATTATACATTTTACTTTATCAAAATTATATATATATATATATATATATATATATATATATATATATATATATATATATATATATATATATATATATATATATATATATATATATAAAATGATAAATTTAAAACATATTTATATTTCAAAAAACATGTGATAAGATTGGATATTCATCCTATTTCTACTTTATGATGAAGATTATTAATTTCTAAATAGGTTTTTGTTACAATAGCATTACCAATATCATAACTGTTGGGAAAAATACTGAGAGGGGGGGGTGAATCAGTATTTAGGGCAAAATAAAACTTTTTACTTTTTCATGCTCTAAAACCCATACGCTACTTTTCCGAAGCCAACTAGCGTATACACGCGGATATCCTTCATAAAACTCGCGTATACACAGAGATCTAATTATGCCATTAATTCTTCACTTATATCATTCCATCATTCAATCATTAGATGTTCTATAAACAGTAAACATGTGTAGTAAGAACAGAATAAACCATCACACATAAGCATCACACATGAACACCAGGATTTTAGGTGGAAACCCAAGTCGGGAGAAAACCACCCGCCACGTGTTCAGCCTTCAATATTTTATTATGCAGAAAACATCTTACAACATATGTGCTGGCGCAGACTCCTACCAGCACGCAGGCACCCACCTGCGCTCGTTTACCAGCCTCTCCTGGAAGGGAGCTCCAACCCCCTGACTCGTTTACCAGCCTCTCCTGGAAGGGAGCTACGACCCCCCGATCTCGTTTACTAGCCTCACCTGGAAGGGAGCTACAACCCCCTGACTGAAGGCTACAACCCTCAACACCTCTATGGACCACGTTTCATCAATTTTCACACTGGATCCAAAGCTTCCTTTAGGACACAACTTGCAGGCCACGTTTCATCATATTTTCAGACTGGACCCACTCCACACATTTGAGCTCAATCATAGAACCAAACTGATACAGACAACTCAGAATTGTAGAATACAGATAGCAGTAACATAGCAGAACAGGTCAGACATTTCATAACCCATGCTTCAGAAAACCCTAGTTTGCATACGCGCTTTCCTTTCACTGATACCGCGTATATACGCGCCTTCTACCATATAAACCCGCGTATACTTCTGTACATATTACAGAGTTAATTTCGCTGCGCATACGCGCTTTCTCTTCAGCGAAGCCGCGTATATACGCGCTTCCTCTGCGGCAAACTAGCGTATGGTTCTTCAGATATTTAGGTCATTGCAATTCTTCAGAACAGACACATCACACAGATTTTACCCTTTACGTCAGACAGATGTTCGCCTCATCTCATATCTAATCATTACATAAACAGATGTAGCAAATACAAATACATTTCAGATCTAGATTCCCTTCTTCATCATTTTCTTCATAGGTGCTTCATGCATTCAGATCTATCATTCAACTGTAACCCTTTCCATTCAGATATACTTCAGAGAGAAGTATTCATTCAAGCTCAGACATCTTGCACCCTTTTTTCATGATTTGCACAATGAATTTCTTCTCCTTATATAGGTTTACCCTTTTTCAATACCATGAGCCAAAACCACATTACTTCCGATGGTATTCCTGGACGGGGTCATTTAGACGAATCATTACCCAATACAATGGGTCAATACCATGGTGGTTACCCCTGGTTTTTCACTTTATGAGCGCTTTTTCCCATACGCGACTTGGCACGTTATTACCCACGTGCATACGCGACTTCTACTAGACAAATCCGTGTATGCCTTGAGACATACTATTTTCATCATAGATCTAGCACATGTTGAATTCCTTTCTTCATTACCTTCTGTACTCACTGTAGATACATCAGATTTAATTCATCAAGACATATTCTATCAAGCACAACTTCAACAAGTAAGTTGCCATCATCTTCATCAAGTGGGTTGCCATTCACGGACAACACTCTATCAAGTGGGTTGTCATCAAGGACAACACCCATCATCATATTGCCAACAAACATCATATCACATCAGATTTACATCATTTACCAAGTCCATCAAGTCAAGAATAACTTCATCAGGTGGATTGCCATCAAGGACAACACATGCCAACAATCTCATGTCTTCATCTTCATTCAGTGGGTTGCCATCAAGGACAACACTGTGCATCATATTGCCAACAATCTCCCCCTTTGGACTTGATGGCAACCACGATGGTGTTTGGTTACCACAACAGATAGGTACATTAAGAATACAATGACACCATGTCACTCTCCCCATTTTTGACACCATTCTTTTTCTTCATTCAAACACCATGTCACTCTCCCCCTTTGACATCAAGGGCAAAGGGCGGATCAAAACCAACACACTCTCCCCCTTTTCTCCTCATGTAGAAGAAGCGTTCTGCAGATATGATGTATACTGAAGTGACCAAGCTCCCCCTGAGTTCATGCTGAATCTTCAAACATATCTTTCAATGAAGTACATGACTCTATGAACTTCCTATCACCAAAGACTCACACTTACATCAAATATCCAACCAAGTGGATTTACATATGAGACTCAAGTACCCAACCAAGTGGGTTTACACATTTCAACTCAGCTACCCAACCAAGTGGGTTTACAAAATTTGACTCAGCTACCCAACCAAGTGGGTTTACAAATTTGACAAGTCCTTACATGACTGAATATTATAATTTTACATCATGGGTCTCAACAAGACCTTTTCATCAAATTACAAATATGACCATTTATGACCAACACCAGAAAGTCCTCAAGAAAGAGAACATATTTCAGAACCATCATAATGCCAACAATGCATTATACTCAGCAAAGCTAATGCTCCCCCTGAATCTGTGCATCCACGCATCCTTTTCATATGACTAAGGCTCCTCCTTAGTTTGTGCATCCTGAACACTTTCACCAACAAATCATCAAGGCATCTTTATCAAAACATTAGAAATAGAATTATGAGAACTGGAACACCACCAAAGATACCAAACAGTATCAGAGATACCAAACAGCACTGCAGCTGTGCTGAAGAAAGCTGACCCCAAACAGAAATTTGTCAGCAACCATACATACGCGGTTTTATGTGCATGAACTCGCGTATATACGCGACTGTGTTTTAGGAAATCCGCGTATCCAATACCATATTCTATATTTTAACCAGATCTGATTCTCTGTGAGGCAAAGACAGTGTTCAGCTTCTTTCTGAGATATTTGAATGCTTCCCTGGAATACAGATAGATAGAACAGTGTAGTTGTGTCTTCAAGCGTCATCCAACGGTTGTAGCATAAGCTCATTAGTAACCAAGCCTTCAGATTCTTTGCAACATCAATACATTATTTCCAAGCGAAATTATCATACCAGAACAACATCTTCATATATGTGTCAAGCAATCATCCATGTGGTCCAATATCATTAAGATCTTCAAGATTTAACATGATGTAGCATATGTAGGGAAAAGGTCTCAATCATAGTAACAAACTTTGCATGATCCATTCTTATTTCTGAATCAAACGACTTCCAACTCATCCATGTATGAGCACAAAAGATACTTTTCAGCATCTAGGGCTCAAAATCATAATAAACCATGTACCAAGTCATCATAATTTGAGCATGAGTATCACAATAACCAAAGAATAAGCAGTCATAGTGCCAACAATGCAATCATTAGTATTCAGCCTGCTGCTCCCCCTGAATCAGTGCTCCAGATCTTCAGCTATCATATAAATTCTCTTATCATTAATGCATACGCGACTGTGTCTGTTGGAACTCGCGTGTATACATGACTTTTGTTCATAGAACCCGCGTATGGAAAGTGAAGCATAGAGATTTTTCACATTCCTTCATCTCCCCCTGAACTTGTACTTCCTGTACCTGTCTTCTTCATATCAGATGCTCTGTCAGAAATACATATAACCAGAAAAATCAAATCAACCATGAGAGTCATCATACATTGCTCCCCCTGTGATGATACATTACTAAATCTCATAATGTATCCCACATCATTCCTGCAGTCAATAAGAGAAGTAAGCTTCAGAAGCGGATGACTGCAGTAGGGTCAGAATTCCCTATGTTTCTGATTGGTCCTCCTTCTTTTTCCAAATTTTCTTGAACTTCCTAACTGTGTGCTGAAAATTGTCCACTTTCTCAGATCTGTTCAACCTGCATTCCTTTTCTACATGTCCATACTTGTTACAAGAATAACATCTCATGTGTCCAGAGAAATAAGCATAAGAATCATAATGAGTATTTCTAATCTTCCTCCTTTACAATCAGCTGCTTTATGTCCATACTTGTTACATGAAAAACAATATCCCTTGAAGAAACCAGAGTACCTTTCTATGTAGGAACTGTTTGTTTGAGGCTGAAATGATCTGCTCCTGCAATTTGCTACAACATGCCCATAATTATGACATTTAAAGCATTCAACATTATTGACTGATTTCCTTTGAGATTTCATCATTGTTGGTTGACCTTTTGTCTCTTTCAACACTTCAGGTTTTGCATTGCCATCCTCTGAATTTTTAGCACTTCCTTGTGAGCTAGATTCTCCTTTAATAGTTTCATGGAAACCAAGACCAAGTTTGATAGCAGGAGACCTTTGATTACTCAGAATATTGTCAAAAATATTAGTACTATCTTGAAACCTCAAAAGTTTAACCTTTTCTTCTAATTTACCTTTGAGAATGTTTACCTCAACCTCCAAGGCTTGACATTGCTTTGTCATGCTTTCTTCTTTCATTTTTCCATCTTCTACTTGATCCTTCAGATTTATAATCTCTTCTTTCAACCAATTTTCGTTTTCTTCACATGTTTGTTGCAGCTCTTCATTCTTCTTATTTGATTTTTCCAGATCTTCTTTGAGAGAGATGATTTCTGCTTCAAGTCCTGCATTCTTCTTATTTGATTTATCCAGGTCTTCCTTGAGGGAGATGATTTTTGCTTCAAGCCCTTCCTTTTCAAATGATTGTAGAGGTTCCTCATTCTTCTTACTTGATGCTTCAAGATCTGCTTGTAGAGAGATGATTCCAGCTTCAAGACCTTCATTCTTCCTTTTTGATTTTTCGAGATCTGTATCTAGATCGTTAATTTCTGCTTCTAGTCTTTTCATTCGATTGGATGCATAAGCATGAAACCTTTGATACTTGTCTATAGATTCATTCTCCTTAGATGATTTTTGCTGATCTTCATCTTTAATCTTGACAGCTTCTTCTAGATCCATACTATCACTTTCACTATCATTACCTTTGCATATACAGTTAAGTGAAATACAAGAACAATGATTAATACCTGTTTCATCTCCTTCAATTTCTGTTATACATGATTTCTGAGGTATCTCCTTTCCTTGAGTAACCTTCTTCTTTTGCTTCTTTGCCATGAGTACTTGTAGAGCTTGGTCAGAATCTTCTTCATCTTCACTAGACACTTCATCATCATCTTCATTTGTATAATAACTCTTCCTCTTTTCAAATTGTTTCCCTTTACCATGTTTTTCTCTATAAGGACATTTAGCAGCATAGTGACCAACTTTTCCACACTCAAAGCATTTGAAGGGAAGCTTACCTTTGAATCTTCCAGTTCCTAGTTGGAGTTTTCTCACGAAATTTGCTTCTTCTTCTTCGGATATATAGCTGGATTCTTTGACAACTTCCTTTTCTTTTCCTTTTGCAGACGCCTTAAAAGCAGCTTCTTTGATTTGAGAAGGACCTCCTTGTCTCATTTCAAAAGCAGTCAGAATACCATGTAATTGAACAATAGTAAGAGTTTGCAGATCTTACCTTTCTTCAATAGCTGAAAATTTAGAGTCAAATTTTGAAGTCAAGGATCTTAAGACTTTTTCCACCAGAGTAGTATCGGTTATGGTTTCACCCAAATTTCTCATTCGATTTACAATATCATCTAGACGAAGAAAGAAACTGGTAATACTTTCATCACTATGAATCCTTAAATTTTCATATTCAATTATGAGAGTTTGGAGTTTTGCACTTTTTACCTTTGTATCTCCTTCATAGCTCAGAATGATTTTGTCCCATATTTCTTTTGCTGAATTTAGCTGCATCACTTTAGCAAATTCTGGTTCAGACATGCTTCCTAATAAGACATTCACTGTTTTGGCATTGATTTCATACTTCTTCCTTTCAGCTGCATCAGTAGGAATACTTGCCGGATATTGATAGCCTTCTTCCACGATTGCCCATACTTCTGCACCAAGACTTTGCAGATATGCTTTTGTTCGTACCTTCCAGAATATCAGATTGCTTCCATTGAATAGAGGTGGCTTTAGAGACATTACTCCTTCAAGACTTCCCATTGCGACGGATCTCCTTCAAGCGATCAAGCTTCTGCAGAAAGACCTGCTCTGATACCAATTGTTGGGAAAAATACTGAGAGCGGGGGTGAATCAGTATTTAGGGAAAATTAAAATTTTTTACTTTTCCATGCTCTAAAACCCATACGCGACTTTGCTGAATACAACTAGCGTATACACGCGGATATCCTTCATGAAACTCGCGTATACACAGAGATATAATTATGCCATTAATTCTTCACTTATATCATTCTATCATTCATTCATTGATGTTCTATAAACAGTAAACATGTGCAGTAAGAACAGAATAAACCATCACACATAAGCATCACACATGAACACCATGATTTTAGGTGGAAACCCAAGTCGGGAGAAAACCACCGCTGCAGTTGCTCAGCCTTCAATATTTTATTATAGAGAAAACATCTTACAACATATGTGCTGGTGCAGACTCCTACCAGCACGCAGGCACCCACCTACACTCGTTTACCAGCCTCTCCTGGAAGGGAGCTCCAACCCCCTGACTCGTTTACCAGCCTCTCCTGGAAGGGAGCTACGACCCCCTGATCTCGTTTACCAGCCTCACCTGGAAGGGAGCTACAACCCCCTGACCGAAGGCTACAACCCTCAGCACCTCTATGGACCATGTTTCATCAATTTTCACACTGGATCCAAAGCTTCCTTTAGGACACCACTTGCAGGCCACGTTTCATCATATTTTCAGACTGGACCCACTCCACATATTTAAGCTCCATCATTCAACCAAACTGAAACAGACAACTCAGAACTGTAGAATACAGATAGCAACAACACAACACAACAGATTAGACATTTCATACCCCATGCTTCAGCAAACCCTAGTTTGCATACACGCTTTCCTTTCACTTATCCCGCGTATATACGCGCCTTCCGCCATACAAACATGCGTATACTTCTATACATATTACAGAGCTAATTTCACTGCGCATACACGCTTTCTCTTCAGCGAAGCCGCGTATATACGCGCTTCCTCTGCGGAAAGCTAGCATATGGTTCTTCAGACATTTAGGTCATTGCAATTCTTCAGAACAGACATATCACACAGATTTTACCCTTTACATCATACAGATGTTCGCCTCATCTCAGATCTAATCATTCCATAAACAAATGTAGCAAATACAAATACATTTCAGATCTAGATTCCCTTATTCATCATTTTCTTCATAGGTGCTTCATGCATTCAGATCTATCATTCAACTGTAACCCTTTCCATTCAGATATACTTCAGAGAGAAGTATTCATTCAAGCTCAGACATCTTGCACCCACACTCATGATTTGCACAATGAATTTCTTCTCCTTATATAGGTTTACTCTTTTTCAATACCATGAGCCAAAACCACATTACTTCCGATGGTATTCCTGGACGGGGTCATTTAGACGAATCATTACCCAATACAATGGGTCAATACCATGGTGGTTACCCCTGGTTTTGCACTTTATGAGCTCTTTTGCCCATACACGACTTGGCACGTTATTACTCGCGTGCATACGCGACTTCTCCTAGACAAATCCGCGTATTCCTTGAGACATACTCTTTTTATCATAGATCTAAGACATACTGGATTCCTTTCTTCATTACCTTCTGTACTCACTGTAGATACATCAGATTTAATTCATCAAGACATATTCTATCAAGCACAACTTCATCAAGTAAGTTGCCATCATCTTCATCAAGTGAGTTGCCATTCTCGGACAACACTCTATCAAGTGGGTTGTCATCAAGGACAACACCCATCATCATATTGCCAACAAACATCATATCACATCAGATTTACATCATTTACCAAGTCCATCAAGTCACAAATAACTTCATCAGGTGGATTGCCATCAAGGACAACACATGCCAACAATCTCTCATTGAGTGGGTTGCCATCAAGGACAACACTCTGCATCATATTGCCAACAACAACTTACTAATATCACATGACCAAAAAGTCATAACTCATATTCATTATATAAGAGAAATGTAATGTCATTACATAGGAGAAATGTAATGTCCTCTCAAATTAAATAAAAATAAAAAATAAAATTAATAATTCACATTTTTAGTGGATAACAATAAAATAAACATAATAAAAAAAGCTTTAAAATAAAAATAAAAGTAAACATAACTAAAAAAACACTATAATAAAATTTACTTCATAATATTCATTCATGGCATTGATTCATGATAAGAGAAGTGATGGTATTGATCCATAGTATTCATGTAAAGTATAAGCTATTTAAAAGTAGAAATTAAACCAACTTTCCTGTAAACATTTTGACTCGGTCAAATTACATAAAAATAAAAAATAAATTAATAGTTCACATTTTCAATGCTTGACAATAAATTAAACATAATAAAAAAAACTTTAAAATAAAAATAAAATAAACATAATAAAAAAAAACACTAAATAAAAACTACTTTATAGTATTAAGTCATGGTATTATCGGCTCATGATAAAAAAAAGTCATGGTAGTTATGTGGAATAGTCTAATAAAAACTACTTCATAGTATTCACTCATAGAATTCATAGTATCCACCTATAGTATTAACTTAGAGTAAGATGAGTCATGATATTCATGTAAAATATAATCTATTTAAAAAAGAAAAATTAAACTAACTGTCTAAAGATAAATTTAACCCTAACTAAATTGAATATATATATATATATATATATATATATATATATATATATATATATATATATATATATATATATATATATATATATATATATATATATATATATATATATTACCGAATTTAAAGATATACATATATATATGAACAATGAGTTTGTGATTGTTAATTCGGGGAATAACTATAAAGGGATATTGCAGAAATGGTTTGAGTTCTGACGTTTTTCTGTGCTTGCATGTGACCTGTTGGCTTCTCATGGGAAATCCTTCGAAATGTAATGCGCTTCTCTTTTAGCATCTCCTTTTGGTGGATAAATTTGTCCATGAAATATCTAGATGTGACAAATTAGAAAAGTTATTTCCAAATTGTATTTAGGATCTTCGAAAGTTTCTCAAAATATTAGTGTCCCGAAAGATAGGTTTAATAGGTAACTTTACAAGGATTTGCCCTAGTGTCCGCTCCGTTTTTGAATGCACTATTAAGAAATAGGGTGTGGTAAAGGTTTTCCCATTTACATTCTTGAAAGCAAAGAAGCTTGGGGCTTAACTTTCAGATTTGACTCTTATTTCATGGGTTTCAATTGCATGTTCCTATCTTACTAGACCTTTGAATTTAATGTGGGGATGAAAATCTCTTTTGCCCATATCTGTTTTAGACTTTCATTTTTTTTTTCTCCCCCATAGATAAAGGTTCTTTTAAATCTTCAAAACAGTCAGAAATATATCTGTTTTAGATTTTCCCTTTTTTTTTCATAGGATGAAGATTCCTTCAAAACAATTAGAAATGAATTAGGTGATTATATAGCCCATGAGAAGCCTAAAGGGGTATTCTAAGGGTATGTGTGGTAATAGATTTTTATAAGGGATTTTCTAAAGATCTCTAACTTGAATAGGAGAAATATATTTTTATTTACTTGTTGATCCATCTTTGATTATGTTTTATTTTTCTAATATTTTGTTTTAAATAATTTGCTAATTTTTTTTTTTTAATTAAGAAGTTAGAACGTATAAAGTTGGATCTTTTCCTTTTTTTTTTCATATTGATAGGGAAGAAATGTCTTTCATTTTTCCATCCATCTCTACTCTGAAAATATGAAGCTAACATTCTTTGTATATTGTTTATATGTATTTGCCGTCTTTTTTGGTGTATATATTCCCCAATTACTACAAGTAAAAAAAATCAAAACAATAGGTTTGTGTGGAGTATAGAGAATCACTTTCTAATTTCATTATTTATGGTAAAAGTAAACTATAAAGCAATGATAACACTGCATGGTTAGAAAGTGTGGCAAGATGAGAAGTAAGTAGAAAGGATGTTGTCCATTTTACTAATTTACTCATGATAATTGTTTGTTAATATTTTAGGATTCATTTTTATAAAATATTATGTGGTTGTTTAAATAATATATCTCTGATTCTGAATTCTTTTACATTGGAAATTATGATATAATGATGGTTGTTGAGCATGCAGTACTTATACATAAATCTAATTTAAAAAGGTATTCCCTAATTATATGATTATTAGTCATTATTTTTATTGAATTGACATGCAATTTATAATTTGAAAGGAAAACATTAAATTAAAACACAAAGAAATACAATTTAAAAAATAAAATAAATTAAAATCTAATGTAACAAAAAAAAGAAATCTCAATACAAAATATTTAATTAGTATAAATCAATATTAATATAATATTTCTAAGAAGTAAGAGGTTTACATGTGAGTTTTTATTATTTATCTTAATATTTAATAATGACATGGTTAAAATAGATTTTTAGTTTGTTTGTTTGTTTGTTTGTTTTTTTTTTTTTAAATATGAAAGCAAGTTAAGATGTCAAATATGCTTGTTACACTAATCTATGAGAGAAGAATGCACATAAAAATCAACTTAAAACAATTGCAAATAAACAAAATATCTTGGAGAAAACCCTTCTAGCAGAAATAAACCCACACTCTAAAGTATATTCTATAGTATTCAACAACTAATGATTATAATACACAGTTAATGTGTTCTCTCCAAGAGTATTTAGTAATGGTTTAATTCTGGAGAAAATTTGACAACATAAGTGCAATGAAAATATACTCTCACATTTTCCTCCACTCAAAACTCAATTTAAAATGCATAGTAAAACCATAAACTAATTATGATTTTCTATTTTATACACATAGAAAACCACTAGTTGTGTCGATTAGGGAAATGTAGTGGTGTAAAAAAAATGATTTCGTAGTTATATTAAATTTTAATCAATAAACATATAATAATTTTTTTTTTTGTAAGCTTGGTAGGACCTTTCATTCATTCAACAAAAGAGCAGGTTACAATAAGAAAGAGCTTCTGAGGCCTCAACTTGCCTGCTGGGAAACCATGTACATTGGCCATCAGAAGGCATTATAAGCCAACTAGAAACGAAATGTCTTGAGTCTATCAAATTCGGCTAGATAAGTCGTACTATCTCAATCACATAATAAGTTTATCTTTCTAATTCTAAATATTCCTACTACTATGACCTTCATCAAAATTAAGCAAAAACAGAACTGCTGACAAACATGACAAGAAAGAAAATAATCCTTAGAGGACTCAATAGGCGTCGGGTCTTTAGTGTTGGAACTGGGAATTTCAAAGTGCTGAGGCCTCTGAAGAAGCTGCTCAATTTTTCCCAGGAGGGCATTCTGCTGCTGAACTTGAAACTGCAAGAGCTGAAAGTATTTTTGGATTTCCTGGAGGGAGGGATTAACCTGCATAAAATATGAAGTATGAATTATGTCTTTTGCCACCAAATGTTTCATCATCGAGTATAGATGGATGGTTTTCTTGAATTGAGATACTCTACCTCTAGTGTTTCCCGGATCAGGAATTAGAAGTTCACTGTCCAAATCTATTTCTTCTTCTGCCACTTGGCGAGTGAGGGCATCTTCACACCCTGCAATTATATTTCTGACTTGTTTCAGAATATTCTTCACATAGGCCCGGGCGAAATCCTTGTTACGCTTAGCCTGAGTTTTGTGGCCAAATCTTCTCGTCATCTGGGAGGAAGGCTTGCCTTTCTCCTTCTGAGCGCCTCTCTTCCATGTTTACCGATGACAGTTAATCCCCACTTCTTCCTTGATAGCCTTTGCACGCGCCATTGGTACCCTGGGGACTGTGGAGGTCTGGTATTTCTGAATAAAATATACAGTCGTCCACCTGATATAGGACCAGACTCCTCGTCTAGGACCTTTCTCTGTGACAGGGGTCAAGTACAGACACAAACGCGAAGCAACATCAGTTATCCTTGAAATATGAGACATGTACTACCTTTCCACACCATGATGATGATTTCGAGCTAGATCCAAAGGGAAGGTTCGACGCCTGGTTTTCCCAGGCACCTAAAAAAAAATGTCAAGTGAATTTTATAGAATCTCACTGTTCACCACAAAGGGTCAGTGGCAATCCGTCTTAAGCACCGTGATATCCATAGAATTAACATGCAGGTCAGAGATTTTCTACTAGCCCGCGATATGGGTGTCGAACCCTGCAAAGTCAGGGTGGCTATAAGCATATACCTCCAACCTAGGCCTAGGTCCCCCATTTTCTGAAGAATAATGCCAAAGAGAATCGAAATTGACACTATCAACCCAAATAAAACGAAGAAAAACCTCCCAGAACGCCAAGACAACATAATAGTTGGTATTACTGATAGACTGCTCCAATTAAATTTTGAAATAACTAAATGATCGAAATTCTCCATGTTTTTGAGGTAGAAAAAGGAGAAGGAGAGTAACACATACCCCAAAATTTTCGAGCTTCTTCGACCTCTGGAAAACTTCTACCCACCGCTCCTGTCTGCAACCAACCAGCAACCCACCACCCACAGAATAATGAACTGATTGAAACAAAAAAATTTTATTATCTCCCATCGTCTCATACTCTTAACAACATACCAAATGTCGTGATGGTGGCACATGCCTACACTTAATTCATCTGCTCGCACGCGACTAATGCCATCATATTGCTCATTCCACTTGCCACTATCCTAATCAACCTGCAGGCCGACAGACCCTCCCTTAATTACTTTAATTATGATCCTCATGGGGATCATCAACCATATCACACCTCGATCGAGGTTCCTTTCTGCTTTCATCCACGTGGTTTCTGGAATCCTGCTGGTCTTGTTCAAGAATTTTGATCAAGAGTCCTAATTCTTCTGGGTAGCCAATGTTCCAGTATAAATCCAGAGTGAGTCCCATATGAGCACATACCCAGTTTGCTAGAAATTCTGTCACTTTTTTCCATTACAGAGTACATGCGATGGGATAATGTACTTGAAATATTGGAGGAGGGTGCCCACTTCCTAGACCAGGTGCCTTGTTCTCCAATTTTTTCTTAGTTTTTCCCAAGTTTTTCCTTGGTTAAGGCGTTTGACAGTGCCAATAACCAGTACCGAGTCTCCTTCCACCACTAATTTTCTATAACCCAGTCTATGTGCAATAATAATGTCATGTTTGACAACATTATATTTTTCCTCATTGTTACTTGCATACCCACAGTCCACAACATAGACATGTAGAATATGATCCCTATAATTTCTAAATAATCCACCAAAAGCATCATCACTAGGATTTCGCTTGGAAGCCCCATCGAAATTTAATTTAATAAAACCTGTTGGAGGAGCCTTATACTTAGTCGGTGACACTTGAAGGGAAGGCTGTATCTTCCATGAGGAAGGGGCCAACATCTGTGGCATAAGATTTAAGGCTATAAGAATTCACGCTTCTTGAGGCACCACTTTCCAATCCTCTGGGAGCCATTTTTCCGAGAGGGTTGTTTCTCGGATGTATTCGATGACTCCTTCCCACACCCGTTGACCTAGGAGGATCCTCAAAATTCTCCAAGTTCAAAGGTATGAGATGCTCCCAGAAATAGCATCACGTTGAAGAGCTCATTGTGTTGAATCCGACTATATCTTCGGTTTTGCAATTGGCCTCTGGATGAAGGAGAAAACACTCGTTGAAGTTTATGGCGAATAGGTAAAAATGAGGCCTTGTTGCCCATGGATGTATAAAAGGATTTCAACTGTGCCACTGCAGTGGGAGTTGAACAGTGGAGCTTAGAATAGTCTTTTGTTTATGCCTGCAAATTCTCTTTTTAGCATTACTTGGCCATCCTTGGGACTTTTTGAGAACAGAGAGTTGGATTGGAGAGAAGAGACAAAGGCCTTCATTCTAATAGTAACCAGTAGTGTCTACGTGCACAGTTCAGTTGGTGAAATTATATGTAAATATACTTTTGGAGCATTCTTAATATAACAGATGCCCACTTGGAAGTGGACCCGAAGACATAGTCTAGGAGGGACAAACTCTTTCAACAATGTTTGTTGTGTTTGCATCTTTATTGTTGTTGTTCATTATTCTTTTTAGTTCTAAAAGTTTATGTTTAAGGCATATTAACAACTTAATTTCCCTCATTCATTCACATCAAAGCAACCTTAGTTAATTTTGGTGAAACTGTGCAAATGATCCAGGAGGATTCTCAAAATGATCCAAGTTCAAAGGTCTGAGATGCCCCCAAAAATAACACCAAGCCGAAGAGCTCATCGCGCTGAATCCGACAGTATCTTTGGTTTCACAATTGGCCTTCGGATGAAGGAGAAAACGTCTGTTGAATTTTATGGTGAACAGGTAAAAATGGGGTCTTGTTGGCCAAGTGGCATTCACACAGCTTGACACATGGCATATGGTAAACTCAACATAGTCCAAGTCCAATTTGGGTGCATATACATTTATATTCAGGTTACATGGTGCACACATTTTGGCATTAAGCTTATAACTAGTGCAATGATTGATTTGTTATATGGTGTAAGTAAGATGATTCAAAGGCTTTGGTATATATATTAAACTATGGCGTAGTTTTACAAAGTTTAAAAACTATGGTAGGGGTTTATTAATGTCAAACTATACCATATGATTTAAAACCATATATAAATGTTGACATGCCACACGGGGTTATTAATCACCGCTAAGACTTTGGGTTAAACCAAAAATGGGGGTTGAGTTATTTGCCACGGGTCTATGGTTCTTTAGACCTCCAGGTGTATGGTACCTTGACCGCCGGATTAAGGTTACATATGTATGCCACGGGGTTGTTGCCAACAAAGTGCAAAGAGGTTGCAAGGATATGCCATGGGGAGATTGCAAAGACTACCATAGTTCATGATCTGTTTGCCATGAAATCAATACACGTCAGCGCAACAGTGTGAGGGTTTGGTTGACGGTTATCACACATCACATGCCATGGGTCAGGTTTTATGTTGGATGCCGGGTTATAAACTATCCGCCAAACAAATTTAATGACCTGTATCATATTACATTGCACCAAGGGTTTGGTATTAGAAAATTTGGTGATAATATTTTCTATATGTGATATACCATGTATTAAATAATGCGCCCAAAAATTGAATATGGTTGTAACATATGGTTGGTAAACCATACAATATGAGCCAATTCCAATGTTGTTTAAACCATTTGTCATGTAAAGTCCAGGAGGTCTGCAAGTTTGACTTTGGGACCTGCTCGTGGCTATATAAAAGGATTACCACTCCGCCACTGCAGTGGGAGTTGAAAAATAAAGCTTAGAATAGTATTTTTTTTATGCCTGCAAATTCTCTTTTGAGCATAACTTGGCCATCCTTGGGCATTTTTGAGAACATGGAGTTTTGTTGGAGAGCAGAGACAAAGGTCTTCATTATGATAGTAACAAAAAATGCACATTTTAGTTGGTGAAATTCTATGTAAAGAGAATTTTGGAGCATTCCTAATATAACATACACCCACTTGGAAGTGGACCCGAAGACGTAGTCCAGGAGGGACAAAATCCATCAATAATTTTTGTTGTGTTTGCGTCTTTTATTGTTGTTGTTCATTCTTATTTCTTATTCTCAAAGTGTATGTCTAAGGCATATTAACAACTTTGTTTCCCTCATTCATTGACATAAAATCAACCTAGTTAATGTTGGTGAAATTGGGAAAATAATCAATCATGTAGATTTCAGATCATATTTTGGTATCAGAGTAGGTTGATCATGTATAGAAGGATATTTTCCAATGTGAATGTTGACTAGGTCTAGGTCGCGACGTGGAGAGGGGAAACTCGAAGAGACAAATCCAAAGATTGGAAAGAGGAAAAGCACTCGAAAGATGGCAGGTGAAAATGAAGAAGAAACTCTAGAGCCCAAGACTTATGAGCAATTTCAGAATATTTTCCTCAATATGCGAAGGATGATTGTAGAAATCTATGGATACAAGAAGAATAGAGATGCAACTTCATCTTCTAAAGCCTCGAAAGATTAAAAGGGAAAGGTAAAATTTGATGGTAATGAATCTCTTTCTTCGCCATCTTCGTTATCCTCTTCCAAGTGTAGTTCACATTCAGATTCCGAATCAAAGAAGAAACATAATAAATATCCTTTTCTGAAGCTTGAAGTAAGTTTGAACTACCCATATATGATGGTGAAATGAATCTTGAAAATTTAGATAACTGGATTAAACAACTTGAAGTGTATTGTAGAATTTAGAATATTGTTGATGATTCTGCGAAAATCCAGTTAGCTACAATTAGAACGAGGGGTGCAACCTTGATTTGGTGGGAGAGTAAAACTCAATCGGATTTAAAACATAAAGGTAAAATCATCTCCTCATGGTCCAAGTTTATTAAAGTTCTTAGAAAGCAATTTTATCCTTTAGGACACATGCAGAAGGCCATAATAGAATGGCAACACTTAAGGAAACGTAAAGGACATAGTGTGCAATAGTTTACACATGAATTCAGGAAAAAGGCTTTAGCACTTGATATTCTATTGAGCACATAGGAAAATTTGTTAAAGTATATTGGAAGTTTGCATTCTTATATGCAGCATTGATTTCTTATGTTTAATCCAACTGACTTTGATGAAGTATGTGTGCAAGCCATTCATGTTCAATTAGGTGGAAGACCTTTTTAGTTTTCAAAGAAACCATTCAAGCAGTCAGAAAACAAAGACTCCAAAGACAACAAAGGGAAGAGAAAATCAAAGGGGAAGATAGTGGCCACAGTCAAGAAGGAAGGCGAGAGGCCAACTTGTACTCATTTTCAGAGGGTTGGACATGATGACTCCAAGTGTTGGAAGCTTCATCCAGAACTTAAGCCAAATAATTTCATTAAGAATATGGGTGAGAAGAAATCTAATGTTGCAATCCAACATGAATTGGGATCTGAATCCAGTGATAAACGTAAGATAACCGCTATGGGTTTGATAGGTAATCCTTCTGAGGTATGTTCTAGTTCTACTTGTTCTGAATCTTCTTCTAAATCTAATGAAGTGGTTGAAGATAATTGTAGGGACCAACCCTATGCTTTACCCCCCTTTTTTTTAATAATATAGTAAACTAGGAATAAAATCATACGCATACAACATTGGAAACCTAGAAATATTAATCACTTATATCAAAATCCATGAATTTAACTTCATTGCACATACATATATTTTACATGTTAATTATATGCATAAGATATTCATATAAAGAAAACATTATAAATAACATATGTAACGTTCACTAGGAGATGAAATTCAATCTTGACTTTCCGCTACTTGCGCACCCTTGTTGTCGTCTACCTCCAAGCGTGAATGTTGCCATGCTTAATCCAAATATAATGACCCACTGGTTGAGCTCCCAACCTACTCCTTCAGTACTCTCCTTCCCCACGAACGCTCGAGATGCAATGGGGTTGTACAATGAAGGAAATGTGCTAGCTGATAGAGGTGAGCACTCCTTGGCTCAAGAGTCCCATCTCTAAAGTCCTATACCTCACCAAAATCAACTATAGTTCGTAACCACTCACAATGAAATAATCTCTTCCATCCAACAATAGGGTAAGAAATTTTTTTTTTTTTTTCCCATGGCTTGTCCCTTCTTTTATAGGAGGATTCATAGGTGACACTTGGCATTTCATGCATAATTAATTATTTTTATTAATCCAAAATTTTATTATTCATCCACCCATGTGTCACCTTCTCACCAAGACTCTCCAAAATCATTCACTTAAATATTAATTTAAAATAGTATTTTCCTCACCCCAACAAGGCTTCCTATTTCTTCTCCTAGTTGTCTCTTGATCCCCCCTTTCCTCCTCAATTTGTTTTTATTACTGAAGTTAATTGATAAGTCTCAGATTTTTTCCCCTAACTACCTCCTAATTTAACTCAATTTTCCCCTCAGATGGATATTCTTATGTTGGCTCTTGCCACATGGAGGTTCTCTAAATTTCTCCACTTTTAATTTATTAATCTGATTTTAATTCACCACCCTCTTTTCTTGATGAAGTTTTTAACAATTTTATGATTGATATTTATACTTAACTCTATGTCCCTCTTTTCCCCCTTTTTCCTAATTAAGTTACATATGTACATTATCCACTTAATATTTTTTTTTTAACATGGAAAGGGTAGCTTTATCAGGGTAAAATATTTATTTCTTCCTATTCTTCCCTTATCCTAATTTTTATTATTTTTTTAAATTTCCTTATTTATAACATCATTTACCACTTGATATGAATTAGTAGGATTTTCATATCTTGATTATATTTATTAGTTTATTTTTACTGATGTCGAGGGTGTCAAGTTGGTCATGCCCTTCAAGAAATTCCATTCGAAGTTCCAAGGGTGCCATGCCTAACACTTTATTTGTGATGCCAAGGGTGCCAAGTTGGTCGTGCCCTTCAAGAATTTCTCTTGAAGTTCCAAGGGTACCACGCCACTTGCCCTTCAAGCATCCAGTGGCTACGAGGGGAAATTATAGGTGCAACGACATAGACCACTATCATCTCGTATGTCACATGCTATAGTGAGACTAATGGTGCTGGGGATCAAGGAATTCGCCTTGATGCGTTCCCCCCAGAAAATCCTCATGAGTGACCCGAATTTGGGACCTCCCCCCATGACATCGTGATCTTCAAGGCGAAGGTGTTTCAACCTTTCCAACCTAAGTCACGACGAGAGTACTAGTAGGTGAGATTAGGGACGCTGACCCACCCCTCCCATGTAGTTCCATCCAATTGTACAACCCCATCACCCATATGTGAGTCATTCAGCTAAGAAACTAACATGTTCCTGCAACCACTGATAGATCATCAGAGTATATATATATATATATATATATATATATATATATATATATATATATATATATATATATATATATATAGCAGGCTTCAAACTGAACTTAGAATTTCAAAGACAAAATATTAATTTCTATCAAACCAGATGTTGTCAACTCATCATATGCGAGTGCCTCTGGTGGTTTCCTGTCATACTCAATAATCATACGTAACAAAGTTTCTCAGTGTTAGTCATTATCATAATAGCAACATCAACGTGACCTATTCATTCACATCGTTGTTCATTTTGAATTAGAACTAATGTAAGTAGCTAAAATAGGGGACACATCGATCATGGTTATCATAATCATAACATCAATGGGAAATTAGCATATCCATCAAAGCCATCATCATCATAACATCAATAGAAAACATACCTATCCATCAAGTCTATCATCATCATGATATCAATAGAGAACATGCATATCCATTAATGCTACAATCGTTTCAATAGAGAATGTGCACAAAAATTAATGATGTCATCATCACAGTATCAATAAAGAACATACATAACCATCAAATCCACTAATAGTAGATTCATGTGTTCAGATCCTCAACCTAAGGTCCTCAAAGAATAAAGTGCATTCCTTAGGGTTAAATAATGTTAATGTCATATTACTGCCAATCAACTAGAGCGGGGCACTACATACACCCCCCCTTAATAATAGAATTCGTCCCGAAGTCCTTGGAATAGGTAAGGAAAACGATGACGCATCTTCTTGACGTCCTCCCAAGTGGCTGAAATGAGACTATAATTGTCCCACTAGACTTTAACTTGGTACACTAATTGTCATCTAAGTTGCAAAGTTTGTTGGTCTAGTATGTTGGTCTAGTATGCGAATTGGTTCGAACATCACCGTGCCCTTATTTGAAACCAACAAATGACCCAAGTCAATAATATACGAAGAATCCAAAATATAATAACGCAAAATAGAAACATGAAACACATCTTGCATGTGTGCTAAAGATGGAGATAAGGAAAGCTTATATTCCACTAACCTTTTTCTTCTAAGATTTCAAAAGGTTCCTCAAACTGTGGAGACAACTTTGCTCCCTTCCCAAATCTTATAGAGATCTTTTGGGGCCTTACTCTTAGGAACACCCTATCTCCCACTTCATTACTTCGGTCTATTCGATGAGTGTCAGCATAACTCTTTTGTCAATATTTTTCTTCTTTTAGCCTCCCTTTAATCATGTAATTTTTTCTTCCATCTCTTGCACCACTTATGGCCCTATAATACTTGATCCTATAGTCAGTCCCAATTGAGAGGTGTTCTACAAAGTTCCCCATACAAGAAATAAAATGAAATCATCTTGATGGAACTCTAATAATTGATGTTGTAAGCAAATTCTACTAGAGGTAAGAATTCTTCCCATCTCTTTTTTTTTTGGTCCATCAAATACATATGTAGCATGTCCTCGAGGATTTTATTGTTCCTCTTTGTTCGGCCATTTGTATCAGGGTGATAAGCAGTGCTGAAGTTCAATTGGATTCCCAAGTTTTCTTGGAAGTTAGTCCAAAATATTCCTGTAAACACTACTCCCCTATCTGATATGATATTCGTATGCACTCCATGTAATCTCACAATATCATCATTAAAGACTTTGGCTATCTCTGGTGCCTTATAAGTAGTCTTACTTGGTATAAATTGGCACTCTTGGTCAACGTGTCTACCACAACAAATATGGCATCATGTATTCTTGCGGTCATTGGTAGTCCCATGATGAAATTGATTGTTATAACTCCCTTTTTAGGTTTTGGTATCTCATGGGGGGTTGCAGTAACCCTGCTAGATGAACGTGTTCAAATTTTACTAACTGACACCCTAAGCATCTCACTACAAATTTCACAATATCCTTCTTCATCCCTTTTCAAAATAATATTGGTTTAATGTCCGCACTCATCTTCTTAAAATCGGGGTGTGCCATTTATACTGCTCTATCTGCTTCGCACAATATTAATTGGAATATATCTTCCTTCGGTCACATATATATCCTCCCCTAAAATCGTAGTATTCTATCATTATCAAGGGAGTATCCTTCATACTTTGGGATCATCATTTCATCTCCCCTCAAAATATTGCTAACCTCTTGGTATCATGTGTCCTCAATTTGTAAGTCGATCAACCTCTCCCTCAAGTTTGTCTTTAAGGGAATCACTGAAAATATCTGAGGCCTCCTACTTAAAGCATCAACCACATTATTTATCATACCTTTTATCTAAGTAGTATCAAAATAATATTCACTGATTAGCTCAGACCACCATCTCTATCTTGCATTTAAGTGTTCTTGAGTGAATATGTGCTTTAGCCCACAATGGCCAGTTTGAAGTTCAAACTTCCTTCTTAGAAGGTAGTGTCTCCAAATATTTAGGGTGTAAACAATTGTTTCCATTTCTAGATAATGGGTTGCGTAGTTATCTTCATGGGTTCTAAGTTTTCTTGATGCATATATTATTAATCTCCCTTCTATCATCAGTACGCAACCCAATCCTTCCTTGGAGACATCAGTGCAAACCAAAACTTATTTCTCCTTATCTAGTACCTTCAGAACTAGTACCATTGTTAATAATACTTTTAACCATTGGAATTCCTCTTCACATTTTTCAGTCGAAACAAAATATTTGTTGTTTCTTTGGAATTAGGAAATGGGATTTGATATCTTCGAAAACCCATCAATAAATCTATGATAATATCCATCCATGCCTGTGAAACTGCATATATCATGAACATTGGTTGGTTCCAGTTATTTAATGATGGCCTCAATCTTTGTTAGGTCTACCGCTATACCTTCCCAAGAGATAATATGCCTAAGATAGTGGATCTTGGATTGGTAGAAGGAACACTTTGACAACTTCCCATACAATCAGTTCTCTCTAAGACAATGTAAAACTACCCTCAAGTGTTCATCATGATCCTATGGTGGATTTGAGTAGATCAAAATATCATTGATAAATATTTGTACAAAATTTTCTAGGTAAAATCATAATATTTCATTCATCAAAATCATGAAGAAACCTAGGGAAATTTTCATATCAAAGGGTAATACTACACATCCATAATGTCCTAATCTTTCTTAAAGGTTGTCTTTGGAATAAATTCCTCCTTGACGCTACCCTGATGGTATCCAATTCTTAGGTCTAACTTTGAAATCATAGATTCTCCCTTCATTCGATCGAACAAGTCATCTATCATCGTAGAGGGTATTGATTTTTTTGATGATCACCTTGTTCAACTAGCGATAGTTAATGCAAAATCGCCAAGTCCCATATTTCTTATTAACAAAGATTATAGGGGATCCCTGTGGGATATTGTGGGTCATATGAAACCCAAGTGTAGTAATTTCTTTAATAATATTTGGAACTCCTTTAATTTTGGAGTTCACATATGATATAGTGCTTTTGCAATAGGCTCTATTCCTAGTTTAAGGTCAATGGTGAAGTCGATTTCCATTTTGGGGTATCCCAAGAAGTTCTTTGGGAAAAATATCCTTGGGTTTAGGTGGGATTTTTGTGAGATGGAGGTGACACAAGTTGGTTTTTTTGGTGGTGCCCCGATGTGCCCTCTAGCAACCCTACACCTCGTGACTCCTCTTCTAGCTATGACAGTTGTCTCCACCAACATTAAAATTCATTATTTTCTCTCTCTCTTTTTTTTTAGACAATATAATAATTATCATCATAGGTGGTGATGGTTCATAATCCTATTGTATGAACCAATCACTAAATATAAGAAAATAAAAGAGTGATGAATTTAATAATTTTGAAGTGACTAAGGTGGAACTTTGAAATGATAGTAAAATTCTCATATATATATATATATATATATATATATGGGCCGTACAATAATTAATATGATAATTTTTTATTTTTATTTTTTTACATAAATTAGTAATATATACATACTATATTATTAGGATTATTGAAATTGCATTCATAACAACTCCTATATCCCCGAGATTATATAAGAAGAAAATAATATTATAATTCTTGGTAAATATATAGGAAGCAATTAGTACTTTATTTAAGAAGAAAATAACACTTTAACTCTTGCTAAACACACTTTAATACAAGATTATAAATAATGTGTAGTACATATTTATTTTTTACTTGTACTTAATTTAAGCAAAGTATTGCCCAAATTATGGTGGGCAGTAATTGATAGTAAATACAATGGATCACTGGAATATAAGAATGTCCAATATTATTATCCTTATTATAATTGCAAATATTTGACATGAGTACTCCAGAGTTTTAAAACCAAGCTTACCTTGCAACATATACCTCAATACCACTAATTCAATTAAAAAGTTACTTTCCATTCGATCAAAGTGAGTATAAGCATCTTAAGTGAGATATTTAGGCCAACAAACTGTAAGAAAACAAGATTCGCCAGATTTAGCCCTCACAGAGAAACCCTTCATCCATTAAAGCATGAATGTGAGATTAAATTCTTATAATTAGTCTACCATTTACATGAACTTAATCCTATAGAAATTAAATTCTTATAATTAGTCCACCATTTATATGAACTTAATCCTCTAGAAATATAGACTAGATACAAATAAAAATTCTATTCCACAAACTAGCATAACACGACTCCATGTTAGAGTACATAAGCCCACTTATAGACAATAGTTGTTTATAGATTTGTATTATAGGGAAGCCCTCGTTTAATAATTATATGTTATTTATTTATTTTCAAATAATTGTGAAAATATCACGTAAATATGATTAAAAGGTAATTATTCTAAAAATATCTACTTTTGCTAGATTGCAAAATCCTACTAAAAGTTATATAAAAAAAAAAAAACAAAAGAAACAATAAAAAATCTGTTATAAACCCAATCAACCATCAAGTACATTGTAAGTTGCAAGTTACAATAAAACATATCAAGTACTTTGTAAGTTGCAAATTACAATAAAACATTTTAGAAATTAAGTTGCAAATTACATAAAACATTTCAGAAATTAAGTTGTAAATTACATAAAAATTTCAGAAATTATAAACTGAATTAACTTTAAATACTAAATCAGTTACAAACGAATATGCACCAAAATTTACATAATCACTATTCTGAAAATACAACACCAATTTCAATTTAGTTTTACCCAGTAGAAAAACCCCCAACGCTGTACGGAATTGTTCATCTAGATATTAAGATAAACTTATTTGAAATAAACAAATAGAGTGTATTCAAATTTTTTTTTTTTTTTAAATTTTTCTTAATAACAACAACAACAAAAAATATCAATAAAAACATGGGATATAACTATAACATTAAAACACGACACCCTTAACAACACCCAAAATAAATATATAGATTGTTAATCCAAGTTGTCATTGATGGCAATAGGTTGAATGAATGAATACTCTTGATGAAGAAGCTCTCCTTGTGATGATCATGTTGCATATGGTTAATGACATATCGCTGCACTATCTTGATGACATGGTGACACTAATGACACACATGATAACATGGACAATGAAGGAATTGGAGATCACTTGATGATGAAAGACATAACAAGTGGAGACCTCACTTAAAAACACTTGGTGACGTATGACAATGGAGAAGCTCTTGTTGTCCATCACCTTCTGCACTAATTAATAATCAGTCACGTTAAAAAAAAATGTTTTCACTACCTTAGAGGCAGCCTCTCAATATGATTCCTATACCATCTTTTAGAGCATAATTTTGCCTTTCAGTTGAGCCCTTATTTGTCCCAAAACTCCTAGTAGTTTGTAAGATATTGATTTTTTCAAGTTGAAAAATATATTTTTGACATTGAGCCGACCTATGCTCAAGGACACAAGTTGGCCCCTTTTCCCAATAGTCACGTCATTTCAAAAATGAAAAACCACTATAAATATAAAGTTAAACTCATTCGGTTTAGTTAAGAAATTTCGGTGAAAAAAACACAGTATTCGATTCATCTAATACAGAGAGAAGAAAAAAAACTGTTCACATCTCGTGAATTTGAAGGGTCACAAGAAAGAGAACAAGGAAATTGTTTGGGCTTAAGATCAAATTAAACCATAGGACGGTGACAATATCTGTAGCTCAGATTGCTGTAGCTCGGATTATTGTAGCTCAGACTGTGGAAGTAGCTCAGATTCTTCATTTCGGACCTGTGAAAGAATTCATGGCAGAACTGTGTGTACTTGTAGTGGCACATCTTTGAACCCGTGGAAAACAATTACGCCTAGAATTATGGTAGCATATTTATTGAACTTGTGGCAAAGCATTTACACTTCAGAATTCTGGATACACCTCAAACCTATTACAGACCTGTGAACATGTTAAGTATGGAACTGTAATTTGGAGCTACATATAAAGACGAGCAAGGGTTGAGAGTACATAACAAACAACAAGGGTTTTTAAGGAATTCTTGACTACAATTTGAGTCATATGTACTTGAAACAGTCAGCATTGATCGGACTGTAGATATTCATCTCAGGACCAAGATCATTGTGTGCTAACTAGAGAACGCAAGAAATAGTAATAAGAGGCACCCTTAAAAGATAAATTGTTGTCCTAATGTAGCATGGTGTTAAAATTTTAGTAAACTGTGAAGTTTTGAATCTATAATCAGTTGGTGAAGTGTTGGTGCGGAACAGAAGAATAAGTACAATGTGTTGCAAGAACAGTGGGACAAAATCAATGGAGAAGTGTGGTGTTGAATAAAGAGTGCATTATGGTGCAAAATTGGTGATGAAGACTGGTGCAATAAAACATCTTTGAACTAATAGTCCAGAAGCGAAGAAAGGATTGGTGTCCTTGGAGTATTAGCTCCTAAACTCAAGGTTGGTGCCTTGGAGAAGATAGGGTCGAATCCCTAGAGGTCGGTGCCTCATAAAAGTCCAAGTTGGTGCTTGGCAACAGGTTGGTGCCTGTTTCATTAAAAGGGTTGGTGCCCTTCACTCATCTATTGTATACTTTTATTAAAAAAAAAATGGATTGAAGTTCTTATTAATCCTTAATATCATTATTATACACCTCTATGTCTTTAATTGAGAAGAATCTAACTGGAAATAATTAACAATTGAAAAGAATTACCGATTCACCCCCCTCTCAGTATTACCAAGATAGATATAAAGTTAAAACACCACACACTTAACAAATATATATTTTATATCATTTCACGAATCTAAACACCAAATATAATACCAATTTTAAGGCAGAGCTCTTTCTAAGACAAACTAATAGAACAAAAACAATAACAAAAACAACAACATTTTCTAGTCACTGCTGAAAACACAACGAATAGAACAAAAACAACAACATTTTCTAGTCACTGCTGAAAACATAGTAACTAGAGGTAGGTTTTAACAGTGCATGCACAACAAAAGATCATTAGAAGTTTGCATAACTCTAAAAGCCAGCTATAATTAAATTTGTATATCACACATACCAACTGACTAATTTCATATTCTCAACCAATGGACTTTTAGATATTCAATTGCAAGTAAAAATAGCAGAGCCTAAAATATATAACTACAAAACATCGAGAAATCTAAATATTAAAAAAATAACAACATTTTTTTCTCAAAACTGTGCTTTAATATAAATTTCAAATCTTCTCAACCCGGAGAAAATTGTCATGTACGACAATACGAACATTAAAATAAACCAGTAATAGAAATGATTAACACCCATCCTCCACCAATCCAACTCCAACTGCATAGATTTCCTAGCAGTGCAAACTGATGATTTCCCCGCAACTACGAAATCTTAAATCAATTTTACCCTAATGTAACCATTGAAAATTATTTACCAGAAAATAATGTAGCCTATGCCACCATCGATAAGAACCCAATTCTGCATTTGGAAAATTAACTCTACTAACATACTTATAAGGAAAATAGAAATCTTAAATCAATTTTACCCTAATGTAACCATTAAAAATTATTTACTAGAAAATAATGTAACCTATGCCAACGCTGATAAGAACCCAATTCTGCATTTGGAAAATTAACTCTACTAACATACTTATGAGGAAAATAGAGAAATAGGAAAGCACATGAAAAATAAAACATGAAGACTAATGAAAACGATGATAATTCTGGTCAAGAGATGGATTCCATTTCCGTCTCTTATCAGCAATAGTGGCACTTATCATTACCGATAGAAAATTAATTGTGCGCTCCGTATTAAGCATTAAAAATTTAAAGGAGGGTTTAATGATGCTCTCAGTCTTTTTTTTTTTTTTTGAGAGGGAAAAAAGCACTATCTATTAGATTTATAAATAGTACATTCCAAGCACATCATATTCAAAGTTGGATAAATAACAACAATGAAAATATATCAACATTGTGTGTCCATCCGAAGATAGATATAAGCCTGTAAAGTTCCACAATCTAGAAAACAAAACTACATCATCATAAAGTTCACATGATAATACATTAGCATGTAGAAAATCAAATTTTGAAACAGAATCTATCGAATCTGTTCGTCCCATATTGAAACTAATTGATAGCTGGAAAAACCATTAAGGTTCAGAAACATAATATTCAGCCTCACTTGAAAATCTGTCAAATCTGTTCGTCGCATATTGAAACTAATTGATAGCTGGAAAAACCATTAAGGTTCAGAAACATAATAATCAGCCTCGCTTTAAATCAGATCGGCGACCTGAAAATATTGCATAACTTTAGTATTGAGCAAAGACATGCTCACTTGATATCATTTCTCCTGTAATCATGGGATGAGGATCTCTGTAGCCCATATTTGGTTTCCATTTATGTATTGTGTAACCTCCAAAAAAGCTATAGGCTTATAAATTTACATAATATGGGTTCCACAAAGCAAGTAATCCACCAACATGTCTAGCCGCATCAATTGCTGTCGGATGCCAACCCGGTCTTCTAAGTAAAATAGTGCCAATTGCTTTCGATTTGCAACACAACGTCTCCTGGAAAAGAGCAATAATAGGATTTGCTCCATATAGCAGTTCTTTTAGGCGATAGTGTTTGGAGGTATCGCCCATACCCGCAAGTTCAGAGAAAGGATGTGGGTCATTTGGAAACACCAGAAGGGTTTCTTGCTCTAAGCGCCCTGAGGTCATCGGAAGCAGAGATGGGGACATCCATAAGATCCAGAAAGTCATCTCGAAAGAGATATTTGGTTTTAAGTCTACCCCTGAAATGCCTTGAGCCCGATTTTGATTTTTTCCGCATAGTGATGTTATTTCCAAAGACAGGAGAGATGGAAATGTCGGGCTCCTGTGGTACTCTATCAAAAATATTTAAAGCAGCAAGATCAATGTTCGGGTTACCAAAAAGGGATTCTATGTCACTACCAACAATGTTTTTGGGCGAGTCTGAGATTTACAATGGCTCGTGCAGCGGGGACAGTGGGGAAGCCCATTCCAGAGGGGGCATGGAGGGTGATATGTGAAATGGAGCGATAGGAGAGGATACAGGCTTGGAGGGGGATGCATGCACAGTCGCTGCAGGGGTGGTAGTTTGTGGAGGTTCATCAGATGATTCAGAAATCAAAGAAATATTCGGGTTAACCCTACCGCTCATTATATTAGAGCTATGATCCACCACCTTTTCATTAGATAACAAAGGGGGATTAGGTTCACAAGAAGTACCAACATCATTGTTAAGTGGAGAGGGCTTATCGGTTAGGGCGCTAGCCGATGCATATACCTCTTCATCAGAAGATGGAGGAAGAGACTTACGTGATGGGAGATCATCTTAAGAGCCAGTGGCCACCTTGTCCTTCCATGAGCCAGCTATACTCTTCACGCCCCGATGAGTATTTCTGAATCTGATGGGGCAGCATCATTTCCGAGGTGTCCAGTGCGATGACAAATAAGGCACTAGAATGGTATGCCTTCTTTGTCTATGCCGTCTTTGTCCCCATACCAGGTCCACATCCCCCGGCAAGCCACCCGTGAAACAAACCTCCACCAATAGCCAAGAAATTCTCTTGTCACTAGTGCCAAGAATGCTAGGTTCGATATATTTAGTACATCCAATGGAGTCTCCTATGGCCCTAAGAGCCATAAGAGTCCAAAATTCGAGCGGGAGCCTGGGTAATTTCGCCCACACGACCTTACTTTTTGGTGCCTCCATAACAGGGTTGAATCTTAGATACCATGGTACCAGTTGCATGAAGCTTCTCCCCCTGACCCAGGTATTTTTTATAATCTTCATGATATCCTTTTCATGTATGAAATTAATGCTAAACCAACCATTGAGTAGTAAACTCACTTTGGGAGTGTATCCAAGTATGGGGTTCCAATGTTGTTTCAACCGCACCACCATATCGACATCACTCCCATCTGCAAACATCCACTGTCCAATCAGTGCTTGCTTCTGGAGGCTGGCCACACACCCCCAAAAATCTTCATACTCCAGTGTAACATCCTTTATTTCCATAGCCATCTTGTAACAGTTATACAGCTTCTGCCCATGACCCTTTCGTCTATATGCGCCTGTTGAAACAACCTTACGTTTACCCTCCGCACTGCTATGATTCAAATTATTATTGTTAACAGGGGACATGAAAATAGATTGTGCCCTCAACCTCACATCAATCTCCAAGTTAGTAAGTCATGTGAGCACCAAGAGAATACCAGACAGATTGACAAGATTTGTATCAGTTTAGTTACCTAACAATACAGATTACCCGAACGATTTTCCAGGTTGTTGTAACACAGCCTATTCTTCAACATGTAATTACGATTTTCCAGGTTGTAATATCACAATCTATTCTTCAGCAGGTATAACTCATCTGGAGTTGAGTTAGTGTGATAGAGTTTTATTTATTTATTTTTCACATTTTACGTGATTTTTTTATTTTCAACAGTAAAGGCTCAATATGGGATCCAAGAATATTTTCCATTTTGTAAACGTTAAAATTGTATAACAAGTTCTATTTTCCTTGTATAGACATGCAACTGCTTTCTTCATAGCCAGTCACAGATGGTGTTGGATGCTTCCATGCCAACTTAAGCTTGAGTGCATAAATTTTTTGATGGAAATCATATACACATAGAACCATTTCCCAAGGTTTTTTTTTTGATTTGAAGTGCTTTTTTTTTATTACTCCATTAAGCCACCTTATTCATTGATGAGTATTAACAGTGAACTCTATGTAAGTGGCTTTGCAACAGGGAACATAACAAGTAGCAGGTGAAGAAGGTGGGCTTGGTAGGGAGTGGATTGTTTTTTCTGGATCCAAAGAATCACCACTGCTATTTATATACAAGAAGATGTACATAATTCGGAAGAAGAAAACCACTGTAAAAAAAAATAACCCCACCTACAAAAGGATATTTTTCAGATTTTCTTGATGGAAACCCTCCTTATTGGGAATGCTACCCATATTTTTTTTTTGTTGGTACTTTCCTTTTTTTGGCTCGAGGGGTCTTGACCTAGGTTTAGAGGTTCAAGGTTTGCCAAAAAACCCCTATACTATTGGCCCTTTCGGCAGTGACTTGCTTGCGTAGGCCAAAGTCTCCCCTGAAGTAGTATGGGTGGGTGCTGGAACCAGGTTTCTGCACCCTGGGAGAGGGTAGGTAAGTCAAGCAGAGTTGAGTTCAATCTTATACTGACCATATATTATATCACAGAGCCTGGATCTACATATTTCCTTCGCATCCACGTGCGCAAAAAAAATGATATTCACGGAAATCAACATATCATGTACACATAGAACACTAACGCATCTATTTCAGTGATTCGTGTATAAAGTAGAACAAAACAGATTCAGATCTCAGCATAAACAGATAACACAATTTCTTTCATAGCGTAAATAATCAACATAGCAGTATGCATCAACTAATCAGATATGACAGACTTGCATTAACAATAATTCCAATAGATTCAGATATTCAACAATACTTCCACATTCATTAACCTTCAGATCCTTCTTACAATACCCAAAAACACAACCTGCACATAACAGCATGGTCCCAATTAAAATGCATTAGGGGCTTTGACCCACCTTAAAACCCTTGCGTTAGACTAAATATAATAAAAAATATACAAAATGGACATAGCTTGCAGGAGACCTTGTTCCAACAATCCCCCAACACAATCTTGTGACTCGTCTCGAGTCACTGTGGTGGTGGGGTCTCCACCTGTGCACGCAGTGCATTGATGGTGGCGATCAGCGGGGGCAACACTTCTTGACTCTAAGCAGCAGCGCTCTCCACAATATCTACGAGCCTCTGGGATGTCGGTCCTTCTGTCGCCGCGGTGATACTCTCTAGTGTCTGATTTAGTCGCTTTCCCACAACATTAGTATCATGTGATAGCTGGAAGGCTGGATCAGCCCAAGGCTTCAATCGTTCCTTGATGGTATGCTTCTTACACTGGAGTTCCTCAATCTGATCTTGGAGAGTGTTGTTGGTCTTCAAACATTCCAGACGTTGTGCAAGAACTAAAGAGGGCAATTTAGCCTCGACCTGATTGAAAGCTTCTTCCTTCTGCCGCAAGTCCTGATTGATTCTCTGGAGGATTGGATCATGCTGGATCTTGGTCCAAAGCTGCATGGCGTCCTCGAGTAACTGGGCGCCCTGAGAAATCTATCCAGTAATGGTGTTGGTAGCCTCGGTCACTAGCGCAATGCGTTGGGCTCGTACCTCCGAAGGTGTTTCAGGCTACAATTTGGCCTATAAGTCAGTGATTTGCTGCTCCAGCTGCGTCTTCACAACCTGTATCTCCGTCCTGGATGCCTTCAATCCTGTGAACAATCCTTCAAATTTAGCCTGGGGGGTGGCTGCAGTCGGGATCTCTTCTGTAACCTCCGTGCATAGCTGGTGGATCAATGTTTCAAGCTCCACTTGCTGTGACACATTGAGGGATACTTCGGCGCTCTGTGATGCAATGGTCTGCTTGGCCGTGCTGAGTTGTTGGTACACTTGTTGGTCTCGGTGGTGAACCTCTTGGAACACGGTGGTGTGGAGACCTTGCAATGCCTCAGGGGACAGCTTGGCCAAATTCAACTGCACCTCTGCACTAGCTTGGGGCACCTGTAACTGCTAGTTGTCGAGGGAGTACGTACCTGAATCACGCTGGTTTGCAGGGTGCGGAGCTCGGCCTGGATTGTATCGATCACAACTTTTTGCCATGCTTCTAACGCGACCCATTTCTCCTCTGTGGCCAGGGTGACTGCGTCTGCAATTTGTTCTAGGTCTCCCTCAGTCAACGTGACTGTATCATCATGTTCCCCTCGCTGAGATCGCTGCTTTTTGCGAGGTCCTTTGACAGGCTCACCTATTCGTTTCACGCCCTGGGGGGAGGTGGTACTTTCGATATCCAATCCGCCCATGCTCAAATCCTACTGTGAATCGACCTGAGTGTCAGCCTCAGTGTCCTTTGTGGTGGTCTGCTTTGGCCGTGTGTCCTTTTCCGTGGATGCGTCTGAGCCTTTCGTGCTTGGTCCTGCGGTCTCCTTGGTGGTGGTTTTGAAGCCTATCTTCTAGGCAGGGGGCCAAAGAGTAATGATATTTTCAATCTCTTCGTCTATCACCATGTAAGGGAGAAAGGTCCAGGTTTTACCTTTGTGGGCTCTAATTTTAATGTGGTGCATAGTAACCTGGAACGCTGTAATGCTTTTGTATTTCTCATATACCATCGGGGACAACCGGGTTGAGAGTTGATGGCCACTGCCACGCTACTTTGGAAGAGGACCTAGAAGACCTGGTTATCCTCTATTTGCTGCGCATCCCTAGAATCCCACACATGGGCATACCGAGCCCCTTCACACATGTCTGGGGTGAGCTTGGGAAGGACCGAATCTGCAGGGGCCTCCCATGCGACTAGGGCTATAAGGAACATGAGCTAGACATAGTAGAAGGCTTTTCCTTGCTCCTACGACTCACAGACGTTAGTCAAGAACTCATCGCAAAAGTATTAAGCCCAATTGAGGCAGACCCCCTTCGCACATTGACTTGCTAACCGAATGACATAAGCAAGGACAGTTGCGACCTGGCACTTTCACATTAGCCTACATGCTAGCATTATAGTACCCATCTGCATAGCAGGGTCATTAATGGATCTGATGATGAATCTGCGAGAATTTCGCACATGGTACTTTTGGTGCACATATTCCGCAGTGTCTCCTTCGTATTTCTTGCCCACCTGCTCTAGGGGGTGCGGCCCTTTCATGGGAAGGCCCGTAATTCTGTGAATCAACGCAGCGTCAATGGGGACTCTATCCCGAATCCATAAGAAGCCATCATGAATTAAGGCAGGCAACTGTTAGGCCATTCGATTCGTGACGTTGTAATTTCCAAAATGGGGCATCCGCAGTAGGTTCAAGAGTCCGGATTCGGCCAACCCAGATACCCATCGCTGAGGAATAACTGTGACCCCATCGTTCTCATATACTCTGTCGAAGTACAATGCGGAGGCCAACTCAGGGAAGGATTCATAGTTCGCCAAGTCATGATCATAAAATTTTACCTCATGGAGCCTTCCACATGGATCACTGAGGATAGGAACTTCTCCCGAGGTTAGCGGCGTTTGCAGATATGTGATCAAGCCATCCAAGTTTTTTGGCCTGTATGTTGAGGGCTTGCATGGTCGGATGAAGGTAGGTAACCAATGGATCGGATTGGCGGGCAGGGCTTCCTCCTGCACATCCGGAGCCTAAGTTGTTGTGCACGGGGACTTGGCATGCCTCGGGGAAGTCCTAGGCTTCCCCATAGCCCATTTCGCAGCTTTCGGGGGCTTCTGTGCTTTCTCTTTCCCCTTCCTTATGATCGGCATAGAAAGCACTTCTTCCTCCTTAGACCCAACCTCCATTACCTCCTCAATTTTTGGTGCCGAAGGGTCAGCAGGATTCGTGACTGTCATCCTAGTGTAGAAAATGAATCCCAACTCTGGGTGGCTACTATCAGATGGAGGGGGTTGATCAGACATAAAAGGGACAATGTAGACCTGAAAAATCTTACAGCTTAAGTTCGTTCGAGGCAAATACGATAAGTGAAAGCTATGCAAGTAATATGGAACCCTTGTTTGAGATATTCTACCCTTTTTATAGTGCTTGCGGTTGTCCAATGGTAGGGTATAATTCGCCTGGAACATCCTAGCAAGTAAACGGTAAAAAATTCCCAAGATTCTCCCCATTAAATTCTAGTGACCCACTCTTTTCAACGGTAACTTTTGCTTTTTACCAAACATTATTGTACCAATGGCTAGTTTTCGCACCTCTGCTATACTTAGGTTAAACACCTGCGCTGCATGTGCCGCATCCTCCCCCAACACAATCTTGTTACCTAAGTGCTTCAAAACCTGATACATGCTCGCCTGACATGCGTCATCCCAACAGAACCAGACATCTTTTATAAGCAAGTTCCACCTAGGTGTTGTGATCAGTGAATATTTTCGAATGAACCCCCTATAGTAACCTTTGTGACCGAGGACTGACCGCAACTGTTCCCTCATTGTAGGAGTCATGATAACTTCGTCTCCTGTATCTGTATCCCCACTCTTAGTCAACATAGGGTGTATCGTAATGCTATCCGTTTGCAGCTTGAGTGGTATGGTAGCTATCTAGTCTAACTCTGAGTTAGAAGCATCTTGTGGATCATCCTTACCTGCTTTTGGGGCTAGGTCGTGGTAATCGACCATACTCGGTACTTGCATTTCCCACGTGGGTATTTCAGGTGCGAAATATAGGTGCAATTCACCCCATGCCACAACATCAATGTCTTGCAGAGCTGCGTGGAGCACCTATGTGCCACCTACTAATCCAAATGTCCCTATAAATTCATCCTTCAATGTCTCCCAGTGGCGGTTATGCTGGTGTAGCTCCGCATCTAAATACCATGTGGTGGGAAGTGGTCCCAAGGCATGAATAAATAGATGAACCCATTCTTTCGTAGTCTTATCACACCATTTCTCCATCCATGCAAATAGATACTTGCGCGGGTCTTCGGTGCCGATGTATGTTTGGACGTGCATGTGATTGGGCTGTTCGAATCGCAAGACCATCATATCCCGACACTTTTCCTAGTCCTATAATTCTTCCTTATGTGTGTCCCACCACTGCGCAGGTGTCTTACGCATGGCGAGATTAAGGGCCCCTAGCCTTCGTCCTCTTGGAACCTCAGCTTCGAATGCTTGTAAAAATTCCTTAATATTACCATAACCATCAAAATAGGGTAGGTCTGTTACCTTTGAGGAATGCATTGGAAGTCCTTTGTGACTTGAAGGCATCGCAGTGCAGAGACATCATGTAACTGATTTTTCCAGTTCTCTATGTTCCCATCAGAGTCAGAGAAACATTCACTGTCCTTTTCCCAACAGAGTACATTGTCAGCCATGGGGTTGATCCAATATTCATCCTGCGCAGTCAACTTATAAATATGATCCACATACTCTTCGTTGCACATCGACTTAATGTATCATTCACCTTCCGCAGGATCTGATGGCACTATCACCCTTGTACCATTTTTCTCAAACACCATGCTTCTCTTCTTCAAGTTAATGATACCTCCCATATCAATGGCCCAATCCAAGCCCAGGAGCGTAGGATAGGGGTCCGCATCTTCTACGATCTTAATTACCTCAAATTCTGCCTGGGCCTTTACTCCCGCGATATCCACCATGATTTTCGATAGTCTTCCCAAGGGTATACTATTTTGTTGATTAGCCATCTGCAGTTGGATAGTGGACCATTCCAACTTAGGTTCTCCCATTCGTTGCCAAGTCTGTTTAGGTAATACATTCGCATCTGACCCCAGGTCAAAAATAACCTGATCCATCTCATAATCACCGATCTGTGCAATCAACCGCATCTCCCTACCAGTGCGTTTCTTATATCTTTATAGTTTGTGCACATCCTTGATTTCTGGAGGTAGGATAGGTCATGCTGCGCAGCTATCTATCAATGCTTGAAGATTCTCTACAGCTGTTGGGTGCTTCATACATGCCTCTAAAAAGGGCTTTACCTCCTTGTCTGCCTTAAGGTTCACAGGTTCTGGATCTCCATGTGCATCACTTCTAGCTATCCTTGGATCTATTGGAAAACCAGTTGGGTCTCGTCTCGAGGCGCAGCTTCTAACTTCATAGCACCCTCCAAGGCTTTATCATGTGATTCGAACATTTGATGGCCCATAGGTACACACAGGTGAGGCAATAGAATAGCAATGAACCATTCTGTATGCTTTCTGTCATCATATTGAAATCCTCCCTCTCTGATCACCTTCTTCAGTCATTGATCAGCCTCCCACACAGATTCAGAAGGCCCTTGCTTGAAAACTTTTAGATCAACCACTATTTGTGAGTAGGACTTAGGCTTCTTGAATTGTTTCTTCAAAGCGTTCTTAATCTTCTCAATGGTTGCGTTCGCATGCTGGCTGAGGTATCCCATGTACCAGTCCAACGCTCTTCCTTCAAAGGCAAGGGATAGCTGTGCCCACTTCACCGCATCCCTAGCTACGTTCTACGCAGTCCATACCGATCCTGCAACAAACCAGAACTGATCCATGTCTTTATGCCCCACACCCTTAAAAGTTGGAAACTTCATGTGCGCATCCATGTCGTCTTCTGGTGGTGGTGGAGGCATAGGCGAATTCTTACTCCTATGCTGGTTTGAAAGTGGTGTGCCGGGAGGATTTTGCATAACTGCTTCTCTTACCGGGCCGTAGACAGATCTATCTCCTTCTAGGTTGGTCCGGTAGTATTTTCCGCTTTGCGTCATACTTCCGTCCGGATCAATGGTCATTCACTTGGTGTGACTACACAGGATACTTTTTTCGCACAGTAATATATTAATTATAAATGGTAAGGTCTTCAGAAACTTACCCAAGAAACCATTAAAGAATCTTCGCTCTACTTCAGAGTAGGATATGAACTGATTGATGGAAAATTCTATCACGAACCCTCCTAGCACACTGTCCACCCAGTGGTCCACCATGCGAGTGATGGTGTTATCAGTCTTCTGTAACTGCTGGATCAATTTGGGGGTCCACTGCGTGACCCGTTCGTCCTTCCAACACTTCTGAAATTCAACCAACCTTGTGAGCCACTCTTGGATCTCACTCGCAATTGTCACAAAGAAGATCTTGTAGATCTCTGTGAAAACATACTTATTTTTCCATTCCTCGGTGGTCAACCTCTTACTGCGGTTTTCCTTCATTGCGAATTCTTGAACTTGCTGTTCGAGCCATTCATCAATTTCTTTGCTTTCAGGTTTCCAGTATGGCCTTGGCATTACTCGATCCCTCTCTCAAAATTATCCTGGTCCCGGAAACAGAACCATTGGTTGGCTCGAGGGGTCCTGACCTAGGTTTAGAGGTTCAAGGTTTGCCAACAAACCCCTATACTACTGGCCCTTTCGGCAGTGACCTGCTTGTGCAGGCCAAAGTCTCACCCGAAGTAGTATGGGTGGGTGCTAAAACTAGGTTTTCGCACCCTGGGATAGTGTAGGTAAGTCAAGCAGAGCTGCGTTCAATCTTATAATGACCAGATCTTATATCACAAAGCCTAGATATATAGATTTCCTTCGCATCCACGTGCACAAAAACAATGATATTCACGACAATCAATAGATCATGTATGCATAGAACACTAACTCAGCTATTTTAGTGATTCGTGCATAAATTAGAACATAACAGATTCAGATCGCAACATAAACAGATAACACAATTGTTTTCATAGCGTAAATCATCAACATAGCAGTATGCATCAAATAATCAGATATGACAGACTTGCATTAACAATAATTCCAACAGATTCAGATAGTCAACAATACTTTCGCATTCATTAATATTCGGATCCTTCTTACAATACCCGAAAAACCAACCTGCGCACACAGCAGCAGGGTCTGCACACATCAGTATAGATAATCTCCGCGCACACAGCAGCATGATTCCTTCCCCAACAACCCTAACCAGATCTATCAGTTCGCACTTAGCATTAATATCTATATCCAGTTTGTCTTACAACTCAAAAAGGCTCAACTACTTATACTATTTTAGCCTACACATCCAGTGGTCCGCAAACCATGGTTTCCGAACTTTTGGTCTACCCTTGACCCAATTACAATGCATTAGGGGCTTTGACCCACCCAAAAATCCCTGCGTTAGACTAAATATAATAAAAAATATACAAAATGGACCAGTTTCGCAGCTTGCAGGAGACCCTGTTCCAACACCTTTACACAGTAGGGGAATAAATAAATTGCCTTGAACCTGATCATAACAAATAGTTTTAAATCCTCTATTAGGTATTACTAGTATTACACCCACCATATGTAGAGATATTACCAACTGCTATAGATTGAATTTAATCCTACATCTTGTTATGTGTATATTAAGTATGTTTTAGGATTATATAATGTAGATAAAGTGTATGTAGGAAATATCAAGTTTCTTAATTGATAGTATAGTGTAGATTGAAAAGAATGAACTAGGGAAAAACCTTATGTTATTACAAATAATTTACATACATCAATTTAGCATTTTTTTAATCGGCAGACATAGCCCCATAAGCGACAATCTCCATATCTAGTCAGTGCCTTATTTTTGGGTGGGTATCACTATGAGACTTACCTTAGTTGGGGTGGCTTTAGTGTTTCAAGGTTAAGCCCTCTTTAGCTGGTTCACATGGTTAAAAGTATTCAAGATAGTTTGTGAAAGTTTCCCATTCTTGTTTGGTTAAGATGGTTATATATATTTAATGTAATAAATGTTGGGGGTAGGGGTTGGATTTTCGTGTGAAAGGTGGGTTGGTAATTGAGTTGTTTTGTTCGGGTGTGCCTGAAGAATGGCCTTGGGTCATTTGTAGGGTCGCCAACTTTCTTCTCTCCATATCCACTTGGTAGTAAACGACAAACGGGCCGCACAAACGTGCACAGGACACACGGGCGGTCATAAATTAGCAATTTTGATACGGCTGCCTGCAATCGAAACGACCCGACCCGAACACGTTTCATCGGGAGCCCTCACATGGCACGCCCAACCGAACGAAGGCACAAGGGAGAAAACGTCAAACAGGCCACACGAACGTGCACATTTAATTTTCAATTGTGAGGCATTCAATATAATTAAAATAATAATTTTTTTTTGCAATGAGCACATCGCAAGGCATTGAATCAGATTGTTAACAGATCAAGGTACGTATTTTTAATCATCTCTAAAAGGTGGAGGATTTGAGGGATACTTTGCGCATGTATATAGGCCATATATCACCATGAACCTTTTGTGTAGCTTCGGTATGACAAAAAGTTGCAAAATACACACATGATATAACTTTTATTTTAAAATCTTGGATGCAAGGAGGTTATAAACACATCATAGAATTATGCCCTATTCAAGATGCAATAAATCAAGAATAATCTGAGACATATAAGCACTTTGAAAATAGATTAAAAGAAATGATACACTCTTAAATGAGTTTTTGTATTAAGACACTTACATAATTTAAATTTCAAGGGTCCATAGGTCCTAGATGTTGAACCTAGGGCTCTGATACCAAGTGTAGGGACCAACCCTATGATTTACCCTTTTTTTAAATAATATAATAAAATAGGAATAAAACCATAAGCATACAACATTGGAAACTCAGAAATATTAATCACTTATATCAAAATCCATGAATTTAACTTCATTGCACATACATATATTTTACATGTTAATTATAGGCACAAGGAAGTCATATAAAGAAAACATTATAAATAACATATGTACCGTTCACCAGGAGACAAGATTCAATATTGACTTTCCGCTAATTGCGCTCCCTTGTTGTCGTCTACCTCCAAGCGTGAATGTTGCCGTGCTTAATCTGAATATAATGACCCACCAATTGACCTCCCAGCCTACTCCTTGGGTACTCTCCTTCCTGCAGACCCCCAAGCTGCAATGGGGTTGTACAATGAAGGAAATGTGCTAGCTGATTAAGGTGAGCACTCCTTGGCTCAAGAGTCCCCTTTCTAAAGTCCTCTACCTCACCAAACTCAACTATAGCTCGTAACCACTCACAACAACATAATCTCCTCCATCCAACAATAGGGTAAGCAAAAAGTCATTTTTCCCATGGCTTGTCCCTTCTTTTATAGGAGGATTCATAGGTGACACTTGGCATTTCATGCATAATTAATTATTTTTATTAATCCAAAATTTGATTATTCACCCACCCATGTGTCACCCTCTCACCAAGACTCTCCAAGATCATTTAATTAAATATTAATTTAAAATAGTATTTTCCTCACCCCAACAAGGCTTCCTATTTCTTCTCCTAGTTGTCTCTTGATCCCCACTTTCCTACTCCTTAATTTGTGTTTATTACTGAAGTTTGTAAAAATTATATACAAGATGCATGTATATATTCAGATTCTCCTGATCTAACAATATTTGTCTTCTTTCTAAATACATAATCCTTCCATTGTTAATCTTTTGCGGAAATCAAAATCAATTGCAAACATATGAAGCAATAAAAACAATCGCACATAACACAGTTGTTTAACGGGAAAGCCTGAATTTGAAAACCCCAACTATCATATATTATGTATCATGGAGATCATGTAACAATCTCATACAAATCTTAGTACATCAAGCTCTCATTAAAATCAATCATCACACACTAATCATAAGAAATTTGCAAATCCATGCACTGATTTCTTGCCACCTAATAGTCTGCCTCCACTGCGCAATCCCTGCTGAAGAAGACCCCTGAATGAATTGGAATTGGCCTTGCCTTGATTGTGCAATCCTCATTGGAAACTCCAAAGTGTGTTAGATGCATTGAATGCATCACTATAGTCACAACAGATATTCCATCTCACCCTTTCACCTATCTCTCCACTGGGTCTCCACTGGAACTGACATGCAAGTAGTTAACTGCTGTATTTGTTCAATTGTTAGTGAGTTATTAGTTGTGAATTAATAAACTAATTAATTCACTTAACTCTCACTAGTGTATCTTTCAGTTAGACTAGATACAACTAGATCAACTGAGTTTAACTCACTTAACTGAGTTAAACTAAATAACAACTCGTGTAACTACTCTTCCAACTCTGTCATAACTTTTCCACTTCAGTTGTAACTAAGTCCTCCATGCATGAGCCACCAATAAACCCTAGGAATTGCGTAATTCCTTTTTCCCACTGATTTTCCAAATCTGTTCACTGAAATAAAGTGCTCTAAGAGAATAAGTTGATATTTATTGTTGGATTATTATTAAGGGCTAATAATAATTGACATGCGCCTATTTTTAAATTGATGATCTATAAATAGACTTTGCCCAATATTATAAAAAAATAATTTCATATATTTTCCACATTTGATCAAACATCTACAAAAAGCATCCTGCAACTTATAGAATATGCTCACCATGTCTAAAAATAGACATACACCTAAAAATTTCCTGCGGGCCCCACTTAGTGAAGGTGCTTACTTTTCACTAAGCTCATCATCTTGTTGAATGTCAACACACTAGAATTATGGAGAATTGGGATTTTCAGGAGTGCGGTATTAAACCAAGCTTGGACCATCAGTATTGGTGTCCTTCTCTGGGCTCTCTGGAAGGAACAAAATCAAAGAATTTTCAAGAACCAAAAGTCTTCCAAAAGACAGGTGATTTGAAATCCATAGGATTGATTATTTGCGCAATTTTACCAACATTAACTAAGGTTTCTTTTATGTGAATGAATGAGGGAAATTAAGTTGTTAATATGCATTAAAAAAAAACTTTGAGAACTGAAAATAACAATGAAAAAAAAGAAAAAAGACACAAACACAACAAACATTGTTGACGGAGTTCCTCCCTCCAGGACTACGTCTTCGGGTATGCTTCCAAGTGGGAATCTGTTATATTAGGAATGCTCCGAAATTCACTTTACATAGAATTTCACTAACTGAACTATGCACACAGGCATTTCTGGTTACTATCAGAATGAAGGCCTCTGTCTATGCTCTGTAATGCAACTCTATGTTCTCAAAAAGGCCCAAGGATGGCTAAGTTATGCTCAAAAGATCATTTTAGGCATAAACAAAAGTTTTTCTAAGCTCCATTGTTCAACTCCCACTGCAGTGGCACAATGGAAAACCTTTTATATAGCCACTGGCAGGTCCAGGGTGTTATCACCAAAATAGGACCCTGATACACTGCTGATCAGGCTACCTCAGTGTAACTATTTCAAACCAGACTTTTAGTTGAGGCTTAGCCTCCTCAACTTGAGAGGGCTCTCTCAATAGGTTTATGATTTTCAAATAAGGATTAGATGGCTAACTCTATGAGTAAAATCAATAAAATGGATAATTGGTTGTACTACTAATCAACAAACATCTATTGGGCTTATGGAGTCAAGTGTATTTTCACAAAACATGAGTACCAGCTTCAATTGGAAGTCAAGGAATTTCAGGGTTTAGATGCATCAAAAGAACATTAGGACAGAAAATAACACAGTTCATGAACATATGAAGGAAGCTAGAGCACCTTCAGTGAATTCTAAGTAACATACATTCATGCCACTGCAAGTAATTGAAAGAGGAAAACTATGAGAATATCACACAACCATAACCCTTTCTGAATCCTGAGTGATGAAACCAATATCTCTGTATTAACATAAAAACACAGTCCTCTGCTACAACAACAATATGCTTGCTTATGAAAATTTCCAACCCTATGCAATTCGACCTCTTGCATTTTATAAATTCATCATTACATTCTTGGATTCTCTCTAATCACTTTAGAGAAATTCGAATTTTCTAGCTTGACACCTATCAACTGCTAAAACAAACTTTAATTACATCTGACAGTTTAAACTGTCTGTTATAGAGTCCTAATACAACTAGGATTAAAACTCTTTATTATAGCTTAACAACCTTATCCAAATATTAAATATTTTATCGGACAGATGCTCCTCCTAAAATTAGACCTTGATGATGTCCATCTCCTTGCTGTTTGACTGTATTGATTTGCCTCTTATCTGCCTTGAAAAATAGGAACATGCTCCTTGCAAAATAGGTGTACTGCTTCATTTATGTTTCTTCACAACATCTGCTGACCAATTTGTGCTAAAAAACATGGGGCAATGTCATATTAAACTCATATGAATTCACCCTTCTAGCTGTGCCCAAAACAAACCTTTGAAGAAGTGCCAAAAACTATTAACATTACTGCGCTATGAAACTGTCTGCTGTTTTCGTAGCGCAGAACTTCACCTTTGAAAACTACATTTGAAACCTTGAATTTTCTATGTTTTGCCATTTTATCTTCACTTGTGGTCATTGTACATCCTTCAGTAGCATCAAGGTTTTAAAAACATGCCCTTTCACCCTTTGAAAACTTGCAAACTCGATCAAACTGCATCCTACGACAGTTTCATAACGCGCTACGAAACTGCTGTACATGACACACCTACAGCAGTTTCGTAGCGCGCTATGAAACTGCTGTGTCTTTTCTTTTCACAGCCTGTTTCCAAAAATTTAAGTTTCCCACCTTTACTGTCGTCCTTCCATTTATATATACCCTCAAAATCAATAAAAACCAACTTTGAACTGCTTTCAAAAATGAAACCTTCCACAAAACTCCAAAAATGTGTTAGGAGATGTCACTTACTGTTTACACAAATTTTTGTTGTGGTTGATCTTCAAGATTTGCTAGCTATATTTGAAGGTCTTCAACCTGCCTTTTAAGCCTTCTATTGTTAGCTCTCAGTTTGGTATTAACCATCCTTATAAACTTTGCTTCCTTGATTGCAGGGACAGTCCATATGAAGAATTGATCCTGACTGCTGATTGACTCACTGTTTGAAACCTTTTCTAGCTCCCACAGACCTTTCAACCTCTCAAATTTTGACCTTTCTACAACATGCATTTTCACTTTCTTCCTCAATTTATCAATTTCAATGTTTTCAAGTCTGATTTTGTCTTTAACCTCCTCATAACTACTCCTTTCTCTCTGAGTATTAAATACTTTGTTTCTGTCTTCTTCAAGTATTTGAGATGATGTATTAATGTGTTCTTCAAAAAAATTTGCATCCTCACCTCTTGTTTGGTCTATCTCCATGTCTGGCTGCTTCCTTTTCTTCGACTTCCTAGTCAATGGTTTTCTAGGCTTAAAAACAAACTCTGACACCTCATCCTCAAAGTCTAATTTTTTGGATGTTTTCAATTTCTTTGATTTGCCACCTGTATCCAACTTTATGAACTTTGCTTGAACCAGGGGAGACTCTTCGATGTCAATATCTTGTAATATATCATTCAAGTCACCTCTTAATTGCAAATTTTCATTTGTTACCACAACCTTACCCTTCTCCTTTGATCTTTGACTCCTAGTCAGCTTCTTCTGAGCTGTTTTACTAGTTGACTGTTTCTGAATTGTCTCTTTAACCTGAGTTCTCTTTTTCTGTGTATATTTAGGAGTCCTTTGGATATTCAGTGATTTTTTTATCATAGGTTGCTTGACTAGAAAACTATTAACTTGACTAGACCATGATGAAATAAAGAGGTTTCACATGCCTGAGTTCTCATCTGAACTTTGTCTGCCATCTTGGCCAGACTTCGAAATAGAAAGAAAGGTAAGTCTAGAGAGATTATTCCTGTGAAGTGCAATAAGAGTTTAAAGTGATAAGTGTACACCTTGTGATATCTCCCTTCGCAGGTGAAGTACCTTTGGATATTGTAGAGCAGGTTGGAAAATGCATCCTTGACATAAATTCTTGGCACAAATTTATTCAAATCAGTATCCATAAACTCTGGTTTCAAATAGATTTTGCAAGGTTGCATTTCAAACCTAAAATTCTTGAACCATCTCTCATTCCCTCTTGGAATTTATGTCACTGCTGATATAACTTCAGGAGAAATTGGTAAATTGAGAAAACCAACCTTTGTGTTTGACCCCGTGAAGTTGGTAGCAAATTATTTAGTAACCTGATTATGCCCTCCTTGAAGGCTTCTTCAAAAGATTTATCTCTTGTGAGGGTTTATAAATCTTGAGGTTCTGTCCTCAGGCAGTGACCAGACCGGTGATGTCTTTTTTCCTCTGTCATCTTCTCCCTGAAAACCCTGTGTCTTCAACAAATTTGTAATCAACTTCCTTGTTTGATGAACTGGCTCGCTTGAAAATTGGGTTCAGCCTCGCTTGATGGAAAAATCTGCCTTGCTTGAAAACTTAATGAGAGCTTTGGTATCTTATCATGAGCTTCTCTTTAGCAATATATATGCACGCAGTGCTTTCTTTGCATGAGATAAAAACAATGATAACCAATTCAATTTTCAAATTTGCAAAGGACCAATGAAAAATGACCACTAATGAATCTCATAATGATTTCATAACTGCTTTGGATGGTTGCATGCGTGAATGATGATTCGTGGACTGACACCATAATCGTGGACTGACACCATAATCATGAAAATTTAACCCCAAGTTGATGGATGTGACAGCTAAACCAAAAATTCCGAAACCCCAATTTCGTAGTGCTGGTAGTGTGATTTAGGGATTTTGCACTACGAAAAGACCAACGTTTTCATAGCGCAGAAGCAATTTTTTACACTGAGCGCACTATGAAAACGTGGTTTCGTGGCTTATTCGAATTTTTTTTGAAAAATACCTAGAATATGGTTTTCAAAACGTAGCATGAGACTTCTAAGGAGTAAAGTAAGGTTTATGAACTTCATTTGGTGATGAAATGAGACTTGCAACCTATGACTTAGACCCTATAAAACATAAAAATGACTCAAACCCTATCTAATACCATGAATTAGAAACAAGTATGAACTGACTGAATTTAGAGAATTTTAATAGTGATAACACAGGGGTCAAACCCACGGACCTCTCGGGCTTTACATGAAAAAATGTTTAAACAACATTGGACTTGGCTCATACTCTATGGTTTACAAACCATATGTTACAACGATATTCAATTTTTGGGTGCATTATTTAATACATGGTATATTGCATATAAAAAATATTATAACCAAAGTTTTTAATGCCAAACCCTTGTTAGCACAATGTAATACGATGCAGGTCATTAAAGTCGTTTGGCATGATAACTCGAAGGTCAACAGAAAATACGACCCGTGGCATGGGATTTGTGATAACCATTGACCAAACCTCCTTCTTGTTGTGCTGATGTGTATTGAATCCATTGCAAAAAAATCATAAACTTCGGTGTTCTATGCAATCTCCCCATCGAATACCCTTGCAACCTATTTGCACTTTGTTGGAAACAACCCTGTGGCATACATATGTAACATTAATTCGGCGATTAAGGTACCATATACCTGACGGTATACAGAACCATAGACTCGTTGCAAATAACTCGACCCTCATTTTTGGTTTAACCCAAAGTCTTGGTAGTGATTAATAACCCCACGTGGAATGTCGACGTTTATATATGGTTTGACATTAATAAACATCTGGCATAGTTTTTAAACTTTGTAAAAATACGCCATAGTTTAATATATATACCAAAGCCTTTGAATCATATTAACTACAACATATAACAAATCAATCCTTGCACTAGGTATAAACTTAATGCCAAAATGTGTCCACCATGTAACCTAAATATAAATGTATATGTACCCAAACTGAACTTGATTATGTTGACTTGACCATCTGCCATGCGTCACACTGTGTGAATGCCACTTGGCTAGAAAGGCCCCGTTTTTACCTGTTCACCATAAAATTAACTGAGCGTTTTCTCCTTCATCTGGAGACAAATTGCGAAACCAAATATATTTTCAGATTTAGCGCGACGAGCTCTTCAGCTTGGCACTATTTCTAGCATCATTTGATACCTTTGAACTTGGAGCATTTTGAGGATACTCCTATATCATTCCTCTCCACTGGAAGATTTTGGACCACCAAAAGTTTGGTCTTAAGAAGATACGAGGTGAGGATACAATTCCCTCACCCTTTCGGTCTCCATCCACCTTTCTTTGCTTGGATTCATTCCTTTGATTCCCACTCGAATATACTCAACATATCCACACCTAGAAGTGAAAACCTTCCTGTCTAAGATGGTATCTTCTTGCAACTCATTCATACATTTAGGTGCAAAATCATCTACAGTTGGAATTTGAACTTTTTTCTCTGGATCCATGATAATAGGAAGTTCATACAACTTCAAATTTTTTACATTTACAACTGAATATATGTGCATATATGGAGGAAAATTCAACTATAATGCATTGTGCCCAATCTTTTGAACAATTCTAAAAGGACCAAACCTGATCAGTTTCAAATTTTTAACTTCACCTTTCATCCTTTCTTTGTTGATGTTTAGCCATACTTGAACGCCAATCTAAAAGTGATGATCCACTCGATTCTTATCATGACACATTTTGTACTTGGCTTGACTCTTCTCCAATTGATCCTGCATTACTTCATGAATATTCTGGATTCTTTGAATGAACTTCATTCATTTGTCAACATCTTCATGTCCATCCTCCTAAGCTTTGTCACCAAACAAGAAGTCCATTGGTGATTTCGGCAGGTACCCTAAACATGTCTCAAAAGGAGATCTACCAACAGGATAATGCAAGGCTATGTTGTAAGCATGTTGGACACAGTGTCAAGATTCATCCCACAAATTAGGATGCTTGCTGCAATAGCCCCTGAGAAGATGTACCATTGTTATGTTCACCACTTCAGTTTGATTGTTTGCTTGTGGGTGAAAAGTTGTGCTCTTTTTCAATTTAGTGTCCATGAGTCCCCAAAAGGCGGACTAAAACTCTCCCATGAAACGAGAGACCCGATCTGAAATGATGGAAGCAGGCAACCCAAAATGAACCCATACATTTGAAAAGAACAACTTTGCAGTCTGTTTAGAAGTTACTTGCTTTCTATTTGGAACAAGAATACAGATTTTTCGAAATCGATCAACCACAACATACAAATAATCATGCCCTATTTAGACATAGGAAATCCACCTACAAAATCCATAGATGCATTGTCCCATGGCCGAGAAGGAACTAGAAGTGTCATATAAAAACCTAAATTTATATTGTTTGGTTTGCTTGTTGAACACATGACACAACCTTTGATGTATTTAGTAACTGTTTCATTCATTCGAGGCCAATAGCAATACCTTTACAACTGTGCCACTGTCTTACCTACACCAAAATGCCCTGAAACACGAGAAGAATTTGATTCCCTGATCACATGCTCTCTTTCACCCTGCGATATGCAAAACTTTCCAAGATGGTATAATAACCTGTCGTGAACATAATAATTCACTTCTTCCACCTGAGCACCATTAGTTAGTGATTCATAAACATCTTTGAAATCAGAATATTTAGCATATTGTTCAATGTAACTTTCATGTGCTAAAGAATTATTTTTAATTATAACTGAAGCATTCAAATATGGTCTTGATAACATATCAACTATTTTATTGGTGGTACCTTTATTATATTTGATTACTAAGTGGAACTGCTGCAAAACACCAATCCATCTATAACTTCGAGACTGTTGCAACTTAGATTTAGATTGAAGGTATTCAAATGGCTGATGATCTGTATGAATTACTGTTTCTTTTCCCATTAAGTAATGTTTCCATTTCTTAACACTTTCTACTAATGCATATAATTCTTTATCATAAGTTGGATAATTTGCAACTGCTTTAGAAAATGTTTTTGAATGAAAACAAATAGGATTTCCTTTCTGCAATAACACTGCACCCATTGCATACCCACTAGAATTAGTTTCTATTTCAAATGGTTGTTGAAGGTTTGGTAAAGCTAAGATTGGAGTTGAAACAATTTTCTGCTTTAAAGTATCAAATGCTTGTTGTTATTTTCCTCCCAACTGGAAAGAAATTTTAGAACTTGTTAAAGCATGAAGTGGTGATGCAATAAAAGAGAAATGAAAAAGGAATTTCCTCCAATACTAAGCTGCACCCAAGAAACTTCTAACTTCCATCACATTTTGTGGTCTTGGCCACTTAACAATCACATCAATTTTAGTTGGATCTATTTTAATGTGACCACCTCCAACTATGTAACCAAGATAAACTAAGGAAGATTTTCCAAATTCACACTTAGAAAGTTTGAGATAAAGTTTCTCTCTTTGCAACACATCAAAAACCTATTTAACATGCTTTACATGTTCTTCCAAACTTGATCTGAATATAAGAATATCATCCACATAGAATATGCCAAACTTATCAAGAAAAGGACGAAACACATCATTAATCACTCTCATAAAAGTTGTTGGAGCATTGCATAAAACAAATGGCATAACCAACCATTCATAAAGCCCTTGTCTAGTCTTAAATGCAGTTTTTCAAACATCATTCTCCGCAATACGAATATGATGATAACCACTTCTTAAATCTAGTTTTGTAAAGTAAACAACATTCTTTAACTGATCAAGCAAATCATCTATTCTTGGAAGAGGATACCTGTTCTTTATGGTGATTTTATTTAAGGCTCTAAAATCAACACACATTCTCCAAGTTTTGTCTTTATTAGGCACTAAAATTATCAGTGATACACATGGAGAAGAACTAGGTTGAATAAAGCATTTTTCAATAATTTTTGAATCAGTTTCTTAATTTATTCATTTTCTATGACCAACATATGATACATGCCAATGTTTGGGAGAGGGCCATCAAATTGAAGTTGAATCTCATGTTTTATTTCTTGTTGAGGAGGCAACATTTTTTGTTCTTTAAACAATTCCCTGTAAGAATCAACTATTTCAACCAGTTTGTCCTTAAATTGAGAATCACACCTTTTAAAAGAATCAATATTATCTTTAGGTTGTTCCTTAAAAAACATGAGAACATACTTTTTACTTGAACTTATGAGTTGCTTCATCTGACTAACATTGATTAAATATAAGTTTCTTTTAATCTTATGTGCCCTGACAACATATTCAATTCCATCCTTAACAAGATGATATTTATTCTCCTTTCTATGGAATATGGAATCTCGATAATAAAGATTAGTACTACCTAACACAAATCCACATATATCCAAAGGAATCAAATCTAAATCAACTTCATCAACAACATTAGTTGTGATTGCAAACCTTAATCAACACTATTTTGTGACATGCATCTGAGTGTTTTCCTTTAACCATCCTAAAGGGTAAGGTTTTGGATGATTCCTAGTTTCCAATCCCAATTTCCTTACTAATTGCTCAGATATAAAGATTTCTTGTGATCCACTGTCAAATAATGTGTCAATTTTAGTGTGCTTGGATATTATCCTTACGTGAAACAATTGAATCCTCTTCTTATTGTAGTGCCATGCTCTAGTTGATTGGCAGTAATATGACATTAACATTATTTATCCCTAAGGCCCGCACTTTATTCTTTGAGGACCTTAGGTTGAGGATCCGAACACAGGACTCTATTATTAGTGGATTTGATGGTTATGTATGTTCTTTATTGATACTGTGATGATGACATCATTAATGGTATGTACGTTCTCTATTGATACGATTGTAGCATTAATGGATATGCATGTTCTCTATTGATATGATGAGGATGATAAACTTGATGGATAGGTATGTTTTCTATTGATGTTACGATGATGATGGCATTGATGGATATGTTATTTTACCATTGATGTTATGATTATGATAACCATAATGGATGTGTCCCCTATGTTAGCTACTTACATTACTTCTGATTCAAAATGAACAACGATGTGAATGACTAGGTCATGTTGATGTTGCTATTATGATAATGACTAACATTGAGAAAATTTGTTACTGATGATTATTGACTATGACAGGAAACCACTAGAGGCACTCGCATATGATGAGTTGACAACATCTGGTTTGATAGAAATTAATATTTTGTCTTTGAAATTCTAAGTTCAGTTTGAAGCTTGCTATATATATATATATATATATATATATATATATATATATATATATATATACTCTGATGATATGTCATTGGTTGTAGGAACATGTTAGTTGCTTGGCCGAATGACTCAAATATGGGTGATGGGGTTGTAAAATTGGATGGAATTGCATGGGAGGGGTGGGACAGTGTCCCTAATCTCACCTACTAGCACTCCCGCCATGACTTAGGTTGGAAAGGTTGAAACACCTTCGCCTTGAAGATCACGATGTCGTGGGGGTAGGTCCCAAATTTGGGTCGCTCACGAGGATTTTTTGGGGGGCGTGCATTAAGATGGATTCCTTGATCCCCAACACCATTAGTCTCACTATAGAAGACGATATATGAGATGATAATGGTCTCTGTCATTGCACCTATAATTTCCCCTCGTATCCACTGGATGCTTGAAGGGCAAGTGGCATGGGACCCTTGGAACTTCAAGAGAAATTCTTGAAGGGAAAGACCAACTTGGCACCCTTGGCATCACAAATAAAGTGTTAGGCATGGCACCCTTGGAACTTCGAATGGACGTTCTTGAAGGGCATGACCAACTTGACACCCTCGACATCAGTAAAAATAAACTAATAAATATAATCAAGATATGAAAATCCTACTAATTCATATCAAGTGGTAAATGATGTTATAACCAAGGAAATTAAATCAAGTATAAAAATTAGGCTAAGGGAAGAATAGGAAGAAATAATATTTTACCTTGATAAATCTACCCTTTCCATGTTAAAAACAATATTAAGTGGATAATGTACATAAGTAACTTAATTAGGAAAAAGGGGGAAAAGAGGGACATAGAGTTAAGTATAAATATTAATCATAAAATTGTTAAAAACTTCATTAAGAGAAGAGGGTGGTGAATTAAAATAATATTAATAAATTAAAAGTGGAGAAATGTAGAGAACCTTCATGTGGAAAGAGCCAACATAAGAATATCCATCTGAGGGGCAAATTGAGTTAAATTAGGAGGTAGTTAGGGGACCAAATCTGATACTTATCAGTTAACTTTATTGAGATTCAACAAGATGATGAGCTTAGTGAAAATGAGTCGCCTTGACTAAGTGGGCTCGCAGGTTATTTTTAAGTGCAAGTCTATTTTTAGACTATGTCTATTTTTAGACATCGTGATCATATTTCAGAATTTGCAGGATGCTATTTGTGGATGGTTAGTCAAGTTGGAAAAATAGATGAAATTCTATTTTTAGAATATCGGGCGAAGTCTATTTATAGATCGTCGATCTAAAAATAGAAGTGTCGATTATTATTAGCTCTTAATAATAATCCAACAATAAACATCAACTTATTCTCTTGGAGCACTTAATTTTAGTGTACAGATTTGGAAAATCAGTGGGCTGAAGGAATTACACAATTCCTAGGGTTTACTGGTGGTTCATGCATGAAGAACTCAGTTAGAATTGAAGTGGAAAAGTTATGACAGAGTCGGAAGAGTAGTTCATGGATTTGTTATTCAGTTTAAATTAGTTAATGGAGTTAAACTCAGTTGAGCTATTTGTATCTAGTCTAACTAAATGATACACTAGTGAGATTGGAGTGAATTAATTCACAAATAATAACTCATTAATCAATTGAACAAATACAACAATTAACTACAGTGCATGTCAGTTCCAGTGGAGACCCAGTGGAGAGATAGGTGAAAGGGAAAGATGGACTATCCATTGTGACTATAGTGATGCATTGATTGCACCACACACAAACTGGAGTTGCCAATGAGGATTGTGCAGTCAAGGCAAGGGTAATTTGAATTCATTTAGGGGTGTTCTTCAGCAGGGATTGCGCAGTGGAGGCAGGCTATCAGGTGGCAAGAAATCAGTGCATGGATTTGCAGATTTTTTTGATTAGTGTGTGACGATTGATTGTACAAAGAGCTTGATGTACTAAGATTTGTATGAGATTGTTACATGATATCCATGATACATAATATATGATAGTTGGGGTTTTCAGCTTCAGGCTTTCTCGTTAAACAAATGTGTTATGTGTGATTATTTTTATTGCTTCATGTGTTTGCAATTGATTTTAATTTCTGCAAAATATTAACAGTGGAAGGATTCTGTATTTAGCAAGAAGATAAATATTTTTAGATCAGGATAATCTGGATATATACATGCATCTTGTATATATAGATCATCAGAATGTAGGAGTCCCTACATCATAGCGCAGATAGAGACAATCACCTGACCGATTTACTGGATACATGGCTCTTATGAGCAAGTGTGTCGTAATAGAGCCATCTTCTTTTGAATAAGTAGCGCAGGAGCCCACATGGGTAGATGCCATGGTGGAGGAGTATGACTCCATTGTCAGAAAAAATGCTTGGGAGATTGTTCCAACACCAGTGGGTAAATTAGTGGTAGATTCAAAATGGATCTACAAGGTAAAGCAAGCTGCTAATGGGAGCGTCGAGAAGTATAAGGCAAGATTTGTTGCCTGAGGCTTCTCATAGATCGAGGGGATTGGTTATGAAGAATCCTTTGCACCTGTTGCACGATATTCTTTTTCCATATGACCACCACTTAGCGTTATAGTTTTGCACACTCATCGATGGATGTATTAATAATGTTCCCCACGGACTATTGGAGGCTATGTACATTGAGCAATCCCAAGGATTCATTTGAGAGATCTTTCAACAACAGTCACATGTATGCGTACTCAAAGAATGTTGTATAATGGGTTAAGCACCTACGTAATAAAACCTGATCACAGTTGCTTCACTGGACTTGGCTTCACTAAGAGTGAGCAGGTAAACTCTACTCAAATTTTGTATAGGCAGATTTTAACGATTGCTTATGTTGATGATTTAATACTGACTGGTGATGAGCAGCTGATACAATCATGCAAGGAGGACCTTCCAAAGGAGTTCGAGCTGAAGGATATGGGCCTCCTTCACTATTTCCTTAGATTGGAAATATGGCAGTGAGAAGGTGAACTGTTTGTGTCTCAAGGCAAGTATGCAAGGGAGATACTTGTTAAGTTTCACATGGAGGGCTACAAACCCATGGATACTCCTCTTCCAGGAAATTGGAGGAAAGAGGATGCTACATCTAGAGAGGTAGTGGATGCTACTATCTATCGACAGTTGGTGGGTTCACTCATGTATTTAGTTACACTAGACATATGTGGTGAAACCATTTCACAAGCATGTTGTTTACCAAGCTCTTTTTGAAGGCAAAGTTAATGTCTCGAGGTATCTGTAAAAGAAGCATTCAGTATGGTTTGGTGGTAATAGACGATGGAGATGAAGCCTGTGGTTTGCCTGATGCATTATTGGGCAGTAGCCCAACTAGGGACAGAAAGAGCACATCAGTTAAGCGTACCGATCTACAACAAGCTTTGCAGAGCAGAAAAAGACCGTGGTACTCGCTCAAATAGAAGCAGAATACATGGCAGCAAGTCAAGCTGCATGTGAGGTTATTTGGATGAGGAAGATCCTGGTCGGTTTGTTCGGTTCACATTTAGATCCTACAACGATACATTATGATAATCATAGTTGCATTAAACTCTTGATTAATCCTATGTTTCATGATAGATCTAAACATATTGATATCCGGTATCATCATATCAGAGATTGTGTGCAACAGAAGATCATGTTGCTTCAGTACATTCCTACGGAAGATCAGGATGCAGATATTTTGACGAAGGTGCTCGACAGGAGCAAATTCGAATACCATAGAGGCAGGATCGGGGTGAAGGATAATTGGGCCTATCTTGTTGAGAGGGAGTGTTGAGATTCAACAAGATGACGAGCTTAGTGAAAAGTAAGCACCTTTTCTAAGTGGGGCTCGCAGGCTATTTTTAGGTGTATGTCTATTTTTAGACATTGTGAGCATATTCTACAAGTTGCAAGATGCTATTTGTAGATGGTTGGTCAAATGTGGAAAATAGATGAAATTCTATTTTTATAATATTAGGCGAAGTATATTTATAGATCGTTAATCTAAAAATAGGTGCATGTCGATTATTATTAGCCCTTAGTAATAATCCGACAATAAATATCAACTTATTCTCTTGGAGCAATTTATTTCAGTGAACAGATATGGAAAATTAGTGGGCTCAAGGAATTACACAATTCCTAGGGTTTATTGGTGGCTCGTGCATGGAGGACTCAGTTAGAAATGAAGTGGCAAAGTTATGATAGAGTTGGAAGTGTAGTTACAAGAGTTGTTATTTAGTTTAACTCAGTTAAGTGAGTTAAACTCAGTTGAGATAGTTGTATCTAGTCTAACTGAAAGATACACTAGTGAGAGTTAAGTGAATTAATTAGTTAATTAATTCACAACTAATAACTCACTAACAACTAAACAAATATAGCAGTTAACTACTTGTCAGTTCCAGTGGAGACCCAGTGGAGAGATAGGTGAAAGGGTGAGATGGACTATTTGTTGTGACTATAGTGATGCATTCAATGCATCTGACACATATTGGAGTTTCCAATGAGAATTTCACAGTCAAGGCAAGGCCAAATCGAATTCATTTTGGGGTCTTCTTCAGCAGGGATTGCGTAGTGGAGGCAGGCTGTCAAGAGGCAAGAAATTGGTGCATAGAGATGCAAATTTATGGATGACAGTGTGTAATTATTGTTGATTGTACTGAGAGCTTGATGTACTAAGCTTTGTATGAGATTATTACATGATTCCATTGATATACATAATATATGATAGTTGGGGTTTTTAGCTTTAATCTTTCCCATTAAACAACTGTGTTATGTGAGATTGAATTTATTTAGATGTGTTTGCAATTGAGTTTTAAATTTCCACCAGATTAATAGTGGAAGGATTCTGTATTTAACAAGAAGATAAATATTTTTAGATCAGGAGCATCCGGTAATACATCATTATTAATAAATTTCTACATAGTGTTGAGGGAATACTAGTAATATCCCGGTCTATGTGTCCAAATGTGTATGCCAGATTCTGCCATAGACATTCTACATAGGCGCATTGGTTTAACAAGTGTTCCCCATCTTCCCCTGCAACCCCACACATAAAACATTCGGTAGGCCCAAAAAATCACCTCTTAATCAGTTGGTCCCATGTAAGTATTCTTCGTCTACAAACTAACTAGAGAAAATGGGCCACTTTGGTCCAGTGATGGCTCGTCCATATTATGGGGTTATCTTGGTTGTGAGGGGCTTCCATGGAGAGTCTTTAGGCTTCTTTAATTGTAAACATACCTCTGGGAATATATCCCTATCTTAAAATTCCATTCCCTGCTGTTGCAGCCACCTTTCTTGATTGTAGTTCTCCCTCAAGTGTTCTCAATTTCTCCGAGTCCATTGGATTAGGCCATTCTTATTTATTTATCTATAGTCTCCACATGTTATATGTATCCTCCTTCCAGTATTGGCTCACCGTCATGATGTTCACTCTAGTTGTGTATAGGAATACATCCCCAAGATCAGGCTGATTGAACAACTTTACACGTTGCTGCCACGAGTCCTGCTAGAAGAGTGCCCTTCTTCTGTCATGCACTTCCAGATAAGGGGAGTCCTTTCTATTCCTTTAGGATTTTGAGGCATCTGGTATTTACGAGTCCATATAGTTTTCCAGATTTCTTAAGCACCTTGCATCCATCTCCACTACGATTTTGCATCCAATACCCAATTTAGGGTGTAGGGTTCCTGAAGACCTAAACCCCTAGCCATCTTGAGTTTGATCACTTTGTCCCAAGAAACTGAGGTCCATTATTTGGCCTCCTGTGCCCCTCTCCACAGATTTTTTTTGAAAATATCAACCATTGCAATGCAAAATACCTTAGGAGCTGCAAGTCTGGACAATTGATATATCGGCATGGAATTAAGGACTGCTTTGAGTAGGACCACCCTTCCATCAATTTTCAATGCCCAGAATGACCAAGATTGAAATCTAGATTGAATGTGGTCTATAAGTTCTTTCCAATAGGACATTTAGAGAGAATTCAGGAATAGAGGAACACCTAGATACGTAGCTGGGAGGGATCCAATTTGAAACCCCAAGGTTCAATACAGGAAGGATTGGGTGGCAGCCAAGGTATTGAAGAAGTAGCTATTAGATTTGTCGACATTGGTCATTGTCCCTGAATCTTGCATGAAATTAGTGAGAATCTTCTTAATGGCTCTCAATTCTTTGAGGGTGACTTGACAAAAGAACATGATATCATCAAAAAATTTTTGGTGGGTAAGCGGAATATCTCCCCCCCAAAGGTGGATACCTCTTAGGGAGCTCGAGATGACAACATTTTTTATGTATCTTCCGAAGCCTTCCATGACAAGGATACACATAAACGAGGATAAGGGATCACCTTGTATTAGTCCTCTAGAGGTGTTGAAGGTACAAGAAAGGGATCCATTCAAAATAATGGAGAAGACAGGGTTAGAGATGATGGAGTAGACCTAATCAATCCACGTGGAATCAAACTCAAAGGCTCGTAACACGTTGAGGAGATAATTCCAACTCAGATGGTCATAGGATTTCAATAAGTCCATCTTGATGAGCATGCATTTGGCTTTGAGGATTTTGAGAGAGTGAATGACTTCTTGGGAGGAAATAATACCATCCATGATTTGATGGCCCTGGACAAAGATTGTTTGTTTAGGAGAGATGAGGGCAGAAAGGAGTGGCTTAAGTCTCTTGACCATGACAGTAGAGATGATTTTATATATAACATTGCAAAGAGAAATCGGACGGAAACCTTGTGGCTCCTCTGACTGAGAAGTTTTAGGAATTAAAGCAATAAAAGTTGAGTTAAGGCCACGTTTTACTTGCTGAGTATGCCTGGATTCCTTCACGATCTCCAAGATGTCCTGGCCAATGAAGTGCCAAGTTTCTTGGAAGAAATATGTTGTAAAGTCACTGGGGCCTGGTGCAAACACATAATAACTTAATTCTTACAATATAACAAGATTCTTAACCATGTATATTCACCCCAATTTTTACTATGGATATTATTAACTTGCAAATATGTTTTTGTACAATACCATTGGCCAATACCATGGCTTATTAATACCATATTACCAAAAACCATAACTCATTTCAAAATCAATATATATATATATATATAAAGAAAACATGTTTGGGGGAGATGTTGGAATGCCTGTAAACATTTTGACCCAATGAAATTGCACAAAACTGAAAATAAAAATAAAATAAACTAGAAATTTCCCCTAAAGGTGCAAAAATACAAAGAAGGAATTGAACATGCCTATGATGTTAATGCAAAGGAAAATAACAACCTAAAGGGTGGAGGATGGAGGGGAGGAAATGTATTCAGGCTTGCAATAGTCTCACACGTGTTCCCATGCCTGTCTGGCAAATGTTGCTCGAACCACCTGGCTAAATCATTTTTCCAATCATAACACGATGTCAAAATCTTATATACATATTATATCCAAGCTATAACATTACCATAGGTCCTCGTGGGCACTGGTGCACAAAATATGTAATTACACAGAGGAAATGACTAAGTCAGTGCGTGTTGATAATGAGATTAAATACAGATCATCTTTAAACTTTCAAGGCATTTTATCCATTTATGCATTCAAAAATACAATTTTAGAAATGAAAAGTTACACATGTTATATGCATATATAAAACCAATATAGATCCATTTAGAAGAGGATTAAATCTCTTGGCGTGCATTCTTTTTTTTCAAGTTTTGCACTCTAAAAGAGGTCCCATAAGCTATCTTTAGCCTTGTGGAAGATAAAATTTTCTTTATTTCTTTCTCATATTTCCAGAAGTAATTATGGTTGCCTTCGTAGAGCTCGTTAGGGTCCCACAATAACGAGTGGCCATGTAAGTTAACCGTAGTTAATAAGTCTTTATGTCAAGGATGGACATTCCTAAATAAAAAAATACACAACAACGTTTCAGTTGAACACAATTTAAGGTGGGACTTTATCAAAATTAGTTAAAACAATTTTGTGTGGGAGTTATCTTAGGAATCCCTAAAGCCATAATTTCTATATGAACTTGACCAAAAATCTAGATATTTTTAGTTATATAAAAGAATTGGTTCTGTTATGATCTAGCTGTAAATTGGTTGAAAAAAATCAAAATTAAGTCCATTTAATTTTTAAATTAAACATTTTATATCATTCTACCTAAAAACATCTCTTAAAAACCTAAAGGAAATATTTAAAAATACATAATTTAATGTAAATCTTATCATCTTTATTAATATTCTAGCATCAAGAATAGTGTAAAACTCCATGCCCTAAAATTGAATATATTTAGTTTTTATTTATGATATATAGATAAATATTAGACACTTATCATAATCAATCTATGTAAAGCCCAAACCCTTGTACCTTTCCTAGTTTCAAGATGAAGATAACTCATTATATTTTAATATAACAAAAACTCTTTTCTTGTAAAAGTTTTTACGACTTGGTAATTGATATGTTGCATGAGTCTTCTTATTTATATTTTATTTTCAATGTCATTTTATAGTGATGCATATTTATTTCTTATTTCTTAGTAATTTAAATATGTAATATAATTGTAAAAAGTAACGTTATCAAGTTTTTTTTAATATAAAGATTTAAGTGATTTTAAAAAAAATAATGCTAATTAAAAGTGAATTTGATTAACTCGATTTTTTTTATAAATAACTTAAAAAATAATTATATTTAAAAAACAAAATGATTATAATATATTTTTCGAAATGGAAATATTTAGTTTAAATGAAAGTGGGTTATTTAATTGATGTGATAATTTTTCCATTACTTGAATGTTAAGGTTGTTAATAACTTTGTTATTATGCTTTACTCTTATTTAATAATGAGTGAGTAAAGATTTTACCCATTTTTAATTGGAAACAATAAGTAAACACTCATCACTCTTAATTTGAAAGAGTATCTGCTAAGTATATGATATGCATTTATAATTTGGAAAAATTTTCACATTATTGAATTGTCTATTTTACATATATGTGTTTTGTATGTCTAACGGAGAAATTATAATTCTCAATTTAATATTAACAAAGTATAAATATAAAGGAGAGAAACTTAATAAATTTAAAATATTAGATTCTTGTGCCTCCCCGCCCACTAATTTCCTAGGGATTTGATAAAAAAATTATTTATTCGTGCCACTTGGCTCTTCACACACCAATTTCCTAGAGATTTGAGATTATTTCAATTCTAATAAGTTCCTCATGATTATTTATAACATTCACTACTATTTATAACATTCATTGCATTGAGAGGCTCTACAACCTAGTATAGGGCACATGTGTAGATGTAATATGTCAGTTCAATTGTAATCAATATATTTGTAATAATTATAGTTTCACCAGCTCTATTTACGAACACTCAAAAAAGAGGCATGGTAAATAAACATAAAGATGAATAAACCAGAGTTACTTTATATATATATATATATATATATATATATATATATATATATATATATATAAACTCTAAATTTTATCATTTTTTTTTTTAATTTTGTGGTTTTTTTCTTATTATTATTTTTTTCATAACTTAAAAAAAATGTTTTTGTTTTGGGTTAATTTTTATTTCGGGAATCGACCCTTGCTGCCTTAGGGCCCAGGAGGATGAACCCCACGACCCCAGGACGACGATCAAATACATTTTTCTTTTAATTTTTTTACTATTATTTTTTTAATTTAATTTTTAATTTTAAACTTTTTTAATTTTTTAATTTTTAATTTTTGATTTTTAAATTTATTTATTTATTTATTTATTAAGGAATTAAGGAGGAGCTCAATATGGGAAGTAAAGATAATATAAAAAATACTATTACCTCCAAGTTTAAGGACAAGTTGTGGGAGGATCAGGAGCTAGAGGGTAAAAGGAAGCTAAGATACTATAAGGAAGTGATCAACCCCACCCTTGGTAATCAGAATTATCTCTCTATGTTGTCCAACAATAAGAAAAAAATGAACATCGCTAAGATAAGAACTAATTCCCATGAGCTTCGGAGTGAGACCGGGCGGTGGTCTATTCCAAAGACCCCTTGGAATGATAGAATTTGTCAGATTTACGATTCTAAGCAAGTGGAAGATGAAAATCACTTCCTTTTAGATTGCCCCACTCTTACTCACATTCACTCGCAATTCCCTACCATCTGCCACACTTCCAATCTTCTTGACCTATTAATCCAACCCACCTATAGCGATCTTGGAGCACTTATTTCCCTTCTTTTCGACCATATAAACAAGATTTTGAAGAATCATACTTAGATTCTTTCTCCTCTCTTAAGGTCCAATAGACCGCATTGATCTTAGCGGACAGTAACCATCATCATCATCATCATTTTTTTTTAAAATTTAATATATATATATATATATATATATATATATATATATATATATATATATATATATATATATATATATATATATATATATATATTTTCTTTTAAATTTTTATTTTTATTTTTAAAATTTGAATGTTTATTGTTTTTAAAATTTTATTTTAATGTTCTTTTTAATATTTTTTTTTTAATTTAAATTTCTGAATTTTTTTTTATTTTATTTTAGTATTTTAATTTTTCTTTTTAATTTTTTTTAAAAATTTTGTATTTTCATTATTTTATTTTATCATTTTCTTTAATTATGTTGTTTGTTTTTTTTTTTCCTTTTTTAATTTATTTTTTGAATTTTTTTTGTTTAATTTATTTATTTTTTACAAGTTTTTTTTTTTTTTTTTTTTGATTTTTTTTGTCATGTTTTTTTTTTTTTTTTTTTAAATTTTGTTTTGATGTTTTATTACCAAGATGAAAATCACCACTCTAAACAAAAATGATTGATGTTGCATCAACACTTTTTAAAATTAGCATGAAAATCACTAACATTTTAAAACAAATGTTCATACTTGATAAATAAAAAGCTTTAAAGTGCCAAAAAAATCACAATTTTTCTAAATCGACATGACATTTAAAAAAAATATCAAAGAAAATTTAAAGGTTCGAAACTAAGCAACAAAAAAAAAGAAAAAAAAGAAAAAAAGAAAGTTATTCTATATCACCACTTTTCAAAATAGACATGAAAATCATGACATTTAAAAAAAAATTATAAGAAAATTTAAAGTGCCAAAACTATGCTCCAAAAAAAGGGTGATTTTGCATCACCACTTTTCAAAACCGGGTGATTTTTTTGCTACCTCAAAAAATGGGTACCAGGTAATTTTCTCGTTTGATTGGTAACTTTGTTGATGGGGGAAGAGAGAGGATTAGAGGGAAAAGAGAGAGAGAGAGAGAGAGAGAGAGATAGATTTTCCTTGGATGCACAAAATTGAAACCAACCTAGATCCATCTCAACTCTGGATCTATCAAGCGTTGAGTGTATAAATATCTAAATAGATTCAGCTAATCTTGTAATGTACTAAAACAAAATACTGAATCAATTTTACAAATTTGCGGAAACCAAATTTGATCGCACAATCACATAACAAGAAAGAGAAAGAATTTATCAATCGCACAACACAAGATGTATCTGGGGAAAGCAACTGCACAAAACCCCACTATCTGTATATTGCATAAAGTCAAGACCATGAAACAATACAATGTTATTTCCCAAACTGAGAAACCTCTACACTCTATTGACTGTCTCACTCTGATCTAGGCAAGATCGTTCCAATACTAAACCAATTCTCAGCCTCTCTCTAACCAGTCTTGCTTACGTATTCTTAGAGGAATTATGGACCTATTAATTAGGAAATTCACAAGAATTGATTGCGCAATTCCTTCAAGGCATCCTGATGACCTGATGCATGACTTGTACAATTTTCTAATTATACAAATAATAGTTATCTTCCCTTTAACCCCAATCTCAACTAGAACTTTCTTAGAACTCACATGCAACAACTATTTATAGTGAATTATTAGGTAACTGATTAACCACTTCTTGTGAATTAAATAAGATTTAATTCACTAGACCTCACACTAGCTCATCTCTCAGTAAGAATTAGTTAAACATATTTTAACTCAATTAATTGAGTTAACTAATTACAACTCAAAAATAACTGCAACTGGACCCCCTAGAAGTTAGAGAGAAATCTACATGCTTACAATTTGACCCTCAACTCAAATAGATTGAGATAACTAAACTTTATTAACTCATTTAATTTGTACAACCTGTCATAAGATGTGGAATTTCAATTTCCTTCTAAATTAATTAAGGGGAAATTAATTTAGAAGCCATTTCTTGTTGTCATTTAAACACTCCCTCTCAATAAGAAAGGGATTGTCTACTACCCCGATCTTGCCTCTGATGAACTCGAAATTTCCTCTTGATAGTGCCTTCGTTAACATGTCTGCATCCTTCTCCTCCATGGGAATGTACTCTAATGACATAATTCACCTTTGCACACAATATTTGAGATGGTGATACTAGATATCAATATGCTTGGACATGTCATGAAAAACTAGATTAACCAAGATTTTGATGCAACTGTGGTTATCACAATATATCATAGTCAGATCCATCTGTTGACTAAACAAACCAACAAGTATTTTCCTCATCCAGGTGGCCTCACATGTTTCCTGGATGGTGTTGGCTTGGTTTGGGCTGACCCACATTTGATCTATATTGCGAACCAACAAAATCACTGGCCCTTCCGGAAACGACCTACAAGAAGTCTTACTCGAAGTGGATATGTGAGGATACAGAACCAGGTTTTTCAAGATTTGAGGGGCTAGGGGATGTGGTATTATTATGTTTTCTTATTCATAAATCACATCACCACATTTATATTAATCTCTTAGCACGCCATATAAAACCATAAACCATCACATGTGCTGAAGTAAAAGGTAACTGTAATAAAAGCTATGTTACGACAAATAATAAGAAAATATACATATCAAAAACATAACAACACCAAATTACCATGGTTCACCCCAGTGTGGGGCTACATCCACAAGAGCTATTTCTTATAATAATGAATCTTCGTACAAAAACCAGTTCATGGCCTGCACACTAATTTGCAGATTGTATGCTCACTAAGCTGCAAACTTAGTCCTCTGCGCCCATAGCTCCAGAGACTCTCCTTCGCTATCAAATCACAAATCACAATAATTTTCCCATAACACTGATCTGGATCCAAAAACATGATTCTCTTAGACTTATTATTTCACCCTATTTATGTTATTACATCGGAGGGTTATATCATCAAAATACCATGGTCCAAATACCATGTACTCCTTAAAACAAACAACTATGACTTTAAACCATTTACAAAATCACACATTTTACAAAAAGGAGGGGCTTTGACCCACCCTGAAGCCCCTATGACACCGCATTGTATATTTAAAATGATCCACTGCGTGGTCTACTTCGCGCTCCACCCCACAAAATGCGGAGTCTTTGCCAAAATCTAGGCCAAGTTGGGCTGCACCCAATAAGCCCGCAACACTCAAATGTGACTCCTCCTTAGTCACTCAGTCGATTTTCCTCTGATCTTCGCTGCAATGTTGTTGTAGGATTTGTTAAACTACTGCAACATATCTGTGATCTTCTTTTCTTTGTTGCGCACTTCTTCCAACAGTGCTTCTGTCATTGATCCTGTATCCTTTTGCAACATTGCCTCTTCTCTTTGTCGAAGCTCTTGAAGCTTCCCATCCACTTCCTGAGATATTTGGAGAGCCTCATCCTGCTATGCTTGAGTTCTCTCAGTCAAAACCTGTTCTTCTTTCCTCAGCTAATCTATTTTTTCTGGAGGGAATTTCCTTCATTGATCTTCATGAGCTTCTGCCAGATTGGTAAGGTCTTCATAGTTGCCTGAATCTCCTCCAACTGTTTTTGCTTTTACTAAAGGTCTTCTTGTAGCTTCTGCACATTTGGATCTTCCTATAGCGAAGTCCAAATCTGTAATGTCTCATCCAACAGCTTCCCACAATCTACCACTGTTGCTAAGATGTCGACCACTGTAGTCTTTAGGTCGACCTCCCTCTGCTCCCACACTTCCTATGGTGTGGTTATTTGTAGCTTCATTTTCAGCTCACTGATCTTCATCTCATATGAAAATTTGACTTCTGCAATTTTATCCTTGTATCATTTTACCGCAAGGCCGAGCTTTGCGACCTTGTTCTCCAATGGTTCCTCTTCTTGGACATCCATTAGGGGAATTTTGAGGTCTAAAATGGGCCTCCTAAGAAAAATGTACAACCATTTTATACCTAAAAAATTCCTTTAATAAAGGTCCAGAACTTCTTGGCAAGTGGTTTCGACTACTTCCTTAAAATTTTGCTGCTGCTGAACTCCTTGATCCTTTTCCTGGATTGCCTGAATGAGCTTTTATTGTAGTGAATCTCATTGTATTTCCACCTGAATGTTCAGATATGAGGTGTGGTCTCTTGCAACTTCAGCTCATTTATTATTTGCATATGAAGCTTGTGTAATTTCGGCAATGGCACTACTGCAATTTTATATTCACATACCTCCATTCTTTAGCCTGCTGCTAAACCTCCATGGAGTCAAACTGCAGAGGTCCGGCAGGTATCGGTGCTATCCGCACTATAAGTGCAGGTTCTACTTGACTTTCCTCTCCAATCTTCTCCACTACCTTCATTGGTTGTCTAAGTGTTTCTTCCAATATCTTAAGTTTTTTGATGTGCTCTTTGACACCTGTTAGAAGTGAGTTGTAGCGATCTTCTAACTTGTTCCATGATTCCATCGTTGCCTCTTGAATTTTATCCCCAATCTGATCCAAGAGCCCATTAGTTAGGACCACTAATGGTAAGTTCTTTGTCTTGTCTGAATTATGCTTATTTTTTATCTTCATGGAAACTTCGCTATGTTCCTTCCTCTTTTCTGCAACAAATGGGCATGTCTTTGTCTTCTCAGACTCCTTATTATGCTCATCACCTCCAAGAGGATCCCGATGACCCTCGTCGTGGTGCTTCTCTTGTTCTACCTCTTTCTCATCCTTATCTTTATCCTTCTCACTCGCTTCCCTGTGCTGCGATGTGTCCTCCTTTGTCAGTGATCCAGGTGGATATTGGTGGCCACTTGCCTATTCCACTTGGACCCCCACCATTGTTTCTTTCAGTTTTTCAGTTTCCTTTATTGAGCACAATTTACTGTTTTTGGTAGTTTTTCGGGTCCTGAACTTCCAGAGCCATTTTGAGGCCCTAAACGATGTTTTTTTGGCATGAAAGTTCTTGAAAACATGTGATTGAGACTCAATAATTGCTGTCAAAAATTGTAGTCCTCAGATAGATATTTCTAATGATGTATCATGTGCGTCAAACAGAGATAGTATGCCAAAATTATGACCCCGGGAAATTGATGTACCAATTTACCCCGACGGGGCCCATCGTTTGGCTTTTCATCTCCTAGGGTTAGGTTTTTGGATGTTTAGGGTTTTCCATTATTTTGCAATAATAAATATGCCTTCAAGCCTCATTGTAACACAGTTGAGAGGCATGTAGCCACCACATCTCTTCTAAGAGATAAACTACCAACGCCTTAGCTAGTTTATTTCCATTATGTTTGTAAGCATATTTCAGCTATGAGATATTAATGAAATGAAGTTTTATTTATGTTGCATCCTTGAGTTTATGTGTATTTTTGTATTTTATTGCATTCCTGTACAAGTTTGGATAAGTGGTATCAGAGCGGTCTACTCTTTCTCGATCCTTCTTTGCATGTCCCCAACGAGGTCGACGTATAAGGAGTTAGGGCTCGATCTGGTTGAACCTTTGCAAGATCAACCTCAAAAACCCCGATAACATCCCATGGGGGACGAAAAGAAAGATGAGGGAGCAAGAGATCCTATCAAAATATTTTTCTAAGAGGCCCTTGAGAAAAAAATGAACGTGATGATGGATAACTTTTCCTAGGTTCTTCAATGACTGCCCACCGACGACGCATCTGCATCCAGTAGCCACTCTGGAGGCGCAACTCCTTTTAAGGTACAATTAAACTTTTAAATTCCCATATTTGAGGGCCAAATAGATGCAGACGTCATAGATAGATGGTTGAATCTATTAGAAGGGTATTTATTGGTTCATGTTTTTTCCAACCGGGAAAATATTACTTTTGCACTCCTCAAAGCCGCCCCCCATGTCAAGGACTGGTGGGAAACCTACTGTGAGAAAAAGGATGAGAGGGAACCCTATCTATTTTCGGCCGCACCCACTTGGAGTTCTTTTTGAGACACCATCAAGAAACAATATTATCCTGTGGGGAGCTATGAGGAAAAGTACATACAATGGACTACGATGTGGCAGCAAAGGGATCAAGATGTGCATGAGCTGGCGAATTTGTTCCATACCATGCGCACAAAATTGGGTATCAAAGATTTACAGAAACATTTGGTGCTGAAGTAGCGCAACTGTCTACACAGAAGGATTCAGGAGGAAATTGAGTTCCTCGACATCTCCTAGCTTGGTGCAGTTGTTATCATTGGAAAATCAGACAAGAAAATATGACATTACTAAATGTCAGGCAGAAGGATTTACAGGGATGAGGCACATTAGAGAATATGAAATTTTTTAAAAATATCTAAGGTCTAGAGGAAAAATTAAATTGTGCACTCAAGACACTGGCATAATGCACCTTTGCGCCCATTTTTCTTTGATAAGCTCACCTTTGCGCGGCTTTCCCTCAAAAAGCCGCGCGGACCCAAAAGTGGTAGAAGTCACTTTCTAGGACCACAAGGAACACTCCAGGAAAATGATCCCACACATGAGGTTTCCTAAGGACAACCACCTAAGCCTCCTTGGGACCTCAAGGGAGCACAAAAATGAATCAAGTGGAACACAATGGAATCAACCCCCTCTCTTGGGTCACCATCCACCAATGTACCAAGAGAGGGAAGGAGAATTTGAATTTATCTATAAAAGGCCACCAAGAGATGAAAAATAAAGAGCACATTGTTATGTTGGCCAGAATTTCTTTGAAGCAATCCAACAATGTGTAATCTAGAGAAGAAGTAGAGAGGGGATTTGGTTTTTGGCCATCCAACAACTTCAATCCTTTAGAGTAGAGGGAGAGACCTTGCACCAAGTAGATAGAAGGTAAAAATGTCCTTGCATCGGGTCTTATAACTCCATAGTTCTAAGGGCCCCTTGGCAAGTGTGTAAACGTACTATATTTCTTCCTAACAACAAGCAATAAGAGGGGACATTGATGCCACCGTTAGTATTATTGTTGTGTTTGACTGTTTATGAGATTTCATGTTTATGTTTAGTTTAGTCTTGTTTTCTCTCTACATAAACATACTATATCATTGTTTAGTGTGTTTAATGTTTTATAGCATGTTCACTAACCTAGTAACTCTTTTGTTTATATGCATTGTACTAAAGCTTAGAGGCAGCGACCACTCCTCTTAAGAAATTGTGGATTGGTACAGTTGTGCACCAAAACCACCACCATAGGATTGAAAACTCCACTAGCTTTAATTTTTCTAGTTAATGTGGTTGCGCCTGTTATAGGGACCTTTTCTCTGCTATGGAGTGTTGCTTGGACAACTCCCCTTCTCTTCTTCTCTGCTCATTCATCCTTAGTGAAAGTCTGAAGTTCAGAAGCTCCGATTTTTTTTTGCAGAAAATTTGTGCACATTTTACACAGACAGACACGCCCTATTGCGCGCGTTCAACACTGAACCGCGAGATAAATTTCGCACCTGTGTGAGACATTTGCATGTGGAAACCAGACACAGAAAATATTTGCTATTTTCCTCAATTCCCCATTTGTAAAGTGATTGGAAGCCCATATAAAAACTTCCAGCACTGTGTGAGGTGTCCCACAATTGTTTAAAACTTGCTATGGGCTGCATTTGAGTAGTGCTACGTGCTAGTTTTAAAATTTCAAAGTTTATTTTCACAAAAAAACCACATAGTGTAAGTAGGGGGAAATTTACTTGCAATATGAAATAACTTATATTTGCGATCATAGACACCAAAAACACATAGATAATTAGCTGGAGTAAGTGGCCCTAATCCACGTATGCTTAGCTAGTTTTCATTTTTCCTAGTTTAAAGTCATTAGTTTTAGTTTAATTTTGGCAATAGGAATTGGGATCAGGAATTAATTATCCTAAGAGAAGCAAGTAATCTTTGTTGCCTTTGCACCTTTTGGTGACCCTAGGCAAGCATATGAAATCTCTCTTCTGATAATTTTCCATCTCCCTTAAGTTGATCACTTAGATTAACTAGGCAACATTGTAAGCGGCCCATATCTGCACATGATTTGCTGATAGCAAGGAACAACCAAACATAGATAAATAGGGGATTTGTAAAGGATCACCGCATATCCGCATGTTAAAACTATGTGCTTGTTCACTTCTTGCTCACACACTTCCACACCATAAGTGAAGTATATCCACCTTAAAACTAACCTAACTAAAATCATTAACTCTCCCCACAGGGGCCACAACAGAAATTATAGTTTAGGTTAGGACCAAGGGGGTAGGCATCCAATAAGCCACCTTGGTCAGTTTACATCTTGAAATATACAAGTTGAATTTTTATGGAACTTTAAATCCATCTATCTGCCCATGGAAAAGAAAACCCGAGCGCCACTTGACCTGATTCAGAGGGGGTTAAGCTTAGGCCTAGTGCGTACGGTATTATTTGGGGCTACATGACCCATCTAATACTCGGTACTGGTAGTTGATTTACCAAGAAGCTCAAGACTTGAACACTCACGTGGGATGACGGTACTTAGTGGCCAAATCTAGGGAATCCTTCCCTATAGGTGATGATGCAGGCAACACTAGATCCTCTACCCATTACCTTGGTCGATTCTTCGGCTGCTGGAAGGTGTCGCCATTTCTTTCAAGACGTTAGCCCCAGTACCCATCAAAATATATCTTTGCAAGGCCTAGTTACTATTGAGAGTGTGAGGATGTATAGTTCTCTAGGATTTTGAGTATCACGTGCAAAAAAAACCAAAACCACTTTTTGATTTCTTGATCACATAGAGAAAATTTAAAGGAAAAATTAAATTTTGTTTTCGCTTTGTTTTATCTATGAGATCCGCATTTTAGCTTTGATACTTCACCTCTCATAGAACTAAATATTTTTTCCAAAACCATACCTAGTCAAAACCATAACAGACCCACCTCATCTATCTAGACGTATTTTGGACCTCCCCCCATTAGCGGGAGGAGTTCCAGGTCTTTCGACATTTAGGCATCAAAGACAGAACACTGCCACCCTTATCGGTTCATCCTTTATTGGGGCATATTTAATTGGGAACCCTCGACGGTCACCCAATGCCACACTTGTGGACACCCCCACAGGGTCACCACATACCACTCCTCCCACAACCCCTAGGGGGCAAAGAAGCGCTACCCATTCGAGAAGCAGAGTGAACACACAGCTGGGTACATCACAGACAAACTCCATATCTAACCAGAACATTGTGTCTTCACAATGTGCAATGTCTCTCAACCCATAGTCACTGTTATTAGCATCGTTGAACTTACTCGATCTAACCAAATTAACGAACGAACCTATTGCACACAACCCAACACGGCCCCCCCATGCCCACGAAGCTCCCTTCGAACATTCCAAAGTTCGAAGGGAAGCAAGCAGAATACCTAGGAAATCACATAATGAATTTCTAATAACATGAAACCTTTAGCACCCTCACTACCACGTTCCTAATGTATTTTTAGTTACCCATCTACCATGATTCCGAGATGGAATTACTGACACCAGTCATCCATATCTCAGAACATCTCCATGAATGACCACGACGTCGTAGTTTGTGAAAATCCAAACTCAACGATCGAGTTCTACTGGACCTCTTCCTGAAAACTATCACTACAGAGATTTCCAAATATGTATCAAGCCAAAAACCTACATCCAAAGAGGATGCCATCAATAAATCCCAATAGCTTGAGTTGATTTACACACAGTCAGGATATTGCCTAACGACCCGTGCCAACAAACTTATAAATAATTACCAGGCATGTCGAACTTTGTAGATGGTTTGATTGGGTCACTGACCCAAAATCACCTAGGCAATAGTATTCATTACCTCGGTTATGCGTATGATCCTATCCAGGGCATCTCGCAACCTGGCTACCAGAGTCATCATGCACCTTTGCAAAACATGACCAATAGGGCGCAATCGTACCACCATCAGTAAGGAGGTCCATACCCTCCGGCATAGGGGAACTAAATACGCAACTAGAAATGCTGATGGAAGAGCTTCCCCTCAGCATCCATCCAAAAACCAAGGATAGGGGAACCTGGTTGCCTCACTCTCTTGAGTTGCCCAACTTTCCACTCAGGGAGTTTCCTGGTAGGTCGAATACTGTAGAAGGTTTGATGTGGGTCTTTGGAAAGATCACCTAGGAAACAGTAGTACCCAGGAGACTCGGGGAGTTACCATGCGCGTCAAATAATGTAGACATTTTTATTTGGTATTTGGCCCAAGATCACCTAGGCAGCAGTAGTACCGATGATACTTAGTGAGTTACCAGGTATGGCGATACTGCAGACAGTTTGATCAGGTCTTTGCCCCAAGATCACATAGGCAGTAGTAGTACCATGTGCGTCGATATTGCAGATGGTTTGATCTGGTCTTTGGCCCAATATCACCTAGGCAGCAGTAGTACATTGTGTGTCTCTACTGTAGACGGTTTTATCTGGTCTTTGGCCCAAGATCACCTAGGCAGTAGTAGTACCATGCACGTTAATATTGCAGATGGTTTGATCGGGTCTTTGGCCCAAGGATACCTAGGTAACAGTAATCAGTACCCTGGATACTCATAAAATTCTACTTTGAACGTATCACAACCTAGCTATCATGAAATTCATCCCAACACTCATATACCAACCAAGGACAAGGGAACCAATACCCCCCATACCCTGCACAAAATAGACCGCCGTCACAGCGTAATGCATCGGTAAATCTAGTGCAACCTTCCCAGGCTCATTAGCAACCATACAACTAGGAGAATTATGAAAAACATCCAAATCATGCAAAAAGAAGCCAAGGAACAAATAAAAGGGAGATCTTGGACAAGGGGCAGTAACCACCAATGCCCCTCGCGATCTCAGTTTGGGGGCAACCCGAACCGAAATCAAAACCAAGAGCCAAGTAACAACTCCCAAGGGAAAACTGGTGCTCAGAGTATCTGATCATAGAACCGAAAGCAACATAGTGATCAACACCTTGTAATGCCCAAAGGAGGCTCCACACATTCACACCTATGAAAAAATAAATTTTCAGTACCGACAGGTATGCCCTATATTATCTTCTGTTCATTCAACACATGTGTTCAATAATATTGGAATGAGGAAGATGCTTTCACTTGGGGTATTTTGTTGCAGGTATTGTACAAACCATCCATCATCCCAGGTATTGAAGGTTCTAGAGCAGGTATCATTCTACCCTCAGCATGATAGAGTCCCAAAAAAACTATGCATATCCTGACATCATTTCTCCATAAGAAATTAACCACAGGTTCCAAACACCCGACCATGTTTATCATCTCCCCACCTTGCACATGACAAACATTCTTTTTGGTCGGTAGAGCCTCCCCTCCATGGAACTTGTCACTCAAAGTAGACCATACAGTAGAAAAATCAAGATGCCATGGCCATACCACTTTAGTCTAGGAAGCACTGCATGCCCATTCACCGACCATGCATCAAGTCAAGTTTTACCATATCAAAATAAAACCCCTTTCCCAGACTACAAGGTTTTGCAAGCATATCGGAAGCGCACCACCACACCTTGCATTTGGCCTACCATACCTCCATCACCATAGCCCATTTGCAATATTTTCCATCTTCTTCATCACCTCCAAACAAGAGACCAACCAATGGGGTCCCCACCTTAAGCAAAAACACCCTCCTCACATAATCACTGAGCGAACATTTTCATGTTTTGGGGCACCCGTCTCTATGTTTTGTACAATCTAAATCCCATTGTTTCATTATTTTGGGAAGTGTACAAAGACCGCAAATGGTGAACAACATCCCCCCACTCATCCATCCATTTTTCTCCCATGGCAGCAGTACCTGGTCACCCTTGGTCGGAGTATCACACCTTTCACGCATAATCCCCCATGACATTCATAACCAACATATACACACCCTGGACGTCCTACCAACTACAGGGATTTCCTCATCAGAAATAGTTATGACTGCCGCCAAGTTGCATTTTATACTCTGACCTTGGGCCACTGAATCCCCATCATCATTTTTCAGTCACCCCTCGCCATCATGCCTATTTTAAACCTATCAAATCCAAGATCCTGATCCCTTGAATCAGTGACTATCTCGTTCAGTTAAGGCTTCCCTTTTGTCGACGCCAACTCCTATTTTCCAAAAAGGAAGCGGTACCTCAGATTGCTCCTCACCATAATAGGGACATCCTCGGGTGGCACTGTGGGACTCATAATTGCCCACAAATGTCTTCGATCCTCCTGAAATTCGACTACAACACAAGGTTTCATGTCAAGATGGTATTGTACCTTACAACCATTTCACTTTGCTCAAATTCATCGAAGACCCGTGCCATTATAAGCATCTCTTTCAACAATGTTTACACAGGAAGGTCCCAGTCATACACCCATGTGTATAATGAGAATTTATATGCCATACCAAACTTACGCATGTGGGTACAAAATTCCACCTATTGTCAAAGAAAATTCCCATGAGGGCGTCGACAATCGTCGTCATCAACCAAATCAGCAGATCACTACCATACTAGTGACACAGATAGAATTTTTATCTGTGAGATAGATTTTCTAGCTAGCCAAAGCATCACGGGCATGGGACATGCTCGCCTCGTAGAAAAATTGTATTTATTGTATCATACTATTTCTTGCAGGGTTCCCACATGACATGGTCACTCTTCGACCCGTTGTAAGGTGTTTCCAACTTTTTGCTACACACAGGTCTCTCTCTCTCTCCACACAATACATAGAAAAGAAACTATAATCTATTTCAACTATACAATTCTTCCTACACCTCACACATTAGGGGGCAACTGTTATCATTGGAAAATTGGACAAGCAAATATGACATTACTAAATGTCAGGCAGAAGGATTTACAGGGTTGAGGCACATTAGAGAATCTATTTTTTTTTTTAAAATCTCTAAGGTCTAGAGGAAAAATCAAATTGCGCACTCAAGACACTAGCAGAATGCGCCTTTGCATACATTTTTCTTCGATAAGCGCGCCTTTGCGTGAATTTCCCTCAAAAAGCTGCGCGGACCTGAGAATGGCGGAAGTCAATTTTCGGGACCATAAGGCACACTCCAAGAAAATTATCCCACACTTGAGGCCGCCCAAGGACAGCCACCTAAGCCTCCTTGGGACCTCAAGGGAGCACACAAAGGAATCGAGTGGCACACAATGGAATCAACCCCCTCTCTTGGGTCACCATCCACCAATGTATTAAGAGAGGGAAGGCAAATTTGAACTCATCTATAAAAAGCCTCCAAGAGATGAACAAAGGGATAACACATTGTTATGCTGGCCAAAATTTCTTTGAAGAAATCCAGCAGTGTGTAATTTAGAGCAGAAGTAGAGAGGGGATTTGGTTGTTGGCCATCCAACAACTTCAATCCTTTGGAGTAGAGAGAGAGACCTTGCACCAAGAAGATATAAGGCAAAAATGTCCTTGCATCGGGTCTTAGAACTCCATAGTTCTAAGGGCCCCTTGGAAAGTGTGTAAACGTACTATCTTTCTTCCTAATAACAAGCAATAAGAGGGGACATTGATGCCATTAGTATTATTGTTGTGTTTGACTCTTTATGAGATTTCATGTTTATATTTAGTTTAGTCTTGTTTTCTCTGTACATATGCATCCTATATCATTATTTAGTGTGTTTAATGTTTTATAGCATGTTCACTAACCTACTAACTATTTTCTTTATCTGCCTGTGACCAAAGCTTAGAGGCCGTGACCACTCCTCTTAAGAAATTGTGGATTGGTACACTTGTGCACCAAAACCACCACCACAACAACATACTGATATGCTGCCAAGATTGAGCAGAAGTTCGAACAGAAGAAGCGAGACTTTGGATCTGTGAATCAGAAGCAAGGGAAAGGTGCCCCCAAACCGCAGAACAAAGGAAAAAGCCAAGGCAGGGATGCCCGGGATAACCCACCAAAGAAGAAAGCAAAGAACAACACTGCAAAGCCAAAGAAGGACATGGGAAAGTGGTGTGAGTTCCATAAGAGCTCCACTCACAACACAAGTGAGTGTCGGGCCAAGAAATCACTCATGGCCGAGTTGGAGGGTTCTGAATCGGATGAATGCTCTGACTCTGAATCAGAACTCGACAAGGGGAGTGAAAAAGGGAAGAAAATTATTGATGCGGATCCCAATGCCACCGTTTTCACCACAAAGATCCAAAAGGAGGAACCGAAAAATCTAGAGGAGGAGGAGCGCCTCTTCCATTCCCAGATGTGGGTAAAGGTTTCCCCGCTGTAGTTCATTGTCGACAGTAGGAGCCAAAAAAACCTCATTTCAGTAGAGTTCCTGAAGCTATTGGGCTTGCCGACCAAAGCACACCCATAGCCGTACACCATCGGGTGGCTTCACCAAGGCCGAGATCTCCGCGTCAGCCAGCAATGTCTCCTTCCCTATAACATCAAGCCCTTCATGGATCAGGTATTATGTGACATTTCCCCTCTTGATGTTTGTGATGTATTATTAGGCCAACCATACTTGTGGAAGTGACATGATGTATATGAGTCCCGACCTTGCGCTGTTATTGTTACTTTGGGAAATAAGTTGTACAGGATACCGGAGGTAGCACCACCTGTCGCCATCTCTTTGGTTACTGCAAAACAATGTAATAAGCTCATTTCCAAAATAGGGAATTTTTTTCCCTAGTGATCTGCCCTCAGGGAAAGAAGAATACTGTGGCCATGACCTCCAGAAAGGGCTCCTTTGCACAAAAAAAAAAAACAAATGGACAAGGCCGTGGAGGAGTGCGGGGACATCTTAACCTCACCCACAGGGATGCCTCTGCACTGTCAAGTCAAGCACCCCATAGATTTGACCCCAGGTGCACCGCTTCCCAATGGACCAATCTATTGGTGCTATGTTCTGCAGAAAGATGAAATCAAGATGCAGATTCAGGAGCTTCTACAGAAAGGTCACATTCGGCCGAGTTCATCACCCTGTGGGAGCCCAATCATGTTGGTGTAGAAGAAGGATGGGACTTGGAGAATCGGTATTGACTATTGGGCGTTGAACAAGATCACTCTCTGGAATAGGTACTCGATCCCATAGATTAATGACCTTCTGGACCAAATCAAGGGGGAATTTTTTTTCAGCGAGATCGACTTGAAGTATGAGTATCACCAAGTACCAATCAAACCCTTTGATTTGTGGAAGACTATCTTCAAAGCCAAGAAGGGTCAGTTTGAATGACTGGTCATGCATTTTGGGTTGACGAATTTTCCTGTAACCTTCACGAGGATGATGGATGACATATTGTGTCCATTCAACAAGTCATTTGTAGTAGTATACTTGGATAACATCCTGATCTTCATCCATTCTTGGGAAGAGCACCTCCAACACATCCGACACGTCCTACAAACACTGCGACAACACAAGTTGTGCCAATTTGGAGAAGTGCACTTTTGGCATGACCTAGGTTCGGTATCTGGGATACATTATTGATGAGAAGGGGGTGCATGTCGATCCATCCAAGATCCAAGTCATTCGAGATTGGCCAGCCCCAACCACTCTAACAGAGCTCCGCAACTTTCTGGGTCTTACTAATTTCTACTGTAGGTTCATGCTGGGATTCTCTCATATCACTTGACCCTTGAGTCAAGTCACCAAGGGAGGAGTGAAAGAAAAATTATTTTGGTATGAATCTCAATAGAAGGCATTCAAAGAGTTGAAACATCACCTCTGCTCTGCCCTAATTCTCACATTACCACACTCGCAACAACCATTTGAGATCGAGACAGATGCCTTTGACTATGCTATTGGGGTAGTTGTTACTCAACATGGGCATCCAAGGGCATATCACAGTGAGAAACTGTCTGACACAGTCTAAAAGTATCCCACTTATGAAAAACATATGTATTCCATTATGCAGGCTTGTCAACAATGGAAGCATTACATTTTGGGGAAGGAAATGATCATCCACACATGCCACTGATCCTTGCAGTTCATACAGGCACAAGGGAAGTTGCAGAATGATCGCCATCAAAATTGATTCACATATCTGCAACAATTTAATTTGAACATCAAGTACAAGAAGGGCAACACCAATAATGTTGCAGACTGCCGCAACCAACCATCGATCGTGGTGCTAACCACCGTGATCAACTCTTATGGGTACAATACTTCTGATTGGTCGCTTTTCTACAAGAGTGATCTAGAATTCGGCCACACATACAAGACGCTCTTGGAGGGTAACCATGTTCCAAATTTTCACCTCCAGGATGCACTGCTATGTCACCTGGGACATCTTTGTGTTCCTTCAAGCAAGCGTGCCAAGATGATTTTGGAAGTGAACTACAGTCGGGTCATTGGGCATTTCGAGGTTGAGAAAATAGTGGCAATACTACAGAAGTATTTCCATTGGCTAAACCTTTGACAGGATGTCGGGAAGTACATAAGATCCTGCACTGCTTGCGCCATTTCCAAACCGACCATCAAGAAGCAAGGCCTCTATACTTCGCTGCCTACCCCTAGTCGACCTTGGGAATCCATCTCCATGGATTACATGTCAGACATTCCTTCTACTAAGCATGGAAATGACTGTGTTTTCGTGGTCTTCAACAGATTCTCGAAGATGGCCATTATGGCGGACTACAAGAATAATATCACAGCAAAAGCCACTACTAAAATCTTCTTTGAATGAGTGTGGGTACACTTTGGATCCATATTCTATCATCTCAAATTGGGATAGAAGGTTCCTCAGTGTATTTTGGCCCAACCTCTGGTCAATGATGGACACCAAGCTCACCAAGTCGACAACTTTCTATCCCCAAACTGATGGCCAAACAGAGGTCGTCAACAGGATGATCATACAAATTCTGCGCATGTACAACTCAAAGCATCCATGCACATGGGATGAGAGCCTCCCCTATGTACAATGTAGCTATAATTGGGCCCTCCACAACTCACTCGACCACAACCCCTTTTAGGTGGGCTTGGGATTCCAGCCACTATGTTATGAATCCATCTCCCAAAATAGAATAAAATAGAGATCAATGCCTTATAAATCAGCCACTTTGATGGGGAAACCTCCTTTACATTACATATATGAACAATTATTGGATAATACAAATGAAAAAACCTCCTTTCTATATATAGAAGTCCATGGGGTCACAATATAATCCTAGCCAACCTAACAATAATAATGTAAGGAAACAACAATAACAATAGTGGGCTTTTATGGGGCACAATAATAACAATATGGGGACTACAGGGGTACAAAAACTAACAATAAGGGGGCTACACTAACAACAATAAGGGACTACACTAGTAATATAGAGACATAACATGCCCCTCTCCTTAAAAAAAGTGTTGTCCTCAATGCTTGAGTAGCTCTGGATGCTTCTTTATAAAATTCTCATCCTCCCATGTCACGAATCTTCAGTTGGTAAGTTCTTCCACTTGATGAGATACTCTGAAATTGACCAATTTCATAGCTATCGAGTTCTTGTTTCCATGACTGCTTTAGGTTTCAAAATGATTTTTCCTTCCTCGTCAAGTTCTCACAATATTGTTTGAACTGGAAGTTTGTCACCTATAACCTTCTTTAAGCATGAAACATGGAAAAATAGGTGCACTCGAGAAGAAGCAGGAAGCTCCAATTTGTATTCCATAGTACCAATATCTTGCAACACATTGTAAGGACCATAGTACTTTGGCGAAAATTTATTATCCATCTTAGCTTGCTTGAGGGACATTTTTTTGTATGGTTGTAGTCATAAAAATACCCAATCTCCTACATCAATACTTCTCTTGCTGTGATGTTGATCTGCTTGTTGTTTCAATCAATTTTGTACCAAATATAGGTTATATTTTAAGAGTTGGAGAACTTGTTGTTGATGCTCGATGTGATCTTCCACTGCTTGAACCTTACAATTTTCTCTTAAAGATGATGTAATGGATGGTGGATGATATCCATAAAGTTCCATAAATGGGGTCATTTTTGTTTCTAGTATGGAAGGAAGTGTTATACCACCATTAAACCAGAGGTAGCCGCTTGACCCATTGTGTTTGTTTATCAGATACAAAACAACGAATATATCCTTCCAAACATTTGTTCACTATATCAGTTTTCCCATCGGATTGAGGATGATAAGATGAGTTATGAGCTAGTTGAGTACCCAAACAAGAAAATAATTTTGTCCAAAATTTTCCAATGAAAATGGGATCTCTGGCACGTACAATAATATTTGGGTTTCCATGTAGCTTTTGAATTGTTTCCATAAATGCATTAGAAACTCTACTTGCTTTAAATGGATGAGATAATGCACAAAAGTGTGCATACTTGGTAATTCTTTCAACTACCACCATGATGACACTCTTTCCTTCGGACTTAGGTAAATATGTGATGAAATCCAATGAAACCTCATCCCAATGTTGACTTGGAATGGATAAAGGTTGTAGCAGACTCGAGGTCTTAATTGTATCAACTTTATTTTGTTGGAAAACCAAACATTTTGCCACAAAATTTTGAATATCAGATTTAAGACCATCCCAAAAAAATTCTTTCTTCACCTTGTGGTAAGTTTTTAAAAATCCCGAGTGTCCTCCTAAGGGAGAGGTGTGTAATTCCAAAAGAATATTTTGTTTTAGTTGGGAATTCTTACAAAGATATAAGCAATCTTTTTACCATAAGGAATAATTTTTCCAGCGAAATGTATTAGATGTACTGGGATCTTGCTGCAACTTTTAAATGAGTGTCCACACTTCCTCGTCATTATTCCATTCCTCCCTTGATTTGATTATCCAATCTGGTTGGACAATAGAAATGACACAAAGAAATGGTTCCACCTCCTCATCCTTTCTTGAGAGTGCATCTGCAACAGCAGTTAGCTCCCCTTTTTTGTAGACGATTTCAAAGTCATAACCCAACATTTTTGTGACCCATCATTGCTGCTCTTCTGAAGATAGTCTTTGTTCCAAAAAATATTTAAGGCTATCATGATCAGTTTTTACCTTGAAGTGTCTTCCCATTAGGTCAGGGTTGCCATTTCTTTAGTGCATGTAGTATTTCCAACATTTCATTCTCATAAATAGCTTTCTCTCAATACTTTCCTTTGATTGGATGGCTTTCAAAAGCAATGGGTCTCCCTTCTTGCATTAAAAAACACCAATTCCATTTCCTGAGGCATCACATTCCAGAATGAAGGTTTTTGTCAAGTCTGGTGTAGCTAGGACTAGTGCTAGGAACATCACCTCTTTAAGATGTTCAAATTACTTAGTTGCTTCAGGAGTCCATGAAAGCACATCTTTATTCAATAATGTTGTTAGAGGTGATGTTATTCTCCCATAATTATCAACAAACTTGTGATAATACCCTGTCAACTAGAGAAATCCTTGCAACTGCTTTATGGTTGTAGGGAATCTCCATTCCTTAATGGCTTTAATTTTGTTAGGGTCTGCCTTAACACCCTCCTGAGATACAATATGACCCAGATATTCCACCTCTTGTACTCCAAAGAAACATTTGGATGTTTTTTCATATAATTGTTTCTCCTCCAATAGTTTGAGCACCTTGTCAACATGTTGAACATGATCCTTCCAAGACTTGCTGTAGATTAGTATATCATCAAAAAATACTAGCACAATTTTCTAAGGAAGGGTTTGAAAATGGAATTCATCAACCCTTGAAATGTAGAAGGTGCATTGGTAAGGCCAAAAGGCATGACCAAAAATTCATAATGACCCACATGAGTTCGAAATTTTGTTTTCAGAATATCTCCAGTCTTCATTTTAATTTGATGATATCTTAAACAAAGGTCCATCTTGGTAAAATAAATTGCTCCATGTAATTCATCCAATAATTCATCAATCACAGGAATAGGAAATTTATTTTTAATAGTGAGCTTATTGAGATCCCTATAATTTGGACACATGTGCCGTGATCCATCCTTCTTGTGCATCAATACTACTAGAGCAGAGAAAGAACTTTGACTAGGTTGAATTATACCAGCCCCTAATATTTTTGCAATCATACATTCAATTTCGCTCTTTTGGAAATAAGGATATCTATAAGGCCTGATGTTTGGAGGAAAAATTCATGGAATCAAATGAATAGCATGATAATGATCACGAGTAGGTGGGAGTCCTTTGGGAGTTTCAAACACCTTGGAATGATTGTCCAAGACATTTTGGAGATCAGGAGAAATAAATGGTTTTGATGTCGGAACTTCAAGTGAGCATAATTGTGCAATTATGCCTTGTTGTTCTTTCTTCAAAAGCTTTTTCATGACATTAGATCTTATTATCTTTCTCGGCTTCCCTACGATACCTCGTAATTCAACTTCCTTTCCATTAGAAAAAAATTTCAAGAAATGTTCTTGAAAATTAAAAGCTATCACCCCCAAAGATTGTAACCATTGTACTCCTAGTACAACATCAACACCTCCCATTGGAATGGAAAGCATTGGACTATTAAATACATATTCGCCCATGGTTAGTTTGATATTATGGAATTTTCTAGAGAAATTTATAGTTCCTCCATTTGCAACCAGACATATAGCCAACACCAATGTTTGCAGAAATGTGAGGAATCTGTAATTAGCAAGATTGGAAAAGTCCAATCACAGAAACAACATTATTTCAACCACTTTGGGACTCTAGGATCTAGCCCTCCTAAATCTGGAGAGGGATCTCTCCAATAAGTGTAAGGATGGATTAGTCTTTGAAGTTTTTATGGGTAATGATTTTAGGCTAGTTATGAAGCCCGAGGGTTTTGTTTTGTTTTGGATGGTTGAGCATGATTATTATTTGAGGGGAAAGCTCCAAGTACAAAGAGTTTCAAAGGTGAGAAGTTGCAAGCAAATAGAACAAGCTTTGGCCAAAAAGATAGATAATTGCAGGTTTTAGTCCATTGGGCTATGGAGTCATAATAGGGTTTTAATTTAAACAATCAAGTTCAAGAGTGGTCTATGGGGCAAGTCATCTATGTCTCAAGATCTCTTTAAAGTTGATTCATGGAATGGAGTGATACAAAAAGAAGGGGAATTTAACAAATGAAGAAAAAAGAGCAGCCCAAGATCAGGTAAGTAATTCTAAACTAACCTGCTTTTGACATACACTTAAGAAATACATAAAAGTAATCTAAGATCAGGTAAGTACTTCTAAACTAGCCTGCTTTTGATGCACTTTTAATAGAAAACATTTTAAAACAAAGGGAAACTTGAAGGCAACCATTGGAGAAGAAACTAGCGGGCTGGGCTCACCACAAATCCTCTCCTAGCTCTGCTTTACTTGGTAACTTTCAAGACAAAAACAAGATAACAAAGAAGGGTCTAAGATCTGGTAAGTACTTTCAAACTAGCCAGCTTTTGACGCATTCCAAGAGAAACTCTCAGACAGTCTTTTGGGATAAAACTACGACCAGGGCTCACCATATCTTCCTTAGTTCATCTCTACTTAACATGAACTGAAAATAACATTCAGGAACAGTAATTAGCTAAGGTAGTAGGACGAGGGAACGCCAACATTCATATGCTTAGACTGAATTAAATCATTCTTGAATAACACGAATTGGAAGAAAACATGTAGATAAATATTTTCAGTCAAAGAAAGGTACTGATATACAGTAGGTCTTAACTCTATGCACGCCGTTCTTTATAAGAGAGTATGAACACAATGAAAACAAAAATAAAATAACAATTTACAATAAGAAATAACATCACCGTCGACATAGACCAGGATCCCATAAATCAGCTTGTATTGATGCTCCAAACCAATTACAGCTTTAAGTCCAATGCTTTAGTTTAGCAATCATCTACACCTTCCAGACTAACTTATCTATCACAAGCAGAGCTCCAAGAGCCAGTGTCTCAGTCCCTAGCGGAGAAGTTCAACATGCATGGCTGCAAGCCTATTGACACTCCTCTTCCTGGTGGATGGAGGAAAGAGGATGCTACATCGGCAGAGGTAGTGGATGCCACTATTTATCGACAGTTGGTGGGGTCGCTTATGTATCTGGTCAATACACGACCCGACATATGCTACGCTGTTAACCAGCTTTCACAAGCTATGGTTAAGTCTACCAAGCTCTACTGGAAGGCAGGAAAGCATGTATTGAGATATCTCAGAGGCACATCGGGATATGGATTATGGTATAGACAGTCGGATGAGGTGAAACTGTGTGGCTTCACGGATGCAGATTGGGCAGGGAGCCCAACGGACAAAAAGAGCACATCTGGAGGGATTTTTAGTATTGGGTCAACAACAGTTTATTGGTATAACAGGAAGCAGAGATCCATGGCACTCAGTTCAGCAGAGGCCGAGTATGTGGCAGCGATTTTGGTTGCATGCGAGGCTATATGGATGAGGAAGATCTTGGTCGGGTTGTTCGGTTCACACTTAGATCCTACTGTGATATATTGTGATAATCAGAGTTGCATCAAACTCTCGGTTAATCCATTATTTCATGATAGATCTAAACACATTGATATCCGGTATAATCATATCAGAGATTGTGTGCAGTGGAAGATCATGTTACTTTCATACATTCCTACGAAGGATCAGGATGCTGATATCTTGACGAAGGTGCTCACCAGGAGAAAATTCGAATACCATCAAAAGGTGATAGGGGTATGCATAATCCTTACTTTGTTGAGAGGAGTGTTGAGATTGCAACAAGATGATGAGCTTAGTGGAAAGAAGCCGCTCACTAAGTGGGCTCCGTTGTGCTATTTTTGGCGCAAAGTCTATTTTTAGACATGTCGATCATATTCTATGAGTTGCAAGTGATGCGTCAGGATGGTTATCGTTGGAAAAATAGGAGGACTTCATTTTTATTATTATTACAGACCTATTTTTAGATTAAGCGCTCTAAAATAGGTGTTGAATATTATTAGCTCTTAATAATATTCGGACTATAAAACATTATCTTATTCTCTTGGAGCACTTCGCTTGTGCAGGCGAAGTGTATACAGAGGCCGACAGAAGGAATTACACTATTTCGAGGGTTTGAGAGATAAGTGGAGCTATTGCATGTTGACTTTAGTTAGAACTCAGGTGACAGAGTTTGGTGGAGTTGATTGAGGAAGTTAGTGGAGTTGTATTCAGTTTAACTGAGTTAAACATAGTTGAGCTAGTTGTATCTAGTCTAACTGATTGATACACTAGTGAGAGTGGTGTGAATTAATTATTAATTAATTCACTAATTCTTAACTCATTAATCAACTAAAGAATACATCAGTTAACTTCAGTGCATGGACAGTTTCAGTGGAGACCAGTGAATAGGTAGGTGAAAGAGCAGTGTGACTATCAACAGACTATATCAAGGTGCATGATTTGTAACAACCAACAACTGTAGTTGATTGAGATGCTAATGAGGATTGGCGCAATAAAGGCTGGACCAACTCGAAGTTCATTTAGAGCCATTCTTCAAATAGTGGATTGGCGCACAGAGGCGGTGTGCTATTAGTGGCAGATTATGTTAAAGATTGTTGTAGATTGGCTTGATTAGTGTGTAGCAATTGGAGATTGTATTGAGAGCTTTGTGAGGAGCTTTGTATAATGATTGTTACATGATATCTATGACATATAATATACAGAGAGTTGGGGGTTTTCCGCTTTAAGCTTTCCCATTAAATACTGTGTTCATATGTGTGATTGTTTATGGTTTTAATGTGCGCATGCAATTTTTTTTTTATTTCTGCAATTAATGATCAATGGTGGAAGATATTCTGTATTGTGCATGAAGTTAAAATAGTGTGTGATCAGGATAATCTCGGTGAATAATATATCAGTTATTCAAATTTCTACATGGTATCAGAGCGATATTGATGATTGGAGCAATTGAAAAACATTGAAGCAGTTGAGTTTTGAGCTGGTGGAATTCGAATTTGCAGCAGTGTTTTCTTGGTGTCGAAGTTGAGATATCTTTCAACGGATTGCGATTGGAGTATGCCCTTGAGGGCAGCTCAAATTATATTGCATGGAAGGACATGATGGAGGCGGTGCTGGATGAGAATGGGTTGAAGGAGTTCATAGACGCAGAAATTCCAAAACCTGCTTCTAGCGATGCTGCCGCACTTGACGCATGGCAAACGAAGATAGAAAAGTGTCGAAGAATTCTGTTGGAAGGTGTAAAGGATCACATAGTTTCTAGCCTTCATGGTAAGGCTTCTCCATTCTTGATGTGGAAAGCATTGAAAGACTTATTCCAAAGCAAGAGCGACCAGAGGAAGTTGGCGCTCAAGGATAAACTCAGGAACATAAAAATGGAGAAAGGCGACAGTATGCCCAAGTACCTCACGAAGTTCATCCAATGCAGGGATGAGCTGGGAAGTGTGGGGGTGACTGTAGATGACGAGGAATTGGTGAGCTTGGCTCTCCTTGGGCTTCTGAAGAGTTGGAATTCCTACCAGGACTCTGTTAATGGTCGGGAGAAATTGCCAGTATGGGAGCGACTTTGGTCAGATCTTGTGCAAGAGGAGATAAGGCGAAGTACCAGGGACAGATCTTCATCAAAGAAATCAGATGAAGAAAATTGCACTTTGGCTGCCAAAGCAAGGAAGGGGAAGAGCAAGAAAAATGCTTCTCAATCCAGTGCAAAAGGCAAGAAGCAGGACATGTCCAAGGTGAAGTGCTTTCACTGTCACCAACACAGACATTACGCCACTAATTTTCCACAGAAGAAGAAAAATAAGTAGGCTTCTGGATTTGTAGCTGGAGAGGCCTTAGCCTCGCAGTTTGAGCTGGATTTTTCACTGATCGCATGATTGGTCTCAAGTATGATGGATTCAGTGTGGTTTCTTGAATGGGGTGTGTCTTTTCATATGACTGGAGACAAATATTTGTTTACTAATCTGGATGAGAAAGATCTTGGAGTGCACATCGAGATGGGCGATGATGGTAGATACAGTGTGACCGGTATCGATACCATTTCCTTTGAGAGGGAGTCTGGTAAACCCTTCGTATTGAAGGAAGTGATGCATGTTCCAGGATTGAAGAAGAATCTGATCTCTATGGCGATGTTAGAAGACAAGGGATATCATATTGTCTTTAGCGAGGGAAAGGCTTTCCTACGCAGTAAGGCAACTGGTGAGACCCGGAGGATAGGGGTTCGAGTTAAGAACCTTTATCAATTGCAGGTAGATGGCTGCACAGCAATGGCAAGCAAGGCAGAAGGAGTGGTAAGCCGGGATGATGGCGAGTTGTGGCATTCGAGATTGGGCCACCTTCACCATGGAGCTTTGAAGATACTGCAGCAAATTTCTACTGGGCTTCCTAAGGGTACTCTTGCGTAGTCAGATTAGTGCAAGGGATGTACCTTGGGAAAATTTGTGAAAGCCACCTTTCACGAGAAGGATAGTCGTGCCACGACGATCCTTGAGAGAATTCACACAGACATGTGTGGACCTTTCTTAGTAGCTTCGACAGCAAAACATAGGTAATATGTGATATTTGTTGATGATTTTTCTCGTAAGTGTTGGATCTTCTTCATGCAGAAGAAGAGCGAGACATAATCAAAGTTCTGTGAGTTCAAGGCACTGGTTGAGAAAGAATCGGGGAAGCAGGTGAAGGCTCTTAGGAGCGACAATGGTGGTGAATTCATCTCTGGCGAATTCAAGGAATTTTGCAGCGCAGAAGGAATTCGAAGAGAGCTCATAGCACCTCATAACCCACAACAGAATGGGGTTGCTGAGCAGAAGAACAGAACGATCATGAGTGCTGCACGGGTGATGTTGCATGATCAGGGCCTTCCCATACACTTGTGGGTTGAGTCATTCCATACTGCGGTTTATGTGCAAAACTGTTGTCCTCACAGGATACTTGGCATGAGTACACCCGAGGAGGCGTTTTCTGGTAAGAAGCCTGATATTTCCCATTTGAGGATTTTTGGTTCACCTGTTTACATTCATGTGAATAAGGATGCCAAGAAGAAGCTGGAGCCGACTGCAGAAGTTGGGATATTTGTGGGGTACACTGATACACCCCACAACTATCGTGTGTATTTGCTAGACAGTCGCAAGACTGTTGTGCGACGAGATATCAAATTTCATGAAGAGAAAGCCATGAAGTATTCACTTGAGAGGGAGCCACACTTGCATGCAGATGAGGAGCTATTAGTTCCTAAGGATGAGCCTCAGGATGTGGATCAGCCACAAGAGGAGGTTCATGGAGTGGGAGAGACCACTCATGCATCGCCAACCATCAGAGGGAGGAAGCGCACTACAGAAGCTGAGCGACTGGCTCAAGATGTAGAGAGGATTGTAGGAGCACCTACATCACAACGCAGACAGAGACAATCACCTGATTGGTACACTAGATACATGGCTCCTATGAGAAAGTGTATCGTGACAGAGCCATCCTCTTTCGAGGAAGATGTGGAGGATCCCGCATGGGTAGATGCCATGGTGGAAGAGTATGATTCGATTGTCAGAAACAGTGCATGGGAGATTGGCCCAAGGCCGGAAGGGAAATCAGTGGTAGGTTCGAGATGGATCTAAAAAGTGAAGCAAGAAGCTGATGGGAGTGTGGAGAAGTACAAGGCAAGATTTGTTGCCCGAGGCTTCTCACAGATTGAGGGGATAAATTATGAGGAAACATTTGCACCTTTTGCAAGGTATTCTTCCATATGAACGATTATTGCTCTCTCAGTGTAGATGGGGTGGCACATTCATCAAATGGATGTGAAGACTGCATTCCTCAACAGAGTGATTGAGGAGGAGGTGTACATAGAGTAGCCCGAAGGTTTTGAGATCCTCAGTAGTGAGTTGCATGTGTGCAGGCTCAAGAGAGCGTTGTATGGGTTGAAACAAGCACCTCATGCTTGGTACACATGGATAGACAATTATTTCACCGGACTTGGATTCTCCAAGAGTGAGGTAGATCCGAACCTATACCAGATTGTGGTGGAGGGTAAGTTGCTGATCATTGTACTTTATGTAGATGATTTTATTTTGACAGGTGATGAACTGTTGATACTCTCATGCAAGGCTAATCTTGCAAAAGAGTTTGAGATGAAGGACTTGGGCCTCCTTCATTATTTCCTAGGATTGGAAATTTGGCAGCGCAGTGATGGACTGTTTGTGTCTCAAGGCAAGTATGCCCAGGAGATACTGGAGAAGTTCAACATGCATGGCTGCAAGCCTATCGACACTCCTCTTCCTGGTGGATGGAGGAAAGAGGATGCTACATCGGTAGAGGTCGTGGATGCCACTATTTATCGACAGTTGGTGGAGTCACTTATGTATCTGGTGAATACATGACCCGACATATGCTATGCTGTTAACCAGCTTTCACAAGCTATGGTTAAGCCTACCAAGCTCTACTAGAAGGCAGGCAAGCATGTATTGAGATATCTTATAGGCACATCAGGATATGGATTATGGTACAAAAAATCAGATGAGGTGAAGCTGTGTGGCTTCATGGATGCAGATTGGGCAGGGAGACCAATGGAAAGAAAGAGCACATCTGGAGGGATTTTCAGTATCAGGTGGACAACAATTTCTTGGTACAACAGGAAGCAGAGATCTGTGGCACTGAGTTCAACAGAGGTTGAGTATATGGCAGCGAGTTTGGCTGCATGCGAGGCTATATGGATGAGGAAGATCCTGGTCAGGTTATTCGGTTCACACTTAGATCCTATTGTGATATATTGTGATAATCAGAGTTGCATTAAACTCTCGGTTAATCCAGTATTTCATGATAGATCTAAACACATTGATATCTGGTATCATCATATCATAGATTGTGTGCAGCGGAAGATCATGTTACTTTCATACATTCCCACAGAGGATCAGGATGCTGATATCTTGCCAAAGGCGCTCACCAGGAGCAAATTCGAATACCACGAGGAACGGGGATAAGGGGTGGCGGATAATCCTTATCTTGTTGAGAGGGAGTGTTGAGATTGCAACAAGATGATGAGCTTAGTGGAAAGGGGGGCCACGCCTTTACTAAGTGGGCCGCGAGCTATTTTGGGCGCAAAATCTATTTTAGACATGTCGATCATATTCTATGAGTTGCAGGATGCTATTTGTGGATGGTTGGTCAAGTTGGAAAAATAGATGGACTTCTATTTTTAGACATATTGGGCGGAATCTATTTTTAGATTGGCAGTCTAAAAATAGATATGTCGAATATTATTAGCTCTTAATAATATTTGGACTATAAACATTATCTTATTCTCTTGGAGCACTTCAGTTAAGTGCATAGATGTGGCACAGGAGCTGACAGAAGGAATTACACTATTCCTGAGGGTTAAGTGGAACTATTGCATGGATACTTCAGTTAGAACTCATGTGACAGAGTTTGGTGGAGTTATTGAAGTAGTTGGTGGAGTTGTGTTCAGTTTAACTGAGTTAAACATAGTTGAGCTAGTTGTATCTAGTCTAACTGATTGATACACTAGTGAGAGTGGTGTGAATTAATTATTAATTAATTCACTAATTATTAACTCATTAATCAACTAAAAAATACATCAGTTAACTACAGTGCATGGACAGTTTCAGTGGAGACTAGTGAAGAGGTAGGTGAAAGAGCAGTGTGACTATCAGTTGTGACTATACTGTTGCATGATTTGCAACAACCAGTGATTGGAGATGCCAATAAGGATTGCGCAGTCAAGGCTAGACCAATTCGAGTTCATTCAGAGCCATTCTTCAGCAGGGATTGCGCAGTAGAGGCAGGCTATCAAGTGGCAGAGATTGGAGCATGTGATTTGCTAGATCGGGCTTGATTAGTGTGTAGCAATTGGAGATTGTATTGAGAGCTTTGTGAGGAGCTTTGTGAGGAGCTTTGTATAATGATTGTTACATGATATCTATGACATATAATATACAGATAGTTGGGGGTGTTTAGCTTTAAGCTTTCCCATAAAATACTGTGTTCATATGTGTGATTTTTTATGGTTTTAATGTGAGCATGCGATTGTTTTTTTATTTCCGCAATTAATGATCAATGGTGGAAGAGATTCTGTATTGTGCATGAAGTTAAAATAGTGTGTGATCAGAAGAATCTCGGTGAATAATATATCAGTTATTCAAATTTCTACAACGGATTCCGAGTTAACTGACTAAAATTTCCAACTTTTTCTCAAAGATTCAGTCCAAAAAGCTGGCAACCTGTGGTGCAAACCTTTGATTGGACATTGCTAAACCTAAATAAGCATCCAAAGAGGGGAAAAGCTAGAAAAGCATGGAAACATCATGGATTTTCCCATATTCAGACTAGCGGAGAATAATGGCGAGGTTTGTCCTCTCAAACTCTTATAAATTGGAGGCAAGGGTTGATTGTCAAAGGTCAAAAGGATGATTGTGTAAGGAGCGAATTTTTTTTAGTGTGAGGACTCATTGATTGGCATAGTTCATTGAGAGCTATTTTCCTAAGCATTTTCAAACTAGGAGATTGGAGAGAGAGAGAGCTTGGAGTTGGAGGACTGAGGGAGGCTTGACCAAGCTGATGGTTGTAACCCTCCTTCATTCAATATAATATAATTGCCTCTATTTTGTCCACTTGATATCTTTTGATTTCATCTATTGAGTTATTTGTTTAAGATATATGTTAGAAGTGGCATAGAATCATATTAGTTCATGTTTGATTATATGCTCGTCTTTGATTGTTTATTGTGATAAAACTTTGAAGATTATTAGTTTCATTGTTTGCTTGCAGGATTCAGACTTGGAGCTAGTGAGGCGAGCTTCCACAAAACTACCTTGAGCTCTCCAACAAATCAACACTACACATCGAGGTAATCCTTCTCTATTTCATATTGTCAATCAAATACTTGTATGAACATGCATATGTTGTCTTTGTAAATGTTGCTGATAATTTGATTGTCTGCCTTGGGTCTTGGGAAGGCTTGAAAGGGATCTTACTCCAACTACCACCTATGCATTTTACCCTTAAGAAGAATTGTCAACTCCACTGGAGACTAATCCTTAGTTCTTGTTTTTTTTTTTTTTTTTTAACTCTTGGTTCTCTCCCTTTATCACTTCTCGTTATGGTCACATCCCTTTCTGACCATGTGGTGTGCTTTGCAACCATCTCAGTTTCTTGCAGTTTTCAGATCAGACCTTATTTGACCCTATTTTGTAACCTAGCCTTTGTAACGCGCCCTGTGTGTGCACCCCAGAGTGTTTAACGTTGATCTTGCTCGTGAATGGTGCATTAGTCAAGATATTAATGCATTGTACTCTCTAATGGAGAGCATTACTCAGCCAAAACCTTGCTATTTCACCCCCTGTTGTGATTTCCTTGGCTGTTAGACTGGTACCTGCAACTGAATATCTGTGCTTGGTTTCTTGTTGGAACACTAGTTTTTATTTTTGCAAAAGTTAGCATAGCTACATTTTCTTTCTGAAAGAAAAAGAGAAAAATATTGTTTTTTATTTTTATTTTTTTCTGATATAGCTTATTACATTCTGTAAAATATTGGTTTAAATAGTTGTTAGAGAGCATTGGTATATGTATCTTTCATATGCTAAACTTTATTATTGGATATGTGTTTTTGAATGGATGTATAACTTAATTTCTCTTTCTAGAATAACTCTTTCATCGAACTAAATTGAAAATCATTTTCTACATGGTTTGTGTCAGAGTCACATAAATTTCATAAATCCAATCCCCCTCCGAATACTTAAACGAAAGTAAACTAAAAATAAGCACTTAATAAAATCAATCAATAACTATTTTATGAGATTACACAAATATTAGTTCAGGCTAGGATCTTGGGATAGGCAGAGTGAGAAAACCGCCCAAGATCACAAAACTTGAGACTAGTGTCATTAAGGAGTGATAATCCTGCTGCACTCACACTATCAGGATCGCTCCCCTCACAAAGGAGTTAAACGCGAGACAAATTTTGTGCGTGTGAGAAGGTATCCCGCCTTCAATCGCATATCCAGTGGGAATTCTATGTATTGGGGTTCCCTTTGGGGATGTCGAAACTGGATCGGGGATCCAGGTGTTCTGCCCATACAACGTGTTGTCCATGACCATGACCCCCTTGGTAGTGTTTGTGATTTGAGGTATCCATAGTGGCCATACTTTAGGAACAAACACAAGGTGACTGGGGTGGGATGCCCTGGTACTTGACACAAACAGAACTACTTTTTCTTCAGTTTTTGGGAGGGTGCTCGTCTTCACGAGAGTACTTGGCCCCATTATTTGAGGTTCGAGCGAAGCTCAAGAGTAACTATAATTGTACATATGACCAACTCTCTTTGTTTTCTATTGCGATACTAGGTTTCATCTCTAGTGAACAGTAGTTCTCAGATAGGGTCTTTACCCTTTGGTTGCTTGTTGATTGAATTTTAGAGTTCTTTTATTTTTTAGGTGTTGGTTTGATTATCACTGAGACTTAATAATATATCACATTAAAATTTTGATAAAATTTATTGGCCATCGTGGAGTCCTTCGACCCTCGCCGTCTGTCTAGGCGGGAAAGAGACATTCCTCCATTAAAATTGGAGGGTTTTTCGAGTCTCGGTGACCCATATTCTAATTCGGAAGAACAGTCTCCAGTTTTGAACCCTTTTTCACACATTGTTTCCGAAGATACTATATTTCCTAAGGATCCTTTCATTGAAGGAGTTGTACCTCCTTATCATCCTCCTCTCACTGACATTTTTGGGCTTGTGCTGATTCAGGTAGTATCAATACCTGTGATGTCTTCAGTAACACCCACATCCAATGTACAACCGGCTACCAATGGGTCATTGGCTCAGGTGGCCAAATTGGTTCCAACATCACCTCCCCCTCCAGTTGTAAGTTCTTCACAGCTGTCTGGAAACCCTAATAGCTAGAATATTCTTAGTCCTAGCAACTTGGTTACACCCTTTGTGAGTGGAGTTCTGAACCTTCCGACCTCTTCTCCTTTCGTGTTTGCTCCAGGACTTCCGGCTACCACTTCTACTAGCGTGGCTACCACGATTACTTTCAGTAACCCTTTTGGTTGGAATCCCTTGATGAGTTCAAACCCCTTGTTGTCGATGCCAGGGGGAAGTGTCACCAACACATATGTGTCTGGGGGCACTTTGGTACCCATCCAATCCATGGTACAAGCAGGTCCATCCATTGTTAATCCAATTCCTCTTAGTGGTCAACCTTTTGGTGTAGGGTCTATGCCAAATGTAAATTATGCGGCCAGTAGTATGCCACAAGAAAACATTGTTGCATCTATCTGGGCAGCCCTTCCCCAAACTCAATTGGGACAAAGGGGGGGGGGGGACTATTACCCTGGGGTCAACCAACCTTTTGCCCCATAGTTTAAGAACCCTTATGGACAACCACCTTACATCCCTACACCACCACTACTTGGAAACTATTATCCCACGAGTCCTCCATATCCCATTGGGAAAATTTTTATGGGGGGAGCAATTCCGGATCATCTATTATCAGATTGGTTCTACAAGTCACTCCTTCTTCCCATTTCTAAGGACGTTTCCTTAGTTGGTGTGGTCATGGGAGACAAATCCATTCATCGTGCATAGCATCTAGATCTAATCTATTTGCAATTTGGCACATTGTATGATTTACTCCCACATGCCCCTAGAAATTCCAATGCTCCTGCTACTCAGAAATTTGGAGCACATGTCGATGGTATCATTGGCACAAACTTCGAGATTTTTGTAAAACATCTTAGCAGACACGCTTCCCAACCATATTCATATGCCACCTTCCCTACCCAATTGGCTGCTCTTCCAACCGCTGAGGTCAACTCTGTGCAGTCTACACCAAAACTTGGTGGTAAGAAGAAGAAGAAAAAGAAAAATACCTCTCCTTTTGAGGAGCAGCCTAATACCCATAATAATCCAAATCAAAGAAATGTTGTTAAAACTGACACAGGGAAATAAAAGACTACTATATTCCCTTCCAAAATCTGTGATGAGGACCACTTGACATATAAATGTCCTCGCCTTCAGGAATGCACCAATTTTATTACGCAAAAGGATATTGGGAGGGCCCTTACTATTATACACAACCCTTTCCCTAATCAACAAAAGAAACAACATCTTGTTTCAAACCCACCACAACCCCCGCAAGGGGCCAATGGTGGTTCTCATCCTTCTCGTGAAGGACCATCCGCCATTTATGGTAGGGAGACATTTTAACTCCAAACCCGAGCCAAAACCTATGGAACTAAAAACACTGATACTCAAGAGACTGCCTCGAGTTCAAGTCCACCATTGCCTAATGACCTTCATATTGAAATTCATGTTATTGACCCTATCATTTTTCCCCCTAAAGGGACCCTTCATCGAACGAATCATAACACCTCTGAATGTGTTTCCCAGAACTACAACATTGTAGAAGACTTGGTGCAAAACTGTTAGCTATGTCTATGCTCGAAGTGTTGTAAACATGTCCAGTGAAAATTAAAGCTCTGCTTTCGACCATTGGTGGAATTGACTATCAGGATTCTATGCTAGCTATCTTTGACATGGAAAAATGAAAACCTCTTTTTTCTCATCCGCTTTACTTTCAAGGTCAAGTTGTGTCGAAAGGCAAGCCCATCCATTGAATTTTCATTGATGAAGGTGCTTCGACCTGTGTAATGTCATCTGTGCTGGCTCGCTTTGGGTTCTCCAACTTTGTCTCCACCATCCAATTTTTTAATCAAGTTTGTCATTGATGTCAATATGGCATTGACTGAGATGTCAATATTCTTGATATGGCTAGTTCCAGATGATGACGCCATGACTCTTGGTTGACTAGGATACCATTAATGAAGATGTTAAGGCATGAAGAAGTCAAGCCACTAATGAAGGAAGCCCTAAGAAGTACTTGATATAATGTTGCATGCACTTGATGATCTAGACCTTAACCCTTGATGACATATGGAGAACTACACATGATGATGTCATACCATTGAATAATCACATGGTTAGAAGATTAGATGATGACATGGAATATCTCATTTGATGGTTGGAAGACTATCTTACTATATTGGAACTTTCCTAATGATGAAGTTGCCTATTTCATATCATGTCACTACACTCATATGTGATGAGACTATGACATATCAAGATGACATGGATGAAGCATATCATGATGACATTATGACCCTATGACAATAAATAAGCCAAACAAAGAGAAGCCATACTATCCTAATTAGCTTCTACACTAAATAATTCAAGGGCAACCACAAAGAAAAATGTTTTTCACCACCTTAGAGGAAACCTTTCAACATGGGAATCTTGTGACTTGAAGTGGATTATAATTGCTACAAGTATACCTTTCTGTTGGCTTCTAATTGTGTTCTTCTACATTACTAGGATACTTATGGAGGACTTGAATATTGGATATCTTAGTTTTCATAATAAGTCATATCACACAAATATCTAGTTGAGTTTCTCTTTAAAAAATACTTTAATTTTTGTTTTAATTTTATATCAACTTTAAATATAATGAGAAAGTAGTTGAAAATAAAAGAAATTTTTTTATAATTTCCACTATAATGTTTTTTTTTAGTATGAAGGAGAGTCCACTTCATTCATTTCATATTATGGTTTGGATATGTACCATCTAAATATAATATTAATACTATAACTCTATAATCCCTTCTAGACCATCTTAAAGAGGATTTTTTCCTCTTTCCAGTGAGCTCTTAATTTCCCCGAAAATCCAAATAGTTTGGGAGATATTTATTTTTTAAGTTAAGGAAATTAATCCTAGCAGTAAGCCAACTGATCCCTAGCCTACAACTCGGTTTCATATTCAAGGGACACGTCCCTTCATTTGGAAGAAGAAATTCATATAAATATGAGATCTGATTGTCCATTTTTATCATCAATTTTGTGAAGAATAATCCAAGGAGTACAATACAATAGCATTGAAAGCAATCTTTAATGGGATACCTGATTCTATGAAGGCCAATTTGGAAAAAATTTCATCAGCAAAAGAAATATGGGACAAAATTCATGATATTCACTCAAAAGGAGCACTGACCATGACCTCTAGTCAAGAAGATGATGGAAAGAAAAAAGGAAATCCAAAATCCATCACGGAAGTTGAAAATAAGAATGATGACATCAAGGCTAAAGAAGACCTAGAAGAAGAAGAAAGCAAAGAAGACTTTGAAGAAGATCTCCTAACTAAGCTTATAGATGCCATGGAAGGGATTAACAATTTGAAAAAGGAAAATTAGGAACTTAAGAGGAAAGCGCAAAATGGTGACCAAGACAAGACAAGGAAGGAAGTTGACCTTTTCAAGCTTCAAGTACAAGAAAGAAATGAGCAGCTCTCCAAACTTAAGGATGAATTTCATCAAAACAAAAGAAAGCATCATGAAGAAGTCATATCTATGAAAAAACAATTGGATAAGGCAAAGAAAAGGGAAGAAGATTTTTCAAGCTACCTTGAACAAATAATTAAGAGCTTGAACATTCTTGAAGCAGAGATTGGTCAATACAAGGAAGAGGTCTCCTCTCTTAGATCTCAACAAGAAGAAGCAGGAAACAAGCACAAGGAGCCGAGAAGGTGATGGAAAATTTTGCATTAATAGAAGGACAATTTGATGAAGCAGAAAAGGAGAGAACCACCATGGTATTCCAACTAGAAGAAAAGGATGAAGAAATCTTCAAACTGAAATCAAACATCAAACTTCTCAAGGCTGAAACATGTGAAGCTACAAGAGTAAAAGAAGAAATGGAGAGTAGTTTAGCAAAGGAGAATGAAAAAGTATTCATAATGAAATCAAATATCATCTCCCTTAAAATCGAAGCACATGAATCAACAAAGATGATGGAATAAATGAAGAAGCAACTAGTTATGAAAGATGAATATTGTGAAAAGTTGAAAGGAGAAATTGTCTTTCTTAAAAAGGAATTTGACTTGCTGGATAAGAACTTGAAAATATTTCAAACCCTAGATGACATCCTAAGTCATCAAAGTTCTCCCCTTGATAAATCATGTCTTGTCTATGAAAGAGAATCCTCAAGCAAGCATGATAATGCTTCAAAAAATAAGGATGTGAGGAACCCATAAAGAAATATTGATGCTCCCAGATCCAACAAAGGCAAGGAGAAGAATCAAGACAACAGTGGAAGAAATTCTACTCCAAGGAGACTTGCAGATGGTGTCAAGAATACTAAAGGCAATGAATATCATCAAAGAATCCCAAGGCAAAAATACTTCAGAAGTACATCAAGGAAAACTCCGTCTCCCAGTTACCAAAGTATATTTCTTGGTTATTTATATTCTTGTACAAACTTTGGGCACATGGCAAAAGATTTTAGGGAATATCACAAGGATAAATATAATGGGCTCCATCAGATTCCTAGAAGAAAATTTTCAAGAAGAAGTCATGCTTCCTCATTCATGAATAATATGGAATGCTTCAAATGTCATAAAGTTGGACATATGGCTCATGATTGTAATTTGACTTGGGTCCCTAAACAAGATAAAAACATGTCTACCAAGCTAGAAAAGACAATTACACAAGTATGGAGAAGGAAAAAAATTAGATCTGAAAGTCTCTTGAACACTTAAGCCAACAACACATGTTGTTTATTTGATGAATGCATCTTTGTCATATATGATATTCCAAGTTTTGATGATGAAATTCTGCCAAAAAGGAGACCATGCATATTGTTAAGGGGAGCTTATGATTCTTAACAATTCTTGCAGAAGCTATCTGTGAAGAGCCTTATGAAACCCTTGATGAGTCGCACATGGAAAATATTGATAGATCATCTCTCAGAAGTAACTCCATTAAAAAAAAATCATGAAATTGTGAATATGTCCTCCACTTGGTTACAAGGTAATAATTTTTTCTTGTCTCGAGCAAAAAGAAGAGCTAGAGGAATTTTTGTAGGTAGGGGGAGTTGGTAGTTGGTTTATCATCTACCTCATCCATTTCCATGAAGGCATGTAGAGGCTTAGGAGGAGAAAGAAAATTAAAGAAGATAATTATGGTAGGGGGAGCAACATATCTATCATGGAGAACTATCATCAATGAAGAAAATCCGATGGAGCAGCGTTTCAAGAAGAAAATTGATCGAGGGAGTACTTGGGCACCCCATTTTCCATTGATGTCAAAGGGGGAGAGAATGTTGAAAGGGAAATAATATTTCCATCAATGAAAAAGGGGGAGATTGTTAATCAAGGTTTTCATTGATGTCAATATGGCATTGACCAAGATGTCAATATCCTTGAGATGCCTAGTTCCAGATTATGATGCCATGACCCTTGGTTGACTAGCATACCATCAATGAAGATGTCAAGGCACGAAGAAGTCAAACCAATAATGGAGCAAGCCCTAAGAAGTACTTGATCTAATGTTTCATGCACTTGATGATATAGACATTAACCCTTGATGACATATGGAGAACTACACGTGGTGATTTCATACCATTTAATGATCACATGGTTGGAAGATTAGATGATGACATGGAAGATATCATTTGATGTTTGGAAGACTGTCTTACTATCCTGGAATTTTCCTATGATGAAGTTGCCGATGTCATAGCACTGGACTACACTAATACATGATGACACTATGACATATCAATATGACATGGATGAACCATATCATGATGACATTATGACCCTATGACAATAAAGAAGCCAAACAAAGAGAAGCCATATTGTCCTAATTAGCTTTTGCACTAAATAATTCCCGGGTAGTCACAAAGATTTTTTTTTTTCACCACCTTAGAGGTAACCTTTCAACATGGGACCTATACCATCTTAAAGAGGTTTTTTTCCTCTTTCCAATGAGAACTTAATTTCCTTGAAACTCCAAATATTTTGGGAGATATTTATTTTTTAAGTTAAGGAAATTAATCCTAGCAGTGAGGCGACCCATCCTTGGCCTACAAGTTGGCTTCATAGTCAAGGGATGTGTCCCTTCATTTGGAAGATGATATTCATATAAATATGAGATCCAACTGTCCATATTTATCATCAATTTCGTGAAAAATCATTATAGGAAAGCATAAACATAAGAGGGGTCGAGGTGATTATGAAGTAAACTCTGTTTTGGGCTAAACAAAATATGTATGGTTAAAACAGTTTGGTTATCCTAAAAAACGCAGAACTGAAGTAATCTAAGTATGGAATCTCACCCTAATTTCCTGTGGAGAAAATCATGTGAACTAAACCTTATTAAGTTGTCCTTGAAGAAGTCTTGGAGCACACTTAAAGGCATATTAAGCTAAGGGTTTTGAAGACATTTTGAAGCAGATCTTGAGCAAACCATGGAGATCATTTTGAGAAGATCCCGAAGATTTGGTATGAGAAACATTTGAAGGATTTCTTAGAGCATATTTGAAGAGTCTTGGAGCATATATTGTAGTCATTAAAGCAGCCCTTGAAAGGATTTTGAAGCAGCATTTTGGGTTGGCATTGAGGGAAAATTGAAGGATTATCTTTGGAACTTGTGAATACTTCCTTTGAAGACTAATCTTGGTGGAGGTGATTTGAAGTCACTTGGATTGAACATTGTTTGAGAGCATTCCATTAGACATTGTATTGAATATACCTTAAAGAAGTATATCTTGGAGTGGATTTGGAGCTGATCTTGAGCATACCTTGAAGAGTCATTTGAAGACATCTTGTTGAGAAAATTTAGTTGATATTGGTGATTCTTGGAGACCATGATGCATCGTTGAAGGCCCTCATGAGGTGACTTTAGAGATCTTTGTTTGGGTGAAGTGAAGAGATGTGGAGACACCTTCATGTGAAGAAAACCTAACCAGAAACAAATCTAGGTCAACTTACGTAGGTTACCCTGCACGCGTACAGACAATGGCTTCACAATCCCTTCAACAGTATTAGTAAAGTGATATTAAGGTCTTACAGTAATAGATATATGCAACTAACATTCATATTAAGCAGTAAAATAGGTACGCAATCGACCCAATCACGGATAACATAAATCATAATCAAACAGATCACAAAAAAATATCACATATGCAAGTTGTACTCAAAATTATCCAAAACACTTATTTATTCATCAAAAGTCATAAAACCCTTTACAATTCTTCAGATTCACCCACGCACACAGCCAGCGGGGTCTGCACATAGTCGTTCCAAGGTCTCCATGCACACAGCCAGCAGGAACCTTTCAGACACGGACACTTATAGATTTTCTTCGAAGTTCATAACATGTATCAAAACTTATCCAAAAACTTGTCCTATATGACTCGATCTAAACTTCTATTTATATCTTAGGCTGCGCTCATCCAAAGGTCCGCAAACTGTGGTTTGAGACTCCTAGTTTTACCCTTTAACCCATTACAACTCATGAAGGGGCTTTGACCTGCCCCAAATCCCCTTGACCTGTGCATTTCTTAGCGCGCATGACTCAAAACTACAAAAATTACTTATTAATTACCCAAAAATGTGGTTCGAAGGGACCCTACTCCAACATACTATTGAGAGCATCTCCCACTATAAGTTTGATGAGGCCATGGTGAGGTAAGTGTTGATATTTTCTCTCCCTCACTTTCTGGCTTATGTCTCTGATTGAATGTAGGAGGAATTAGGTAATGTTTAGTCTCTGCTCTAGAGGCATATCCCCTTGGAATCTAAGCTCATGTAGTAATCTGAAGTGGTATCCATAAACCACATTGAGTCTTCCCTCACAGGAAATATATTTCATTATGTGGTACGTTACTTCATCCCATGGGTAAGTTTTGAATTTCCCTTCTCACTCCATTTTTATCCTCAATGTATTCCTCATTAGGAAAAAAAAAGCTCTTCTTGGAGGAAGTTTTTGACACTCGATCCTCTCTGTTTCACTTGACCCCTAGAGGTAAGGTTGTAACTCTACTAATCAATTCAGGGGTTATGGTGATGGCTAGTCCTCTAACCACAGTGGTGGCCCTATCATCTACTTGTGGGTGAAAAGCCACTACAAATTCTTGAGCCACTTCATCATCAAAGCCCTTGAGGAGCTCGAAGAATCCTAGCCACTAATGATTTCTAAAAATATCAACCACCTGAGGGTGTAATCTAATTCTTTTGATATCTATGGGGTCCCTTCTGTTAAAACCTCCCCCCATATTATGACAATGTTATGGGGATGGTTGGATGGTTTTTTTCTTAGAAAACTGGTGATATGGGACTTCATAGGCTTCAATTCAATACAAACTCAGACTTCCTTAACCCTACTTCTCTTAAAAACCTCTTAAATTTGAAATTATTGTTGTGACAGCGTATTGTTTTTCATTAAAAACTTCATAACTTGGTGGGGTGACATCCACTTACCTCTGCACTGTGATATTTTCTTACTTGGGAGATGGTGGTGTTGGGTGTCAATAAAATCCGTGAGTGGCTCTCATGGTAGTTCTGATCACTGTGAAACCTTCTTGTAGACTTCCTATAACATCAACATACTTCCTGTAGCACAGGCTTGCATACAAACTTTGGCCTTGGTGCGAAATTCCTCAATGGCTCATGTCTCTTTCCAACACTAATTGTTTTCGAAATGCACAATGGGATGAAGGAGAATGAGCCAAAGCACACCTTTATTCCAAATTGAGCAGATTTGGAGCAGAGTGGTGACTTGGATTTGACACAGGGTTTCCTCATTTGCAACGTTGGTCCCACTTGAGCCAATCATTTCTATCTTCCTCGTAATCACCTCAAAATCCTCGTGATATCTCTCTTAACTGATTTGACAGCCCAGGTGGCATGCACAATTCCACTTCTCCTTCACTTTAACTTTACAAGGGTGGCCAAGTTAACTGGCCACATTTTTGCCTTTTTTAATTCTATATTCTTGACATTAATTCACTTTAGTCGATATGATGCATAGCGAGTGGGTGAGGGAGCCATACCTGAGCCTACCTACTACTAAGGAGTTACAAAATTTATTTGATGTAGGGAGTTGGATTTTGGTGATAGCCATAATTTTTTTTTCCTTGCTGTGTTTTTTTTTTATGCATATTTTTCTGAGTGAGCGGCTTATTTCTGAGTTAGCTACTTATTATTTTTGTTTGTTGATTAGTTTTGCAGGCATTGCATGGATATCCTCAATTTTTTTTGTTGGTGTGGCCTTCCTCCTAGAATCCTCTAGTGATCATCAGGAGCCATCTTCATGAGCTACCTCTTGCATTTTTTCTTGTTGTGACATGTATAGGATTGCTACAGGCAGTGATCATCTTCTTGTAGCAGTCCCCTTGTTGAGATTCGACAAGAAATTTCAGCACCCACACCTAGTTGCATTAAGCACCCAAACTAGGGTGGGGCCCATAGTGCTATTTTTGGGTGCATGTATATTTTGGTTATCCCTTAATTAAGATGGACAGTAAATTGTAATCTATTGTCAATGTGAAATTGAAATAGTTAACTGAGAGTGATAAAATTAGTTAGCTAGTGGATTTCGAGTTAGAGGTAGTTCGTGAGGCATGCAGAGTAATTCTAGTTGTAACAGAGTTTGAAGTGTAGTGGTGCATTAGTTAATGCAGGTTGAAATCAGTATAACTCTGTTAAGTGAGTTAAACTCATTTGTGATAGTTGTAACTGAAGATACACTAGTGAGAGATCAAGTGAATTAAATATTAATTAATTCACAATCATTGATCTCACATGCAACTAAGGATTTACTATTATTAGTTGCATGCATGTCAGATCGAGTGGAGACCCAGTTGAGTTCTATGTGAAAGGGAAGTTGACTATCAGTTGTAGGATTATTGGGTTGCACACATACAAACAAAGACCCATTGGAGTTCCCATGATACTTGCGCAGTCAAGGAAGGCAAGAATTCCTATCTTTTAGGGATTGCATCCATTATGGATTATGCAAGCAAGGCAGGCTGTCTGGAGGCTGAGAATTGGCTATGTTGGTCAGTTTTGCATATGACAGTGTGAGACAATTAGTTGAGTACTGGAGGGATCTTGTGAGAAGAGCTTTGTATGTAATTGTTTCATGATCCATGCTGAATATGCAATAGAAGATAGTGGGTTTTTAGCTGTAATATTTCCCTGGGAAATTATCTGTGTTGTGTGTAATTTGATTCTTCTTTACTTCATGTGACTAGCAATTGTGTTTTTAATTCCGCAAAAGATTTGTAGAAGTGATTTAGTATTTAACTTTATTACATTGTTATATCGGGTGAATCCAAGCTATACGTGCATGTTGTATAATTTATACATGGTATTAGAGCATAGGAAATTGCAGAAGTGAAGCAAGAGTTGAGTTTGTGATTGGATAGAATTCAAATTTTCTGAAAGGAATTCTTGGTATTATAGTTGATTCAAGATCAAAATGGCTTTCGATGGCTTGAGGTTGGAGTATGCACTCGAGGGTAGCTCAAACTATATTTCTTGGAAGGATAGGATGGAGGAAGTACTGGAAGACAATGGCTTGAAGGAATTCATTGACAATGATGTTCCTAAACCCATTGTGGCAGATGTCGCAAATGTTGATGCATGGAAAAATAAAGTGGCAAAGTCGAGGAGGATCCTATTGGAGGGAGTACGATACCACATTGTCTCAAGCCTCCATGGGAAAGCCACACCATATGCAATGTGGAAGGCTTTGATGGATCTATTCCAAAGTAGAAATGACCATAGGAAATTGGCGCTCAATGATAAACTCAGGAATATCAAGATGGAAAATGGCGACACCATTCCAAAATATCTAACAAAGTTTGTCCAAAGTCGGGATGAACTGGGGAGGGTTGGAATAACAATTGCTGATGGTGATTTGATGATCTTGGCTCTCCTAGGACTTCCCAAGAGTTGGCACAATTATCAAGGATTTGTCAATGGAAGGGAAAAATATCCACATTGGGAACGACTATGGTCGGATTTGGTGAGGAGGAGTTCAAACGGAACGCCAGAGATGGATCTTCATCTAAGAATGAAGATGAAGAGGATTGTGCTTTGGATTCCAATGCGAGGAAGAGGAAGGGGAATAAATTCCATTCTAAACGTGAGTCCAAGAATGGAAAGAAGCAGGAAATTTCCAAGGTGAAGTGTTTTCACTGTCACAAGCATGGACATTTTGCTGCTAACTATCCACAAAAGAAGAAGAACAAGAAGGTTGGAGGATCTGCAACTGGTGAGGCCCTTGCCTCGCAATTTGAGCTTGAATTCTCATTGATCACATGCATGGTGTCAAGTTCATTGGGATATGTGTGGTATTTGGATAGTGGTGCTTCCTTTCACATGACGGGAGACAAGGAACTTTTCAGTGACTTGGAGGAGAAGGACCTCTGGATGCATACTGAAATGGGTGATGACGGGCGGTATAGTGCTACCGAGATTGGTACCATTACCTTTCAGAGGAATTCAATTAAACCCTTTCAATTAAAATATTTAATGCATGTACTAGGTCTGAAGAAAAATTTGGTCTCAGTCGCAATGTTGGAGGATAGAGGCTATGATGTTGTTTTTAGTCAAGGAAAAGCTTTTTTGCGACAAAAAAAAATAGGACAAGCCAAGAGGATAGGGATTAGAGTTAAGAATCTCTATAGGCTGGAGGTAGATGACTACACAGTAATGATGAGCAAGGCAGATCAAGTGGTGAGCCAGGAAGAGGGCGAATTATGGCACAGGTGATTGGGCCATCTTCACCATGGAGCCTTGAAAGTCATGTAGTAGATTTCTATTGGTCTTCCTAGGGGCACACTTGTGCAATCAGACACATGCAAGGGATGTACTATGGAAAATATGTAAAGGCCACCTTTCATGAGAAAGAAAACCAAGCTTCAGGGATCCTTGAGATATTTCACATAGATGTGTGTGGTCCTTTCTCTGTTGCTTCGATAGAAGAAAAAAAAAGTACTACGTAATATTTGTTGATGAATTTTCTCGTAAGTGTTGGATCTTCTTCATGTAGAAGAAATATCAAAAATTATCTAAGTTCTGTGATTTTAAGGCACTGGTGGAGAAAGAGTCGAGGAATCAAGTGAAGGCTCTTAGGAGTGATAATGGTGGAGAATACATCTCTAATGAATTCAAGAACTTTTGCAGCAAAGAAGGAATTCAAAGAGAACTCATAGTGCCTCATAACCCACAACAGAATGGGGTTGCAGAGAGGAAGAACATAACTATTGTGGGTGCAGCACGAGAAATGTTGAATGATCAAGGCCTACCGATGCATTTGTGGGTGGAATCATGCAACACAACGGTTCATGTGCAGAACCATTGTCCTCATAGAGTACTTGGCATGAGTACACATGAAGAGGCTTTCACTGGTAAGAAACCTGATGTTTCACACTTTAATATTTTTGGCTCATTTGTTTATGTCCATGTGACCAAGAATGCCAGGAAGAAGCTGGAACCAAGAGCTGAGGTAGGGATTTTTGTGGGGTACACTAAAACACATCATAATTATCGTGTGTATTTTCCAAACAACAGAATGACTGTTGTGCGATGGGATATAAAATTTGATGAAGAGAAATCCATGCGGTTGTCCGTTGAGAGGGATCAGCTGGACTTGCAAGCAGAGGAGGAATTTTTTGTTCCCAAGGATGAGTCTCAAGATGCGGATCAACCACATGAGGAGGTTCATGGAGTGGAGGAAAACACTCATGTAGAGCTATCTATCAAAAATAGCAGAAGGCGCACCACAGAAGCTGATAGAGTGAGACTTGATGTTGTAAAGAATGTAGGAGCCCCTACTTCATAGCGTAGACAGAGACAGTATCCTGATCGATTTACTGGATACATGGCTCTTATGAGCAAATGTATTGTGACTGAACCATCTTCCTTTCAGGAAGCAGTGCATAAACCAAATTAGGTTGATGCAATGGTAGAGGAGTATGGCTCCATTTTCAAGAACAGTGCATGGGCGATAGTCCTAAGACTGGTCGACAAATCAGTGGTTGGATCGAGATGGATCTACAAGGTAAAGAAAGTCATTGATGGGAGTGTGGAGAAATACAAGGCTAGATTTGTGGCATGGGTTTTCTCACAGATCGAGGGGATAGATTATGATGAGACTTTTGCACCTGTTGCAAGGTACTCTTCCATAAGATCCATCCTTGCACTCTTAGCGCAGATGGGTTGGTGCATTCATCAAATGGATGTGAAAACTATGTTTCTCAATGGGATCATTGAGGAAGAGGTGTACATATAGCATCATGAATGTTTCAAAATATTCAATACTGAGTCGCATGTGTGTAGACTCAAAATAGCACTGTATGGGCTAAAGTAAGCACTCTGTGCTTGGTACACTCGGATAGACAGCTATTTCACTAGACTGAGCTTCACCAAAAGTGAAGCAAATGCAAACCTGTACCTGATTGTGTTTGAGGGTAAGCTATTGATAATTGTTCTTTATGTTGATGATATAATTTTGACAGGTGATGAGCAGCTGATACACTCATGCAAGGAGGATCTTGCAAGGGAGTTTGAAATGAAGGACATGGGACTCCATTATTTCCTTGGTTTGGAAACATGGTAGCGGGATGGAGAAATTTTTGTGTCTCAAGGAAAGTATGCAAAGGAGATACTAGGTAAGTTTAACATGCAGAGTTGCAAACCCATGGATACTCCTCTTCCAGGAAATTGGAGGAAAGAGGACACTACTTCTGGAGAGGTAGTGGATGCTATTGTCTATAGGCAGCTAGTGGGTTCACTAATGTATTTGGTGAACACGAGACCAGAAATTTTCTACACAGTTAAACAACTGAGTCAAGCTATAGTTAAGCCTACCAAGCTCTTTTGGAAGGCGAGGAAGCATGTCCTAAGATACTTGAGAGGCACATTAGAGTATGGTCTATGGTACAGACAGACAAAGGGAATGAAGCTTCAAGGCTTCACGGATGCAGATTGGGCAGGCATTCCATCAGAAAGAAAGAGCACATCAAGAGGGATCCTTAGCATAGGATTGACAACAATTTCCTGGTCCAGCAAGAAACAAAAATTTGTGGCACTCATTTCAATGAAAATGGAATACATGGCAGCAAGTCAAGCTGCATGTGAGGCTATCTTGATGAGAAATATCTTGGTTGATTTTTTTAGTTCTTAGATGGATCCGACAGTGATTCATTGTGATAATTAAAGTTTCATTAAACTCTCAATCAATCCTGTGTTTCATGATGGGTCCAATCATATAGATATATGGTACCATCATCTCAGAGAGTGTGTGCAGAGAAGGATAATGTTGCTTCAATACATTCCCAAGGAAGATCAGGATGCAGATATTTTGAAGAATACGCTCACCAGGAGAAATTTGAATACCATAGAGACATGATTGGGGTGAAGGATAATCCCTTTCTTGTTGAGAGGGAGTGTTGAGATTCAACAAGAAAATTTCAGTACCCACACCTAGTTGCATTAAGCACCCAAACTAGGCTGGGGTCCATAGTGCTATTTTTGGGTGCATGTATATTTTGGTTATCCCTTAATTAAGATGGAGAATAAAATGTAATATATTCTCAATGTGGATTTCAAGTTAGAAGTAGTTGGTCAAGCATGCAGAGTAATTCTAGTTGTAACAAAGTTTGAAGTGTAGTGGTGCATTAGTTAATGCAGGTTGAAATCAATTTAACTCAGTTAAGTGAGTTAAACTCAATTGTGCTAGTTATAACTGAAGATACACTAGTGAGAGATCAAGTGAATTAAATATTAATTAATTCACAATTAGTGATCTCATATGCAATTGAGGATTTACTATTATTAGTTGCATGCATGTCAGATCGAGTGGAGACCCAGTTGAGTTCTAGGTGAAAGGGAAGTTGACTATCAGTTGTAGGATTATTGGGTTACACACATGCAACCAAAAACCCATTGGAGTGCCCATGATACTTGCGCAGTTAAGGAAGGAAGGAATTCCTATCTTTTATGGATTACATCCATCATGGATTATGCAAGCAAGGCAGGTTGTCTGGAGGCTGAGAATTGGCTATGTATTGGTCATTTTTTTATATGATAGTAGTGTGAGACAATTAGTTGAGTAATTGAGGGTTCTTGTGAGAATAGTTTTGTATGTAATTTTTTCATGATACATGTTGAATATACAATAGAAGATAGTGGGGTTTTTAGCTGTAAGCTTTCCCCGGGAAATTATCTATGTTGTGTGTGATTTGATTCTTCTTTACTTCATGTGATTAGCGATTGTGTTTTTAATTCCACAAAATATTTGTCGAAGTGATTCAATATTTGACTTTAGTACATTGTTAGATCACATGAATCCAAGATATACATGCATGTTGTATAATTTCTACACACCTTTTTGCTACTTTGGAGCTCCACTTAGCTGAGAAATGAGGAGAAGTAGTGTAGGGATGCTAGGGATGGATTTATGGAGTGGATGGAGACGTGGAGAGATGAGGGGAGAGGCCATGTGTAAGGATTTAGCTAAACTAGCTCATAGTGGCGAAAGAGAGGGTTTAATGTGTGAATACTTATGCATGGAGTGGAGTGATGGTTAGGAGTGGTAGGTATGGCCAAAAGAATGATTTTCATGTCTTCCTTGAGGTTTGGGTGTCCTTGAATGAGCTTATTCTATCTCGGATAACTTTCCTGTAGCAGTACAGGGTTTCTTGTATCACTACAGGAAATCTTGTAGCAGCCTAGGACATCCTATAACACTGTAGAGAGTAGAAAAACATGGGGTTTTTTCTCACCTAGAGGGATAAATGGATGGATGTATGCATACATGGTCTGATCATGGAGTGAGTAGGTAGAGGAGAGAGAGAAGAGAATGGATGTTGCTACTCTTTGTCCCAACTATCCTTGATTAGCAACTTGCAAAACAGAAATAAGTAAGTGCATAGGTGTTGTTTCATCACCTTTTTCTTTTTTCTCTTTTTGTCTCTCTCTTTTTTTTTAAAAGATAGGTGGGTTGCCTCCATAGAGGTTTTCAACCCACAAGCCTGCCTTGGGCACCTCAAAGAGATTTTCACCCAAGGATCTTCTATTTCTTTGTTTTTTCTTTTTTTCCTTTTTTTTGTTGCTCCAAGATCGCCTCATGGAGGTTTTCAACCCAGGAGTTGGCCTTGGATGCCTCAGAGAGGTTTTCACCCATGCCTCTTTATTTTATTTTTTCTTTTTTTCTCTAGGAAGACAAGGCATTGGAAACTATGGAGCTTCTAATGACATTCACCTCCCTGTTTATTTAATTGATAGAATCAGCCCTAGACAGGGGCATTTTATACATTTTGAGCCTATAACCATTGACAAGTAGGGGTTCCCCTCCTTATCTATGGTTCTGATTCGAACAACCCCATTTTCATGGAATTTTTCCACCTGATAAGGCCCTAGCCACCTTTTCATTATTTTGCCTTTGAATTTCTTGAATCTGGAGTCATAGAGAAGCGCCCAATCTCCTTCTCGAAATGTATTTTCTTTGATGTGCATGTCATGTCAAACTTTCCTTTGTAGTTGAATTACCTCTGTGTGAAGGAGGGTCTACATTCTGAACTCATCCAAACCATTTAGATGTAGTAACCTCTCTTGTTGTGCCTTTGTGATGTCCAAGTCTAACTGAACTGCCATTCTGAGGGTGTTGTATTCAAACTCAGTGGAAAGCAGAGATTTCTTCCCACAAACTAAATCATAGAGAGTAAACCCTATGGTTGTCTTCCAAGTGTTATTGTAAGCCCAAGTGGCTTCCACCAATTTGTATCCCCACTATTTTCTGATGTTGCTCACAACCTTGGTGAGGATGTTCTCCAAGGCACTATTTTTCACTTCCACTTGGCCATTTTCTTGAGGATGATAGGCAGTGGAATTCTTGTGCTTTATCTTGTGCCACCTCAGAAGGTTTTCAATGAGATGAGATGTAAATTGAACCCCATGATCAATGACTACCTCTCTGGGGTATCCAAACTTGTAGAACACATTCTCTCTCAGAAACTCAACTACCTTCTCTTATGTTGCTACCTTCAAAGCCCTTGTTTTAGCCCACTTGGTCAAGTAGGTAGTGAAGACTATGATATAACTTTTCTGCCCTGATGGTGGATCAACGGGTCCAATGAAGTCCATGCCCCACTTGTAAAATCGCTCTAAATCCATCTGAGGGTGCAAGGAAATTTCATCCTTCGGTGTAGGTATCCCCATCCTTTGGCATTGATCACATATACTGGTGTATCTTTGGCATCTTGGTGGAGGGTAGGCCAATAGTAACCTGCTTGCAAAGCTTTGAAGGTTTTCCTCTTAGCTGCAAAGTGGCCCCCACATGGACCATCATGACATGTTGAGAGGATATCAAAAACCTCTTCTTCCGTCACACATCTTCTGAGAATTTGTTCAGGACCCAACTTGAAGATATTTCCACCAATCCAAGTGAAAGGGGCACTTTTCCTGATAATCTTTCTCTTCTGCCTAGATGAAAGGTTTGGAGGAAATTTTTTAGCAACCAAGTAGTTAGCTATGTCAGCAAACCAAGTAGAGAGTGTTGGTATGGCAAATAGGTGTTCATTCGAAAGCTTATCATCCACCATCCCTCCCTCATATGCAGGTATAGTTAATCTAGATAATAAATTTGCAACAACATTCTCCTTTCCTGGTTTATCAACAATTGTTAAATTAAACTGTTGTAATAACAACAACCATCTAATGATTCTAGCATTAACATCAGGTTTATTCATTAATTATTTGATGGCTACATGGTCAGTATGTACAAAGGTCTGATAACCAGTAATATAATGCCTAAATTTGTTTAAGGAATGGACAATGGCTAAAGCTACTTTTTTGTGACAGTATAGTTAAGTTTAGCTTTGGACAGATTCTTGCTAATGAAATATATGGCATAGGGTAATTTTTCTTCTAACTTCCTGAATTCTGCCACCACAACTTTGTCTGATACATCTATTTTATGTGGAAAGGCATAGCCTAGTTTGGACCTAAAAGAATAGGGGAAGTAGTTAGCTTTTTCTTAATGAGCTCAAAAGCTTCTTGATAGAGAATAGACTAGAAAAACTCATAATCTTTGGCCAACAATCCAAATAATGGCAAAGCCACCTTGCTGAAGTCCTTAATGAACCTCCTATAGTAGCCAGCCAAACCTAGGAATCTTCTAACATCTCTCTGCTTTTGAGGAACAAGCACCCTTTTTATGATGGTGATTTTGTTTGGGTCTACCTATATTCATGCTTGTGATATTGAGTGGCCTAGGACTATCTCTGCTCTTTTTAAGAATTCACATTTTTCCAGACTCGGTGAGAGATGCATTTCAATGCACTTTCTTGGCACTTTTCCCAAATTGGAGAGATCTTCTGGAAATCATACCCATAAGGTGTGAAATCGTCCATGTAGATTTCAATAAAGTCGTGGAATAGTTCAATAAAAATTCTCAATACTTCTCTTTGGAATGCTGCAGGGGCATTTCACAATCCAAAGGGAATGAATTTGCAAGTGAAAGTGCCCCAGGGACATGTAAAAGTAGTCTTGTCCTGGTCCTCAGGGATAATTTGGATCTGGTTATACCCACTAAACCCGTCTAGGAAAGAAAAAAACATCCTCCCTACAAGGCCATCTAGGAATTGATCTATGAAGGGAGAGGGGAAATGGTACTTCTTAGTGGATTTGTTTAGTTCCCGATAATCAACACAGATTCACCATTTTCAATTATTATTTTGGACTAGAATAAGAGGAGACACACACTCACTATCTGATATGGGATATATGAAATCTGCATCCAAAAACTTTTGCAGTTGATCCTTCACTATGTCCTTTACAGTTGGGTTCATCCTCCTTTGGGGCTGGCGCACAAGCTTGCATCCTTCTTTAATATAAATATGATGTGTGCACACTGAGGGATGCACCCCTTTCATGTCTTTATAGTCCCAACTGAATGCATCAAGGTTTTCCTTCAAGAAATGGTATATTATGATATTCTTCTTTAGCTGAGAGGGATGAGTTAATCTTCATAGATTTTGATGGGCCAAATTCAACCTCGGTTTTTTCAGAGGTTGAATCAACTGAGTGTAGCTCCATCCAAGGGTGGCTTTCAGATTCTTTAACTAGGTCATCGAGTGGAATGTCATTGGGGCGTTGGTTTTGAATGATGTGGTCGATGAGATCATCCTCATCGGGTTTCCCCCCTCTAAGAACAGTATCTATGGTACAAATGGGGTAGGGTGTGCTACTGTATACTTCATCTTCTGCTTCTTCATTCTCCAACCACAAATGTAGGTTATGGTCAATGGAAGGTTGGGAAAGAGGATATAAGACTTGTTGTTTAGACAAGGGATCATTCTTTGTAGTCATCTTTCTGACCCAGAAGATGATATAAGCATTGGTAGTGGCTAAAAAAGGTCTTCCTACAATAATATGATATCCATTAAACTTGGTTTTTGGCTGGAGGACTAGGAAATTTGTAGGGTACTCCCAAGAGTCGATAGAGACCATAACACCCTCAACAATTCCTTTTGAATCTACTATGGACCGGTCTGCAAGTTGCATAACAGTTGTGGTCTTTCTCAAAACTCCTTGGAGGTTGAGTTTAAGCATATTTTCCTTGGTCATTACATTGATGGAATCCCTGACATCAATCAGAGTATTGGGGAATATGACACCATCGATGTGTACATCTACTACTAGACCCAGGTACTTCGGTAAGATCACCCTTCCCAACATTAAGTCAAACAGTTGTCCCACTACATTTATGGTGGGGGTTTCTTTCTTCTTTCTCCCATGTTTCTTAAAGCACTTTTCTTTGATGATCCTATTGTAAATAGGAACATCCTTAATGGCCTAGAGAAGGGGTATGTTCACACACGCAATTTTCAGTTCTCCCTGAATTTCAGTCTCTTCTGGGGTGTGATGACTAGAGTGGATCAGGCATTTAGGAAAAGGAGGTTGTTGGATTTGAGTGTTGCTTTCTTCCTTTTTTGATCAGAATCTGGATCAGGGGAAAAAAATTGCTCAAAAATGAAAGTGCTCAGAATTGCACCAAACTAGAATGAAAACGACCGTCCCGTCAGCAGGAATCCAACTAAACTCGTTTAGTTGAAAACCGAGTTCGAATGAAGAAGTTATAGTCCGTTGATCCCGTTTAGAACATGCAAATTTTTTAAAAAAATTGCAGAACCAGTATAGGCTAATGACATGGAAACCCAGTCAGCATGCAGGGAATATTCTTTAGTATTTTTCCGATGGGACTGTGACAAGTGTCACTGCAGGATTCGCCAATTTGGTTAGAGAAGGTGAAATTTCCCCAATGTCGTCCAAGGTTGAATTTGGATTCATGAATTTTTATGTGTTGGACAATACTTTTTAATTATTAAGGTTGGATATATATATATATATATATATATATATATATATATATATATATATATATATATATATATATATATATATATATATATATATATATATATATATATATATATATATATATATATATATATATATATATATATATATATATATATATTTCCAAACCTTATATGTATTAATTTCCACATATAATAATTTTATTGCAAAGATCGCATTTGAATTACATGGTGGCTAACCTAAGGTTCGATTATAAATTCTGAGGGTATGGCAGTGCGTATACAATGGAATAAGGTTAAATTCAGAGCAATATTTATTGGAGTGTTTATTAAACTTTGGGCAATGCGTATATATATTGCGCAAAAAATTATGTAAAGGGGTGGAGGTCTGGGTTTAACCCTGTGACCTCCCCCCAACCACTCTCCACCTCTTACCAATGAGCCACCGTCATGTTCCTTGTAAAGGATGGGTGCGAAGCTATATTTGAATTGTGAATGCAGATCCGATGGCGGAATGGAGGGGGCCAGCCCTCCTCCCATGTGCCCACGCCACGTGACCTTGACCAAGCGTCAAACTAAATTCCGCTTAGTGCATAGTTTATTCCTCTAATATGTAGTTAAGCCTTAATTAAGCTCAGTTTAAGATGGAGGGTTTTTAGTGGATTCCCCAAATTCGGTGGAATTTCCATATTTGGCAGAGCTATCAGGAGTTTCCCTAGATTTAGAGGCAGTTTACTAGGAAAAATTGAATGAGGCCTATCTTGAGAAATTTTCGACCAATTGTGGCTTAGGAAGAGTAATTCCTAGAAGATTGGCATGCTCTGAATCCAGTGGAACTGCTTGTAGAGGTAGAGGAGAAATTATACAGAGGTTTTTGTCACCTTGAAGAATTTTGAAGCCTAGGGCCACCAGGAAGGAAGGCCATGCTTAGATCAGTTGAAGGCCAAATGGAGTGAATGAATAGTCATTTTTAGATGTATTTGATGTTCTGAACATATTGCTATAGTTTTCATAGGAATTGGAGCACTTATGAAAGTGTTTTTGTCACTTTGGATATTAAACAAGCCCATGGCCATCAGGATGGGAGGTCAAGCCTAGATCAGCTGGAAACCAAATTCAGAGATTGAATAGTCATTTTTGGGATTTCTAGGTGTTCTGAAGCCAATGGAGCAATTTGAAAATCCATTGGGGTAATACAGGTTCTTGTAATCAGACATTTGACTCTTAATCCCAAGAGGGCCTAGCTAGTTGAAGCATTTCCATGGAGATGTAGCCCAAGAGGGGTGAACTCCGTCATCATCCAAGGTATTATGTGATTGTTGTGTGTTATTTCTCTGCATTTCATTTGCTTTATATGAGTTCTTAAAAGCTAATTAACTCATATATTTATCATCAAAGACAAATAAAATTCGACACATAAACCCCTTCACAAGTGGTTAACTTGAGACGATCCTAATCATATATTTTTAATACTGATGAGGGAGCTAGCATAGAAATAACTAGGTTGCCCTTATTTAGATAAAGTTGGTATCAGAGAAAATTTTTAGCTCATTTTAGCCAAGGCTAGCTAGAAGAATTAGCTATTGGTTTTTGAATTTGTACAAGAAGAATTTAACTGTGTGCAAGTTTATGTGTCAAGAAGAAGATCAAAATTGAGAATTGAATTCTTATATCATAGCAAATAAGCTTTATATGCATTGCAAGTGTGATGGCAGCTTCGTTAATAAATGTTTCTAATCCATCTTCCTTTTAAAAACTCTTTGATAAAGATGTTACAGAAGCTCTACATCATGATTGATATGATGCAAGAGAAGTATGAAGATAAGAGGGAGAGAAATAAACTTCAAGAGCAGTTGATTGCCATGAAGGAGGAGAAGCAAGAGATTCTTGAAAAGATGAATGGGATGGAGACTCAACTCCATATTGCAAATGAGAACCTTGAAAGGATGCTTGAAATGGAGACTCACCTCCATGATGCCAAGGAAGCCTTAGCCATGTATGTGCATGAAAAAGAGGTATGCAATTCAAGTTTATCTTCCATTTCCCCTCAAAATGAATGTGTAGGTGCTTTTGAAAGACACACTAAAGGAATAGGATCCAGATTATTGATGAAGATGGGCGATGAAAGTAAAGGATTGAGCAAACATGTACAAGGCATAGTTGAGCCAATTATTGTTGAGGAAAGGCTTAAGTATTTGTGTCTTGGTTATGGAAAACATGATGGAGAAAGCTCTAAAGCCATGAAGGCACATGAAGGTGTTCCAAGAAGGACTTTCATTTCATGTTCATTACCTCAAGCTTGTGAAGATTGTGTTCATGAGGAATGCAAAAGTTTTATACCCACTTTGCAAGAAGGTGCTCATAAGCATGAAGCTAATGAGAATGAAGAACAAGAGGATGTTGAAAGTTCTAAAGTCCTTGAATTCATTGTTGGTATTCCAAAGAGAGTCACTACCTCATCAAATTCACCTCCTCAAGAATGCGACAAAGGTAAATGTTTGAGGTATAAATCTTCTTTTAATCAAGTTTCTTTTGATTATGATAAACATGGAAAATTCTCACATAAGATTTGGAGAAAAGTTGCATGCTCCTTTTGTGGTTTGGATGACCATATTGTTTCAAGATGTTGGAAGAGGATATCCATGCACAGGAAAATTTCAAAGCAAAGGAGGCAGAAAGCCAAAGGTCCATTGGATAAGTGAAACCATGTTGAAAATAAGATGCAATTGTTTTGCACTCATTGCCATAAGCAAGGTCATATTGTAGACAAGTGTTGGACTTTGTATCCAACAAGTCATCCACGGCATTTGAAGAAGGTGGAGAAAGAGAATAGCAAGAATGGAAAAGAAGATTCCATAATTTATGTGGGTCAAGATGATTCACATGATGATGATGTGCAGCTGAAAGAAGCGCCATTGAAATGGTTTGGTAAGAAATGGTTAGATTTCTTATCCATTTAAGGTTTTGCATGTCTTTTGATGATTTATGCATTCTTTGCCTATTGAATGCATGTTGCATGTTTACGCCAAGAAGGTGTTGGAAAGTGGAGTATGTTGACTCACTTTATTGCAACAAAATTTGATCATTTCAGCTCATGTCCATATGAATGGGGTTCTTTTACTTATGATTGTACTTGTGAGAGAGTTGAAGAATTGTATACATGCATGAGAGTTTGTGTGTTTTAACAGAGAAATTTTGATGGTTTCATTGTGCTTGAACATGCATGAGTAATTGACTTGTGTTGTTGATTTCTTTGTTTATCATGTATGTTTTCAACTTGAGAGTGTTGATCATTTGCACATTCATGAGTTTCGACTTGTGTTGGTCGATTGTGTGTTACATGCATGTCCTATTGACTTAGAAGAGTTGATTTTGTTGAGATTGCAACAAGATGATGAGCTTAGTGAAAAGGGTCGCCTTCACTAAGTGGGCCTGCAGGGTATTTTTGGCACAAAGTCTATTTTTAGACATATGGATCATGTTCTATGAGTTGCAGGATGCTATCTGTGGATGGTTGGTCAAGTCGGAAAAAATAGATGGACTTCTATTTTTAGACATACTGGGCGGAATCTATTTTTAGATTGTTATTCTTAAAAATAGATATGTCGAATATTATTAGCTATTAATAATATTTGGACTATAAACATTATCTTATTCTCTTAGAGCACTTCAGTTAAGTGCACAGATGTGGCACAGGAGCTGACAGAAGGAATTACGCTATTCCTAAGGGTTAAGTGGAGCTGTTGCATGGATACTTCAGTTAGAACTCATGTGACAGAGTTTGGTGGAGTTGATTGAGGAAGTTAGTGGAGTTGTATTCAGTTTAACTAATCTAAACATAGTTGAGCTATTTGTATCCAGTTTAACTAATTAATACAATTAGTGAGAGTGGTGTGAATTAATTATTAATTAATTCACTAATTATAAAATCATTAATTAACTAAAGAATGCATCAGTTAACTTCAGTGCATGGACAGTTTCAGTGGAGACCAGTGTAGAGATAGGTGAAAGAGCAGGTTAACTATCAGTTGTGACTATACAGTTGCTATTTGCAACACACAGATAATTGGAGAAGCCCATGATGATTGCGCAGTACAAGCCAGGTGGTTTATGTTATTTAATGAGCCATCCCATAGCATTGATTATGCAATAGAGGCTGGCTATCAAGCGGAAAAAGATTGGAGCATGTGTTTTGCTAGATCTAGCTTGATAGTGTGTAGAAATTCGAGGTTGTGCTGAGAGCTTGTGAGGAGCTTTGTACTATGATTTTTACATGATCTCCATGACATATAATATACAAATAGTTGTGGTTTTTAGCTTTAAGCTTTCCCATTAAATACTGTGTTCATATCTGTGATTGTTTGTGGTTTTAATGTGTGCATGAAATTGTTTATATTTCCGCAATTAATGATCAATGGTAGAAGAGATTCTGTATTATGCATGAAGCTAAAATAGTGTGTGATCAGGAGAATATTGGTGAATAATATATCAGTTATTCAAATTTCTACATGGTATCATAGTGATATTGATCATTGGAGAAATTGCAAAACATTGAAGCGGTTGAGTTTTGTTCTGGTGGAATTCGAATTTGCAGCAGTGTTTTCTTGGTGTCGAAGTTGAGATGTCTTTAAACGGATTGCGATTGGAGAATGCCATTGAGGGCAGCTCGAATTATATAGCATGGAAGGAAAGGATGGAGGAGGTGCTGGATGACAATGGGTTGAAGGAGTTCATAGATGCAGAAATTCCAAAACCTACTTCTAGCGATGCTGCCGTACTTGACGCATGGCAAAAGAAGACAGCAAAGTGTCGAAGGATTCTGTTGGAGGGCGTGAAGGATCACATAGTATCTAGCCTTCATGGTAAGGCTTCTCCATTCTTGATGTGGAAAGCTTTGACAGATTTATTTCAAAGCAAGAGCGATCAGGAAGTGTAGCACAAGGACAACCCAGAACATAAATGGAGAAAGGCTAATAAGATGTCGCAATTTAAGTTCATCCAATGCAGGGATGAGCTGGGAAGTGTGGGGGTGACTGTCGATGATGAAGAATTGGTGAGCTTGGCTCTCCTTGGTCTTCCGAAGAGTTGGCATGCCTATCAGGATTCTGTCAATGGTCGGGAGAAATTGCCAGGATGGGAGCGACTTTGGTCGGATCTTGTGCAAGAGGAGATAAGGCGGAATACCAGAGACGGATCTTCATCAAAGGCATCTGATGAAGAAAATTGCACTTTGGCTGCCAAAGCAAAGAAGGGGAAGAGCAAGAAAGCTTCTCATTCCGGTGCGAAAGGCAAGAAGTAGGACATGTCCAAGGTGAAGTGCTTTCACTGTCACCAACACAGACATTATGCCACTAGTTGTCCACAGAAGAAGAAAAATAAGCAGGTTGCTAGAACTGCAGCTGGAGAGGCCTTAGCTCGGTAGCTATGAGTCAGATTTTTCTAATCAATTTTTCTAATCACATGCTTGGTCTCAAGCATGTGGTTTAGTGGTTTCTTTGACAAGGGTAGATCTTTTCACATGATGTGGGAGATCGAGATTTGTTTAATGATTTGATGAGAAAGATTCCTGGGAGTGCACATCGAGATGGGCGATGATGGTAGATACAGTGTGACCGGTATCGGTACCATTTCCTTTGAGAGGGAGTCTGGTAAACCCTTTGTATTGAAGGAAGTGATGCATGTTCCAGGATTGAAGAAGAATCTTATCTCTGTGGCGATGTTAGAAGATAAGGGATATGATGTTGTCTTTAGCTAGGGAAAGGCTTTCCTGCGCAGTAAGGCAACTGGTGAGACCCAGAGGATAGGGGTTTGAGTTAAGAACCTTTATCAATTGCAGGTAGATGGCTGTGAAATAATGGCAGGCAAGGCAGAAGGAGTGGTGAGCCGGGATGATGGCAAGTTGTGGCACCGGAGATTGGGCCACCTTCACCATGGAGCTTTGAAGATACTACAATAGATTTCTACTGGGCTTCCTAAGGGTACTCTTGCGCAGTCAGATCAGTGCAAGGGATGTACCTTGGGAAAATTTGTGAAAGCTATTTTTCATGAGAAGGATAGTCGCGCCACGACGATCCTTGAGAGAATTCACACAAACGTGTGTGGACCTTTCTCAGTAGCTTCGACAGCAAAGCACAGGTATTATGTGATATTTGTTGATGATTTTTCTCGTAAGTGATGGATCTTCTTCATGCAGAAGAAGAGCGAGACATACTCAAAGTTCTATGAGTTCAAGGCACTGTTTGAGAAAGAATCGGGGAAGCAGGTGAAGGCTCTTAGGAGCGACAATGGTGGTGAATTCATCTCTGGCGAATTCAAGGACTTTTGCAGCGTAGAGAAAATTTGAAGAGAGCTCATAGCACCTCATAACCCACAGCAAAATGGGGTTGCTGAGCGGAAGAACAGAATGATCGTGGGTGCTGCACGAGTGATGTTGCATGATCAGGGCCTACCCATTCACTTGTGGGCGGAGGCATGCAATACTGCAGTATATGTGCATAACTGTTGTCCTCACAGGATACTTGGCATGAGTACACCTGAGGAGGCATTTTCTAGTAAGAGGCCTGATATTTCCCATTTGAGGATTTTTGGTTCACCTGTTTACGTTCATGTGACGAAGGATTCTAGGAAGAAGCTGGAGCCGACTGCAGAGGTTGGGATATTTGTGGGGTACACTGATACACCCCACAACTATCGTGTGTATTTTCCAGACAGTCGCAAGACTGTTGTGTGACGGGATATCAAATTTCATGAGGAGAAAGCCATGAAGTGTTCGCTTGAGAGTGAGCCACACTTGCATGCAGATGAGGAGCTATTAGTTCCTAAGGATGAGCCTCAGGATGTGGATCAGCCACAAGAGGAGGTTCATGGAGTGGAAGAAACCACTCATGCAATGCCAACCATCAGAGGGTGGAGACGCACTACAAAAGGCTGACGTGCAGCTCAAGATACGAGAGAAGGTTGTAGAGCACCTACATCCTGGCCATGAAACCGCAAACTGATCACACTGATCGGTATGCGGGATACATGGCTCTTATGAGAAAGTGTATCATGACAGAGCCATCCTCTTTCGAGGAAGCTGTGGAGGACCCCGCATGGGTAGATGCCATGGTGGAAGAGTATGATTCGATTGTCAGAAATAATGCATGGGAGATTGTCCCAAGACCGGAAGGGAAATCAGTGGTAGGTTCGAGATGGATCTACAAAATGAAGCAGGCAGCTGACAGGAGTGTGGAGAAGTACAAGGCAAGATTTGTTGCCCGAGGCTTTTCACAGATAGAGGGGATCGATTATGAGGAGACCTTTGCACTTGTCACAAGGTATTCTTCCATACGGATGATTCTTGCTCTCTCAGCGCAGATGGGGTGGCACATTCATCAGATGGACGTGAAGGCTAACGTTCCTCAATGGATTCATTGAGGGAGGAGGTGTACATAGAGCGACCCAAAGGTTTCGAGGATCTTCGACGGCGAGTCGCATGTGCGGGCTCAGAGAGCGTTGTATGGGTTGAAACAATCACCTCGTGCTTGGTACACATGGATAGACGATTTATTTCATCGGACTTGGATTCTCCAAGAGTGAGGCGGATCCGAACCTATACCAGATTGTGGTGGAGGGGAAGTTGTTGATCATTGTACTTTATGTAGATGATTTGATTCTGACAAGTGATGAACTGTTGATACACTCATGCAAGGCTGATCTTGCAAAGGAGTTTGAGATGAAGGACTTGGGCCTCCTTCATTATTTCCTGGGATTGGAAATTTGGCAGCGTAGTGATGGATTGTTTGTGTCTCAAGGCAAGTATGCTCGAGAGATACTGGAGAAGTTCAACATGCATGGATGCAAGCCTGTCGAAACTCCTCTTCCTGGTGGTTGGAGGAAAGAGGATGCTACATCGGCAGAGGTAGTGGATGCCATTGTTTATCAAATTTTGGTGGGGTCGCTTATGTATCTGGTCAATACACGACCCGACATATGCTATCCTGTTAACCAACTTTCACAAGCTATGGTTAAGCCTACCAAGCTCTTTTGGAAGGCGGGGAAGCATGTATTGAGATATCTCGGAGGCACATCGGGATATGGATTATGGTATAGACAGTCGGATGAAGTGAGGCTATGTGGCTTCACGGATGCAGATTGGGCAGGGAGCCCAACGGACAGAAAGAGCACATCTAGAGGGATTTTTAGTATCGGGTTGACAACAGTTTCTTGGTACAAAAGGAAGCAGAGATCCGTGGCACTCAGTTCAGTAGAGGCCGAGTATATGGCAGCGAGTTTGGTTGCATGCGAGGCTATATGGATGAGGAAGATCTTGGTCGGGTTGTTCGGTTCACACTTAGAGCCTACTGTGATTTATTGTGATAATCAAAGTTGCATCAAACTCTTGGTTAATCCATTATTTCATGATAGATCTAAACACATTGACATACGGTATCATCATATCAGAGATTGTGTGCAGCGGAAGATCATGTTACTTTCACACATTCCTACGGAGGATCAGGATGTTGATATCTTGACGAAGGTGCTTACCAGGAGCAAATTCGAATACCACGGGCGATATAGGGGTGAGATAATCCTTCTCAAGTTGAGAGACTGTTGAGATTGCATAAGATGATGGAGCTTAGTGAAAAGAAGTCGCCTTCACTAAGTGGGCCCGCAGGCTATTTTTGGCGCAAAGTCTATTTTTAGACTATGTCTATTTTTAGACATATGGATCATGGTCTATGAGTTGCAGGATGCTATTTGTGGATGGTTGGTCAAGTCGGGAAAAATAGATGGAATTCTATTTTTAGACATACTGGGCGGAATCTATTTTTAGATTGCCAGTCTAAAAATAGATATGTCGAATATTATTAGCTCTTAATAATATTTGGACTATAAACATTATCTTATTCTCTTGGAGCACTTCGGTTAAGTGCACAGATGTGGCACAGGAGCTGACAGAAGGAATTACGCTATTCCTGAGGGTTAAGTGGAGCTATTGCATGGATACTTCAGTTAGAACTCATGTGACAGAGTTTGGTGGAGTTGATTGAGGAAGTTAGTGGAGTTGTATTCGGTTTAACTAATCTAAACATAGTTGAGCTATTTGTATTCAGTTTAACTAATTGATACAATTAGTGAGAGTGGTGTGAATTAATTATTAATTAATTCACTAATTATAAACTCATTAATCAACTAAAGAATGCATCAGTTAACTTCGGTGCATGGACAGTTTCAGTGGAGACCAGTGCAGAAATAGGTGAAACAGCAGGTTAACTATCAGTTGTGACTATACTGTTGCTATTTGCAACACACAGATAGGTGGAGAAGCCCATGAGGATTGCGCAGTACAAGCCAGGTGGTTTATCTATTTAATGAAGCCATCCCATAGCATTGATTATGCAATAGAGGCTGGCTATCAAGTGGCAAAATATTGGAGCATGTGTTTTGCTAGATCTAGCTTGATAGTGTGTAGCAATTCGAGGTTGTGCTGAGAGCTTGTGAGGAGCTTTGTACTATGATTGTTACATGATCTCCATGACATATAATATACAGATAGTTGTGGTTTTTAGCTTTAATATTTCCCATTAAATATTGTGTTCATATATGTGATTGTTTGTTGTTTTAATGTGTGTATGCAATTGTTTATATTTCCGCAATTAATGATCAATGGTAGAAGAGATTCTGTATTATGCAAGAAGCTAAAATAGTGTATGATCAGGAGAATCTTGGTGAATAATATATCAGTTATTCAAATTTCTACAGATTTTGTCTCCAAATATGAAAAGGAGATGTTGATGAATTGTTTCATGAAATGTGAAATTCATTTTGTTTTGGTAAAAGAATCGTCAAATTATTACACATGCTTTTTCTTGACTTGAGAGTCAGTTGTTTTAAGATGCATGTTTTGTCGACTTGTGTTTGGTTGATAAGTTTTGACACCAAGATGTAATATTACATGGTGATGTTCACTTGATGTAGAATTGTTGCTTTGAAGGAGCAAGATGATATGTCGTCAAGTTATGTTTCTTGCATGATGTATTTTTCAGATTGCAACCATTGTACACCATTTTATGTGTTGACGCCAAGAAGAGAAGGAGATGGCGAATGCATTCTTCCAGATGTAGAATTTGAAACCATGGAGGTAAAAGAATGGTCATTTATTTTATTGTTATTATTGATGTTGGAATTCCTTTCTGTAGTTCACTCAATGGGCTTAATTTGGCAAAGTGGCTTCCAAGGAGAAGCTTGCATCGAATGCATGTTGTGCAAAGGAGGAACATAATCCTCAGTGGGAAGGAAATCAGTTAGCTTTCCAAACACCGAGGAATCAATTTGGTATAACAAAGTCTTATATTAGCCAGAAAGTGTTGGATTGGGCCAACAACAAAAGGAGAACATTGGTTGACGAGCCAAGCCATTTGCAAGGCAAGGCATGTCAGTGAACCCAAGTGGTTGTCATGGTGATTTTTCCAAGTAGAATAAAGATGATATAACTTGGGAAACATAAGAGTATTCAAATCTCATGAGATAACTAGTTTTTGTGGGTCTAAAAGAATTTCAGTGGGAAGGAGTGATCGGAATCTAGATCAGGGGCAAAAATTTCCTCAAAAAAGAAAGTGCTCAGAATTGTACCAAACCAGAATGACAGTGACCAGCCCATCCAACGCAACTTGTTTCGTTGAAAACCAAGTTCGGATGAAGAAGTTATAGTCTTTTGATCATCGTTCAGAACAGGTATAGGCTGATGACATGGCAGCCCAGTCAGCATGCAGAGAATCTTCCTCAGTTTTTTCCCAATGGAACTCTGACAAGTGTCACTGCAGGATTCACCAGTTTGGTTAGAGAAGGTGAAATATGCCCAATGTCCTTGAAGATTGAATTTGGGCTCATGAATTTTTATGTGTTGGAGATTATTTTTTAATTATTAAGGTTGGATATATATATATATATATATATATATATATATATATATATATATAAACACAACTTGTTTCGTCGAAAACCGAGTTCGAATAAAGAAGTTATAGTCTGTTGATCGTCGTTCAGAACAGGCATAATTAAAAAAAAAATGTGGAACACGTATAGGCTGATGACATGGCAACCCAGTCAGCATGCAGGGAATCTTCTTCAGTTTTTTCCCAATGGAACTGTGACAAGTGTCACTACAGGATTCGCCAGTTTGGTTAGAGAAGGTGAAATATGCCCAATGTCCTCAAAGATTGAATTTGGGTTCATGAATTTTTATGTGTTGGAAATTATTTTTTAATTATTAAGGTTGGATATATATATATATATATATATATATATATATATATATATATATATATATAAAAATTTCCGCATATAATAATTTTATTACAAAGACCGCATTTGAATTACATGGTGGCTAACCTAAGGTTGGGTTATAAAGTCTAAGGGTATGGCAGTGCGTACACAATGGACTAAGGTTAAATTCAGGGCATTATTTATTGGAGTGTTTATTAAACTTTGGGAACTGCGTATATATATTGTGCAAAAAGTTATGTAAAGGGGCGGAGGTCCGAGTTTGACCCCGTTACCTCCCCCAACCACTCTACACCTCTTACCAATGAGCCACCGCCATGTTCCTTGTAAAGGATGGGCACGAAACTATATTTGAATTGTGAATTCAGATCCGATGGCAGAATGTAGGGGGCCAGCCCTCCTCCCATGTGCCCGTGCCACGTGACCTTGACCAAGCGTCGAACTAAAACACGCTTAGTGCGCAGTTTATTCCTCTAATTTGTAGTTAAGCCTTAATTAAGCTCAGTTTAAGATGGAGGGTTTTTAGTGGATTCCCCAAATTTGGCGGAATTTCCATATTTGGCAGAGCTATCTGGAGTTTCCCCAGATTTAGAGGCAGTTTACTAGGCAAAATTGAATGAGGCCTATCTTAAGAAATTTTCGACCAATTGTGGCTCAGGAAGAGTAATTCCTAGAATATTGGCATGCTCTGAATCCATTGGAACTTCTTACAGAGGCAGAGGAGCAATTCTATAGAGGTTTTTGTCACCTTGAAGAATTTTGAAGCCTAGATCGCGGTTCGACCTCGTGACCTCCCCCCAACCATTCTCCACCTCTTACCAATGAGCCACCATTGTGTTCCTTGTATAGGATGGGTGTGAAACTATATTTGAATTGTGAATGCGGATCCGATGGTGGAATGGAGGGGGCCAACCCTCCTCCCACGTGTTCGCGCCACGTGACCTCAACCAAGCGTCGAACTAAAACGTGCTTAGTGCATAGTTTATTCCTCTAATCCACAGTTAACCCTTAATTAAGCACATTTTAAGATGGTGGGTTTTTAGAGGATTCCCCAAATTCAATGGAATTTCCATATTTGGTGGAGCTATCTGGAGTTTCTCCAGATTTAGAGGCAGTTTACTAGGAAAAATTGAATGAGGCCTATCTTGAGCAATTTTCGACCAATTTTGGCTCAGGAAGAGTCATTCCTGATAGATTGGCATGCTTTGAATCCATTGGAACATTTTGCAGAGGTAGAGGATAAATTCTACAAATGTTTTTGTCAACTTGAAGAATTTTGAAGCCTAGGGCCACCAGGAAGGAAGGCCATGCCTAGATCAGTTGAAGGCCAAATGGAGTGAATGAATAGTCATTTTTAGATGTATTTTATGTTTTAAACATAGTGGTATAGTGTTTAGAGGTGTTGGAGCACTTTTGAAAGTTTTTTTGTCACTTTGGAGATTAAACAAGACCATGGCCACCAGGATGAGAGGTCAAGCCTAGATCAGCTAGAAACCAAATTCAGAGATTGAATAGTCATTTTTGGGGTTTTTGGGTGTTCTAAAGCCAATGGAGTAGTTTTAAAATCCATTGGGACACTAAAAGTTCTTGTAATCATATATTTGACTCTTAATCCCAGGAGGGCCTAACTAGTTGAAGCAGGTCCATGGAGATATAGCCCAGGAGGGGTGAACTTTGTCATCATCCATGGTATTATGTGATTGATGTGTGTTATTTATATACATTTAATTTGTTCTATATGAGTTCTTAAAATATAATTAACTCATAATTTGATCATCAAAGACACATGAACCCCTTCACGAGTGGTTAACTTGAGACAATCCTAATCACACATTTTTAATATTAATGAGGGATCTAGCATAGCAATAAATAGTTTGCCCATATTCAGATCATTTTCCTCCTAAACCTATGTAGCTGGAGATGGAGGATGATTTCCTAGGATTAATATTCCTAACCTATGATTGATCTCATGTATCTCCACAACATAAGGTGGATAGGATGTTTCTGTTGATTTTTGTAGCATTGGAAAGTGTTCCAAGTCTCAAATTTTGTAAGGAGGCTTGGACATCAGTATTAAAAAAACCCTAGAAACTGTTCATGGAAATTCCACTATGTTCCTGTTTTTTTTAAATAATTAATTATTTTATAATTCAAAACTTAGGGAAATTAAATAATTAAAATGTTTTAATAAAATAGAGTTAGAATCTTCTAGAGAACGAAGATCAATTCATGTTTTAATCTCAGCCATTGATTAGAGATATAATATGGGTTGTTGATTCATCAACGAGAGGATTATAAGAGAAGGCTTGAGGGTAATGTAGAAATAAAGTTGGGCACATACTCAGTACCCGAAGGAAATCGATTATGAAGGAATTGAGTTTGATTTAAGAGGGAGAATTGCAGAGCAAAGTTGTAGAGGTAGAGGAAGGAAGAGGAAGTCAGCAGTGACAGAGAAAGGCAAGAGGAGGATACAGAGGGCCACAGAGGAAAGCGTTGAGAAGAAGCATTGAGTGCCCATGCAGAGTGACACAGTCCAGCATAGGGACTGCGTAGAAGATCATGTAGAGTGATGCAGAGGGATCTAGGGTGTCTCCCATGTGTCAGAAATTATCCAAGGGGATTTGGGGAATTTATCTTAGGTGTATTCTTAAGATATTTTCTCATCTATTTCTTGTAAAAAAAAATAATTGCTCAAGAAAATACAAACCCTCATTTGTTGCACTAGTTTTCCCGCATTGGGTTTTTCCGAGGATAATTGTCCAAAAATAACTGTGTACATGTGATCGTTTCTATTACGTTATATGTGTTATGTTTTGTTCTCTGCTTATGGTTAAGTGATTATTGCAGTTGCATTTATTTCAGAATTTACTGAAAGAAATTAGTAAATAACTTATCATAAATAAGTAGGAAAAATAAATCTATCACTGCAGTAGTATTTCAGATTTGAAATTTTAACATGGTATCAGAGAAAAATACGAGTAACGGAAGAGGAGATTCTGCAATGGAATAGAGATCTGACATTGATGCAACAACAGCTCAGAATGGTTCACGCAATTCTCCAGAATGCATGGAGGAACAGAGGGATCATGACATTTCAGTTCTGGCATCTAGAATAGAAGAGGAATTTCCTTGTGTGTCAAGCATGGCCTCTCCAGAGGTATGGTATATTGACAGTGGATCATCTGCTCATATGATGGGAGTTCAAGAATACTTCTCAAGCTACTAGGAGGAGCAGATAAATTTTCAAATCACTATGGGAAACAAGGCAAAATGTACCCTTGTTGGAAGATGCACCATAATATTTCAAACAGAAGTTGGAAACAAGCTTCAGGCCACCAATGTACCGCATGTACTAAGTTTGGGGATGAATTTACTCTTTGTGTGTCAACTTCAGAACAAGGGTTACGATGTATACTTTATTGGCAACAAAGGTTACGTAAAACACCCAAATTGGAAAAAGAAGGCACAAATTGGAGTCAGGAGCCATAAATTGTACAAGTTACAGCTCGAGTCCCCAATGGCTCTGATAGGCAGTACTGATGAGAAATATTTGAATGAGTTATGGCATAGAATAATGGGGCATCTACATCATGGAGCCTTGAGAATTCTCAACAAGCCTGTCACGGGAGCTCCAGAAGTTAGCACCAAGTGAGACGATGTCTGCAGAGGGTGTGTATTAGGGGAAGCAACAATAGGGCCAAGAGTGTATTGGTATTGATACACTTAGAAATCTGTGGACCAATGTCCACGAATTCTCTAATTGGTGCAAATTATTTTGTCACATTTATTGATGACCATTCCAGAAAGACACGGATCTACTTTTTGAAGACCAAAGACGAGGTCTTTGAGAGATTCAAGGAGTTTAAAGTTATTGTGGATAATTTTATAGGAAAGCGGATCAAGATACATTGCGATCAGACAATGGTGGAGAGTACATTGACAAGGACTTCACAAGGTTTTGCGCAAGGGAAGGCATCAAGGGATAATGGACTGCTCTGTATAGTCCAGAGAATAATGGAGTCGTAGAGAGGAAAAACAGGACTATTATCGAAGCTGCAATGGCAATGTTGTGTGATAAATACATGACCAAATTCTTGTGGGTTGAGGCTTGTAATACAACTGTGTATTTGTAGAATAGGGTTCCTCATAATGCATTGGGTAAGGTTACTCCTGAAAGCGTGTTCATTGGAAGCAAGCTTGAAGTGAGCCACTTTATGATATTCGACAGTATAGCGTATTTCCATGTACCTAATGAGAAGAGGAGGAAGCTGGATCAAACTACATAGAAATGATACCTTGTGGGGTATAGTGAGAATGTAAACTTTCAAGAAATCCTGGGAAATGTCTTAAGCTATGCATTTTGAGGAGGATCTGATGGTCCAGCCAAAACGACCTATGGAGGATAGCTCTAGTGCCTCTCCTAGGCACAAGGATCCTAAGTATATATTTTCCGATGAAGTGCAAGAAGGAGAGAAGGTAAATGCACCCACCACTAGTGGAAGGATAAGAAGAGAACTACAAAAAACTCTGAGGGATGCAGAGGAGTTTGTTGGAGCCCCTAGAAATGAGAAGAGGCCTTGTAGACAACTAGACAGGTACCATGCATTGGTAGCACAGGTTGGAGAACCCTCTAGTTTTCAGGAGGCATCTCAGCATCAGGTGTGGGTAGATGCAATGGTGGAGGAGTACAACTCCATCATGACAAATGATGTCTAGGAAATAGTTCCTAGATGTTAGGATAGATCGGTTGTAGGTTCAATATGGATCTACAAGATTAAATATGTTGCAGATGGTAGTATAGAAAAATTTAAAGCCGGGTTTTTAGCTAAGGGGTATGCTGAGAAAGAAGGGATAGACTATAAAGAGACCTTCACCCTAGTAGGTTGGTATACTTCAATCATATCTGTCATATCCCTTGCAGCGCAGATGAGATGCGAGATTCACCAAATGGATGTTAAGACTGTGTTCTTGAATGGGGGGGTAGAAGAGGAAGTATACATAGAACAACTAGAGGGATTTGAGACGCATGAGCAAAAAAATCATGTGTACAGGCTTAACAATGCCTTGTATGAACTGAAGCAAGCCCCTAGAGCTAGGTATGGTCCGATTGAGAGCTACATGTAGAAGATGGGGTTCATCAAGAGTGACACAGATCCCAATCTCTACTTTTTGAGAGTAGGGGATGAGACACCAATATTGGTACTATATGTAGATGATATGTTTCTAACTGGATCAACTAGGCTCATAAAATACTACAAGGAAAATCTAGCCACAGAATTCGACATGAAGGATCTAGGGCGGATGTATTTTTTTATGGGTTTGGAAGTTTGGCAGCTGAAGGGAGAAATCTTCCTTGGGAAAGGAAGATATACTACAGAGATTCTGAAGAGATTTTAGATGGAAGACTGTAGACCCATGGCTACACCAATGATAAAAAACTAGAAGAAAATAGATATGTCTGAGGATGATGATGTTGATCCTACCTTATATAGGCATCTCATAGGTTCATTGATGTACCTGTTCAATACTAGACTAGACATTTGTTATGCCATGAATACCCTCATCCAGTTCATGGTAGAACTAAGGAGGGCTCACTAGGCAACAACCAAACATATTCTTAGGTACTTGAGGGGGACAATCAAGCTTGGATTGAGGTACACCAAAGGAAATGACATCCACTTGAGTGGGTTTTCTGACGCAAATTGGGATGGAAGTCTAGTAGATCGGAAGATTACCAATGGGTATTTTTTCAGTGTCGGATCAGGAATGACTTCCTAGTGCAGTAGGAAACAGAAATACATGGCGTTGAACTCAGCTGAGGCTAAATATATGGCAGCTAGCACAACTTTGTGTGAGGCCATATGGCTTCATAAGTTTCCCATGAAATTATTCAAGAAAATGATGGAAGCGACCAACATTTTGTGTGATAATCAGATTTGCATCAAGCTCTCTTAAAGTCATGTATTTCATGATCGAACGAAACACATTGACACCAAGTGTCACTTCATTAGGGACTATGTCCAATGGGGAGTTGTAAAATTGAAGTACATTCCTACAGGAGAGCAGGTGGCAGATATCCTCATGAAAGCTTTGGGTAAGACTAAGTTTTATTACTTCAGAGAAAAAATGGGGATGGTCAAGAATCCATTCCAGTAGGAGGAATGGATAGGCTCGAGATTCAGATGGAGTTGTAGTACAGATGAGGCAGTGACAGTGATGGTGTCATGGGCAATAGTACAGAGGGCAACAACGCAGTAAATGAGGGGCAGTAGCCAAGATACCAATGGCATGGTAGATGCTTAAGGTAAGAGTAGATGCCGTTGGCATTTTGTAAGGAGGCTTGGACATCAGTATTCCAAAGAACCCAGAAACCGTTCACAGAAATTCCACTTGGTTCCTGTTTTATTAAAATAAATACTTATTTTAATGAGGACCCTAAGTGTAAACTTAGGGAAATTAAACAATTAAAGGGTATTAATAAAATAGAGTAAGAATATTCTAGAGAACGAAGATCAATTCATGTTTTAATCTCAGCCATTGATTAGAGATCTAATTTGGGTCGTTGATTCATCAACGAGAGGATTATAAGAAAAGGATTGATGGTCATTTGGAAATAAAGTCGGGCACACACTCAGTACCCGAAGGAAATCGATTCTGAAGGAATAGAATTAGATTTTAGAAGGAGAGTTGCAGGACATAGTTGCAGAGGCAGAAGAAGGAAGGAGAAGTTAGCAGTGACAGAGAAAGGAAAGAGGAGGATGTAGAGGGCCATAGAGGAGAGCACTGAGCATCAGCACTGAGTGCCCACGCAGAGTGTCTGATCCAGCTGGATCTAACAGGTCCAAGTATAAGTGGCTTAATTACAAAGGCTCAAAAATTAAAGTGTCAGGAATGTGGCAAACTTAATTCCAAGTTGAATATCTCGTCTTTCTGATTCCAATGGCGTAGACGACACTCAATTCCGAGTCCGTATGAAGGGGATAGGAGCAGTCAAAGTTTGAGGGTTGACTTGGTGATGTGGCAGCTTAAGGAGGCAACAAATTTGCTAAAACCCAACCACCAGATTTTGGCCAACTTCGACTAGATTCTGGGTGAAATTGTGTGACAGTTAAATTAACTCCTTCAGTCAATTTCTATATTTTCCAAAATGGTCAGTTTGTTTTTAAAAATTAAAAAAATATATTAAAAAATAGGGCAGGGCAAGCCATGACCCCTTCCCTACCCAACAAACATAACAAAATATATTTAAATTGGGGTCGGCGGCCATGACCCCGTTGGACCCCGCCAACATTCCACGACCCCCATGTTTACGACCGCACTATTTTAAAATGGTGGCGGGGGTTGTTAACCCCACCGCCAACCCTCCACACTCCATTTCCACGACTATATGACGGTGCCGACGAAAGTGGTGGGGCGGGCTGCGCAATGTGGGCCCAATCCCCCACACTTGCATAAAAAAAATATAACGGTGGGTTTTAAAAAGTAAAGGCGCAGTTTTAAAATAAAAATGGATCCGACTTAATACAGAGGGGGCGAGGTTTGAAAACCCGACCCCCTCCCTCAAACGATGGATCTTTAACCAACTTGGCCAATGGAGGACTTGGTAATGTCCGCCCAACTTTCATTATATAAACTTGGACTTCATAAGTGCGCCTAGGTAGGTAGGGAGTAGGCACGAAGTACGAGATAGGCAGAACCATAAGAGTTGTGCAGGAGGGGGGTAGAACCATGATCTGAGCCATTTCCATGGGGGTCAGATTTTCACTTTGTCAAATTCAGGAAACTTTTATATGGATTTTGCACCTCTCGGCGCCACGAATCCAATGGTGCTGTCAATTTATTCATCAAAGGTCTCCAATTTTTAGGAACTTTCTGCTATGGAGGTATAAGGGTGTAATTTTTCATTTATACTTGTACTTTCATTTTTTGCCACTTAATGAAAGAGGGCCTCCCCATTAATTGAGTAGGGCCCAGAGACGTAGTCCCTCGAGGACGAACTCCGATAGCAATTATGTGTCTTCTTGCATGATGTTAATTGCTTCTCTCTGCTTATGTTTCTGCCTTTAAAGTTTCTTGTTTAAGCTCCAATTTTTACATGTAATTATTTAACACATCTCAAGAAAAATATTTTGGATCAAATGGTATCATAGCAGTTGTTTGTAGATGTGAATACATGCTTGTATTCTAACTAGAAATAGGCTACGAAGAGGCGAAGGGACACTAAGGTCTTTTGGTCCCGAAGTGGGACGTGCACATCGGAGAAGGGACATGGATGACGATGTTCGAAATGAGGAGGAGCTCAACTTCTGCAAGACCTTCTACACCATGGTAGATCGGGTCGAGAAGTTGTTCTCTAGACTTGAAAAACTAGAGAAAGCATGGGAGATTGCTTCAGAAGGACAGTGTTCAAGGCATGGAGATAGTGGAGGAGATCCACCTCCTTCTCCTCCAGCAAGTGAAATTTCTTCCTCCTATTCTCATCATCATCATAGGAATTCAGTAAATGCATCTAATAAACCTTTCTTTAAGTTAGATGTCAAATTTGATCTACCCATGTATAATGGTGAAAGTAATGCATGTAGAAATTTCTGAATCTTAATTCTTATGCAGAAATTATTTATGTTAATCCGTTTAAGCTTCCCCTACTTATACAAGTTATCAATTGAATAAATTCAAGTTAACATCAAAGAAAAACACATAATAGATCTCTACCAATTTAGATCTAGAATAAGCACATGCACACAGCTATTTCTGGACAAACTATCCCCGGAAAAACCCAATGTGGGAAAATCGGTCTCTGGCTGCTGGAGGGCTCTATTATTAAGAATATTTATGAAAAAACAACTCTAGGTTCCAGATCTGGAAAACCCTACAGAGAAAACTCTAGATCTGCAGCATCAGGTTGATCTAAGACCAACAATACTGACTGATCCACACCCTCAAATGGGATTTACAGAACTCAGCCAGATCTAGGCCTAGAAACCCCAAATTTGCCCCTAAAAGACACTACGTCAGCCTTTGAAGGCCTCCAAATATTCAACGTTGTCACTGGAAGGGATAGCGTTACCCCAGATTGGGTGACGCAGTCACTACGCTGCCCCTAAGGGTCTCTACATAACCCCTGAGAGTTTCCTGAAAATCATGTTGTCCTTGCTACTACTGCTGCCTGCTACTATCGTCTGCTGCTATTGCCGTCTACTGCTGTTGCCTTCCTCTGCATTGTATTTCCTGATATCTTCTTTGTTTCTTTTGTATTCTAGACCCTGGGATCAGATCATCCCCTTGATCTAAATTCCCCTCTCTGCAACTGAAACACTTCTGAGAATTCTTAGCAACCCCGCCCTAGAATCTCAGCTTATCTTCAGTGCTCTACCTTTGTTTGTCTTACAAATGACCACAAGCCTTTCCTTTATACTTTTCTAGTTGAAAAATAAATAGCCAAGATTAAATATTTAATCAATGGCTAAGATTAAAAGAAATCTTGATCCATGTGACTTAAGACAATTTCATCACATGTTTAATTAAATTCACTTTAATTATTTTATTTTCCTAAGTTTTAACTTAGGAAATACATTAAAATAATTAATTAATTTAATATCTCCTATACCAGATGAAATTTCCCAAATCCATTTCTGGGTCTTGTAGATCAGGTGAACTCTAGTCCTTCCTCAAAATTTGGGATCTAGAGCACAACTAATGCTACCCCAAATATAAAAAATCTCAACACTCCCTCTTAGCATCAAGGGTGTGCTCTAGCAATACATCACACTTATGCATTACATGATTTTGGGCACTGGAAGCTTGGCCTCCTGCCACTCAACTCTGCACTGCTGCTGCCATTCTCTATTGCTGCCCATGACTCTGCCACTGCCACTGCAACCACTGTACTGCAGCTCCCTCTCAATATGCTGCATCTGTGCTTCTCATAGCACTGCCACTGTTGATCTGCTGCACTGCAACTTCAATTGTTCAGAGTAACAATTGAATCTTCTGCCCAATCTTTGACAAAAAAATCATATGGGCTGCATCCTTATCACTGAAGCTCCATAGGGTACAAATATGTGCTGGCATCTAAAGAACGATGCACAGCTACAGCTCTGCCTGTGTAATCAGACTCCCTCTGCACTACTGAAGTCACATCAGCTCCTTGTGTTGAAATCTATCACGCTGGTATGGCACTACGCTGTCCCTCTGAAGCTATCTGCGCTGCTGCAGCTCTGCACTACGTAAGAAATACTGCACTGCATTGCTGAAGTCACATCAGCCTCTGCGCTGCTACTATGTTCTTTGTTGCTCCTCCTAGCCTCCAGATCTGCCTCTACTTATACCTCATTTGTGATCTATGCACCCACTACTCCACTTGTCCCGCTACTGCCTTAAGGCTGCTGTAGCTCACTTGTGATCCAAGAGATGAGCTGCTCAAGGATCCCGCCTTACTTCCATTTAGCTCCTCTACATGTCCATGTCACCCCACCTCTGTGGTTCATGAGCACTCATGGCCACATCATCTCCGGATCCATCATTTGCCACCGTTGCTTTGGAAGAAGATGCTTCCTTGTCCTTCTTCTTTTCTGTAAAATGGCTGGCAAAATGTCCCATTTTGCCATACTGGAAGCACTTGATCTTAGAAATATCCTTCTTCTTCTTTAGTTGCTTCTTTGATGCAAAGGATGCATCTTCCTCCTCTTCCTTCTTAACCTTGCTCAACGCAGCGTTGTGCTGCTTCTTGGTGAACCTTCGTAGTTCTTCTTGCTGCAGGATCGACCACAAGTTGTCTCAATATGGGAGGTCCTCTCTACCCAAGATACTTTGGACAAAGGTTTCCCACTCATCTGTGACTGCATTGAGGGTAGTCCTGACTATCACTGCATCATCTACGGTTGCACCCGTTGCAGTCAGCTGATCCTTGATTGACTGCAATCTGAAGTGGAAATTTTCGATGTCTTCTCCCTTGGTCATCGTGAATGACCTCATTTGGGCCTCCAACAATGTATTTCTTTGGACTAATTTTCCCTCATATAGGGAATTCAAGGCCTTCCACATCTCATTAGTTGTCCTCTTCTCAGCTATTTGTGGTACAATATGGTCCTTGATACTGTCCATTATCAGCCACTTGGCATGCCCAGTAGCTTCTCTATGCTTCCGTAGGAGATCCACATTTGTCAGTGTGGCTAGGGTCTGCTCTGCATGGTCTCTTAGACCATATGCCTCAAGGACAATCAGGATCCTTGCTTTCCACATCGAAAATTTTAAGAGGCCCTCTAGCCTATCCTGATCACGCAGTCCATAAGGAGCCATCTTCTCAGAATGTGTCGTAGCTCCTCTTATCTATGCTAGAGATCTGGATCTAGGGTCCTTTTCGAACTGGGCACCCTCTGCTCCCTCTGACACTTGATTTCCCTCCTTGGAAATCTACCAAATCAATTATGATTCAACTTCTTCTTTGATCCTCTGAACAAACTGCAAGTTTCCTTTAGCAATAAATTCTCTGAGAAGCTGATCTCTTCCCAATATTTGTCACTTGTGCTAAGGTTAAAAATTTGAAAACTTCAGAAGTTTAACCCCACCAACTCTTTCGAATTTCTGCAACTTTTCTGCAGACTTTTTCTGGATCTGATAAATTCAGACCTGAATCACACTAGCTGGCTTCAGAACTAACCAGCATTGTTTCTGAGTTGCCTCTGCGCAATAATTGTGTGGGCTTGCTAGGACACAGCGCTGGACAGTGTCACCCTTCCCTCTGTGTGAATCTCCTCCTGAAAAGTGCGCTATCCCTTCAGATCTATTTTTATGCTACATTTCCAGCTACTTTCTACAGCTAGATCCTTCATATTATTCAGCTGGTGATCCTTCTAGATCTGCAATTCCTCTGATACAATGTAGAAATTTCTGAATCTTAATTCTTATGCATAAATTATTTATGTTAATCCGGTTACGCTTCTCCTACTTATCTCCTAAACTATATGAAATTTCCCAAATCCATTTCTGGGTCTTGTAGATCAGGTGAACTCTAGTCCTTCCTAAAAATTTGGGACCTAGAGCACAACTGATGCTACCCAAAATACACAAAATCTCAACAATGTAGAGAAACTTAACAACTGGATTAGGCAATTTGAACTCTACTGCAGGATTCAGCAGATTGTGGAGGATGAGGCAAAGATCTAGTTGGCTTCTCTTCGACTGAATGGTACCGCTCTCATTTGGTGGGAGAGAAAACTTCAAGGCAGAAATAATTTGGGTAACCTTCTTTCCTCATGGTCAAATTTCATTGCTGCACTTAAAGATCAATTCTATCCCTTGGGTTATAAGCAAAAATCCTTAATGGAGTGGCAGTACCTAAGGCAAGGTAAAGGAAAAAACGTGCAAATCTTTATCGAGGAATTTAGAAAACAAGCACTAAGTTTGGGCATCATTAGATTCACCTGAAGTTTTAACTAAGTACATTGGGTCATGACATAGTTACATTAGGCATTAATTGTTAATGTTTGAACCTACTACCATTGACTTGTCCAATGTAAAGGCCATTCATCTTGAAAACAGGGGCAAAAATGATAAGGATGATCATTCAAAGAAACCACCTTTCAAACCTTCAAATCGAAAATTCAAGGGGAAAGGAAAGTGAAAGGAAAATAAGATGGCATCAAAAAAGAAAGATGAAGGATAAAATCCTTATTTCACTCACTGCAAAAAGGAAGGTCGTGATGATGATCATTGTTGGAAAGTTGTACCCAGAAAAGAAGCCAAAGGGATATGGTGGAAAGGGTAAGCAAAAGACGGTAGCAACCGCATAGCAAGACCTTGGATCCGACTCTGGAGATGAGGCATTGATCACAGCTGCAGGCACAAAAGGTACGCATTCTCTTCATGTTAATTTTGAATCGCATGAAAGCATTAGTTCAACAAATGAGCCTCCTCTTAATGAACGAAAGAGAATTGAGTTGTTTCATATTAGAGTTTTCATAAATCATACAAAAGTAGAAACCTTGGTTAAAAATTTATGCTTAGAAGTTAAGTCTCATCTGAAACCTTATCCACTTGGATGGATACATAACAAAGTAAAACTAAATGTAACCAAGCAATGTAAGGTTAAATTTGTAATTGCTTCTAAACTGGTGGATGAAGTAGAACTGGATGTCATACCATTGGATATTTGTGGTAATGTGTTAGGGAGTCCCTATCTTTATGACAGGAAAGTAGTTTTCTTTCGACATGAAAATAAATACCAAATCAAAAAAGATGGGGTAGAGTATATTTTAAGAGCTCATCCAACCAAGATTAGTGCTAGTCTTGTAAGTGTAGGATAGTTGAAGAGATTGGTGAAATCTAGCAAGGGGTGTTTACTCATGGTTGTGAGAGAAAAATATGCGGAAACATTTGATGCTTTCTGAGGATGTGATCCAGCTCATAAATAAGAATTATGTGAATTTATTTCTAACTATGATGAGTTGTTTCAGGAACCCAGAGGATTGTCTCCAGAATGAGAAATCCAACATGAGATCCATTTGCAGCATGATGCTCTATTGCCAAAAATTGGTATGTACAGGATATCATCTATCGAGATGGAGAAGATTAAAATGCAGGTACAGGAATTGTTGAACCAAGGGGTCAAGTACTTCTCCTTGCTGCTCGCCGATCATGTTAATGCCTAAAAAATATGGCACATGGAGGATGTACGTGGATTATCAGGCGCTAAACAAAATCACGGTGAAAAATCGATACCCTCTCCCTCGCATTGATGATTTGTTAGATCAATTAAAGAATGCTATATATTTCACCAAATTTGATTTGTGTAGTGGTTATCACCAGGTCAAAATTGCAGAGCAGGATGTGTGGAAAACCAACTTCAAGATCAAGCAGGGGTTGTTCGAGTGAATGGTGATACCATTTGGACAATGCAACGTGCCAGCCACATTCATGAGAGTCATGAATGATCTTTTTAGGCCTTTCATTGATGAATTTTTCCTTGTGTATTTAGATGATATTCTTGTCTTTAGTAGGACTTGGGATGAACATGTATGTCATGTAAAGAAAGTTCTTGATGTATTAAAGAGGGAATAATTGTATGTAAAATTTTCAAAGTGTGATTTCGGGAAAACCTCTTTGGCTTACCTAGGTCATATTGTCGGTAATGGTCAATTGAAAATAGACCCCTCCAAAGTTGAGGTGATTGTAAAATGGCCTAAGCCTACTAATGCAACAGAGGTTCGTAGTTTTCTAGGTACAGTAGAGTACTGGAGGAGATTCATTGCCAAGTTCTATGTTATTGCATCACCTTTACACGCACTGACAAGTGTAAAACAAGCCTTTCAATTGGGAGGAAAGCAACAGAAGTCCTTTGAAGCATTGAAAGAGAAAATCAGCACAGCACCAGTCCTGGCTTTACCCGATCTCTAGCAGTGTTTTGAGATCGAAACCGATGCCAGTGGGTACGCCATGGGAGTTGTACTGTTGCAACAGAAGAAGCAAATATGTTACCATTCAGAGAAGTTATCCCAGGATGTCATCAATTACCCCACTTATGATAAGGAACTGTATGCCTTGGTCCAAAGTGTGAAAAAGTGGAAACACTACCTGATCGGCAAGGAAACCATTATCCATACGGATCACTAGCCCTTGCAATATCTTCAATCATAGACCAAGCTACAATAATCTCGTCATTTCAGGTGGATGGGGTTTCTATAACAGTTTCATCTGGTAATAAAGTATAATAAGGGCACTTGTAACAAAGTAGCAGATATGCTCTCTCACCCCTCCTATTTTTTCTTCTATTATTTTTCATAATGCTTCGTTGTCTTTTGAAAGTTATGTTGAACAATACGCTAACGATGATGACTTTAAAGAAATATATGAAAAAATAACTCATGGATCACAGGTGGACAACTATAATTCGTAGGGGAAGTTGTTGTATCACCTTAGAAAATATGTGCATACCTCCCTTGTGTCTGGTCACTTTGGTGTCGAAAAAACCTTATGGCATTTACAAAGGCTTTTCTTTTAGCCCCATATGAAAAACATTGTAACCCGCTTTGTAAAGGGATGTGTGATGTGTTCTAATTCAAATCCCTCTAATAGAAAACTCAGGCTCTACACACCACTCCCTATTCAGGGTTGTCCATGGGAAAGTGTGTTGATGGACTTTGTAGGAGGTTTTCCTATGTCTAAAAAGGGTCATGACTATTTGTATGTTTTCGTAGATTTCTTTAGTAAAATGTGCATATTAATGCCTTGTAAAAAGTAGGTCACTACTGAGAAGACTACTTATCTTTTCTTTCAGTTTGTTTGGGTCCATTTTGGATTTCCCACATCGGTTGTGTCAGATCAAGACTCCCACTTCCTTGGATAGGTTTTGCCCAGCTTGTGGTGAATGATGGACACCAAGTTGAAGAGAAGTACGACATTCCATCCACAAACTGACGAACAAACACAGGTTGTCAAACTTATCGTGGTACACTTGTTGCAGGGCTATTGCAGCAAACATCCCAAGTTGTGGGATGAGCATATTCCATATGTGCATCACACCTACAACTGAGCAGTGCATTCCTCTACACAGTGTTCACCATTTGAGACATGTTTTGGTTACTTACCAAAGGACCCTTTTGACATGATCTATGGAAGGGATGAAGATTCCAGTGGACGTGATGATAGGGACAAGGCACAACAGTTCATCCAACGGATACAGACAAATTCACCAAGCAGTGCAAGATCAGTTGGAAAATATTCGGGCTCGATATAAGGCCCGACATGATAAGCACTGAGTCGACCATCAATTTCAAGTTGGTGAAAAAGTGTGGTTCCATATCAGCAAGGATCAAATGAAGGGGGAAGGAAAGAAATTGCGACCAATCTGGTATGTTCCATATACCATATTGGAGAAGATTGGGAATAATGCTTTCCGACTCGATTTTCCTGTATACACGTAGATGTACTCAGTCGTGAATGTCAAAAATTTGAAACTTTATGAACCAACATTGATTATGTACACTGAGTAGGTAGGATCAGTTCCTACAATTGATGACTTTGCACCAGAATATCCCAATGAACTGCCAGAAGGCATCATTCTCGATTGAATAACCAGGACTTCGTGATGAGGAGATGTGGAATATCTTCATGTTGGTTTCAAAGGGATGCACCCAAGTAAAGCTAAATGGCTTGAAAAGTAGAAGGTGAGGGAGAAATTCCCTCACTTGCATGTTGATTGATAAGGCTTTTGGGGTCCAAAATCTCTTTAGTGGGGAGGAATGATCTAGGTGGATCGAATAGGTCCAAGTACAAGTGGCTTAAGTACAAAGGCTGAAAAATCAAAGTGTCAGGAATGTGTAAAACTTAATTTCAAGTCGAAGATCTCGCCTTTTTTATTCCAACGGAACAGATGACACTCAATTCCGAGTCCGTATGAAGGAGTTAGGAGGAGTCAAATTTTGAGGGTTGACTTGGTGATGTGGCAACTTAAGGAGGCAACAAATTTGCTAAAACCCGGCCACTAGATTTCGACCAAATCCGGCCAGATTCCAGGGGAAATTGTGGGACAGTTAAATTGACTCCTTTGGTCAATTTTCAAATTTTTCAAAATTGTCAATTTTAGAAAAAAAATTAAAAACAAATATTAAAAATAGGGCAGAGTGGGCCATGATCCTCGCCCTACCCAACAAACATAACAAAATATATTTAAATTGGGTTCGGCGGCCATGACCCTGCTGGACCTTGCCCATATTCCACAGCCCCCATGTTTATGGTCGCACTATATTAAAAGTGTGTCGGGGGTTGTTAACCCCACTGTAAACCCTCCACACTCCATTGCCATGACTATACAACGGTGTCGGCGAAAGTGGCGGGGCAAGCCGCCCAATGCAAGCCCAACCCCCCACATTTGCATAAAAAAATATAACAGCGGGTTTTAAAAAGTAAAGGAACTTTTTTTTAAAAACGGATCCGACTTAATACGGAGGGGGCGGGGTTTGGCCACCCGATCCCCACTCTCAAACGATGGATCTTTAACCAAATCATCCAACGGCGGACTTGGTAAATTCTGCCCGAATTTCATTATATAAACCTAGATTTCATAAGTGTGCCCAGGAAGGCCAGGAGCAGGCATGAAGTACAAGACAGGCGGAACCATGAGCGTTGTACAGGAGGGGGGCGCTACCATGATCTGAGCCATTTCCAGGGGGGTCAAATTTTCACTTTGTCAAATTCAGGCAAATTTTATATGGATTATGCACCTCTCGGCACCATGAATCCAATGGTGTTGTCCATTTCTTCATCAGAGGTCTCCAATTTTCAGGTACTTTTAGCTATGGAGGTATAAGGGTGTAATTTTGCGTTTATATTTGTACTTTAATTTTTTTCCACATAATGAAAGAGGGTCTCCCCACTAATTTAGCAGGGCCCGGAGACGTAGTCCCTCCTAGACGAACTTTGATATCAATTTTGTGTCTTCATGATGTTAATTTCTTCTCTATTCTTATGTTTATGCCTTTAAAGTTTCTTGTTTAATCTGGAATTTTCACATGTAATTCTTTAACATATCTCAAGCAAAAGATTTTGGATCAGTGACGCAGTCCAGCGTAGGGACTGTGCAAAAGATCATGCAGAGTGACACAGAGGGAGATAGGGTGTCTCCCAAGTGTCAGAAATTCTCCAAGAGGATTCAGGGAATTTATCTCAGGTGTCTTCTTAAGAAATTTGTTCGTGGATTTCTTATAAAAGATTTTCATTGCTGAAGAATAATACAAACCCTCATCTGCTACACTGATTTTCCCGCATTGGGTTTTTCTGGGGAAAATTGTCCAAATATAACTGTGTACATGTGATTTTTTCTATTGTGTTATATGTGTTCTGTTCTATTCTCTGATTATGGTTAATTGATTAGTGTATTTGTATTTATTTCAGAATTTACTGAAAGAAATTCATAAATAACTTTTCATAAATAAGTAGGCAAAATAAATCTATCACTACAGTAGTATTTCATGTTTGAAATTTTAACAGTTTCCCCACTATAAACCTGTTGTGCCTACTTGTTGTTCATGTTCGGATTGGGCTAGGAAGGCATCTGAGGTGAGAAGAATGGGTGAGCTGAGGTTGAGGTTGGGGTGGAGGTAGTAAAGTAGGTGGTTGATTGTGTTGGGGCCTCTACCCTTGTGATGGGTTTCTCCACTGAGGTGGTTGAGGAACATATTGTTGGAATGGTTGGTTCACATGCTGAGGGTGATATGGAGGGTTGTAAAGCCAAGTAGGAGGTGTAGGCCATGATGGAGGAGTGGAGGTGTACCAATACTGCAGAGGTGCAGTCTTATTTGTATGCTAGTAGGATGATGGTGCACCTTGCATACCATGTTGATATGACTAAGGCCTCCTATGATTTATGAAACAGAGTTTCTTGGGTCCTCCTTCCCCACCTTGATATACAGCTTTGAGCCCAGGTAAGGAGGGACACTTATTTGGGGCATGATTCTCTTCACAGACTAAACAAATCTCTATGACATTTAGAAGGACATTCATTTTGAGGGTTTTTTCTAGTACATCTAGGGAAGAAGATAGCCAAGGCCCTTTCTGCTTCCTCTTGCTTCCTCTTGATCTACATTGTGTCCATTTTCAAAGAAAAGGTGTGCATCATCTCACTTTTGAAGTCTTCAAACATATTTCCAATATCATGCTTGATGGAAGTGGAAGAGGAAGTGGTGTTGGTCATGCTTTGGCTAGCTCTACCTTTCTTCTTAGCTTCCCTAGAGTGGTTTCTAAAGATAGTTTTGATGTCCTCATAAGGAAGTCGGAAGATGTCTCCTCCTAATATAATATAAGGGTTTCTATCACCTCCTCCATGATCCCTCAGAGAAGTACTAGTTTAAGTGATTCGGGATCAAGGGTGCAGTTGGCTCTTTTATAGTTCAGTCGGAATTTGTCTTCATAATCTTCTAAGAATTCATCAGGTCCTAGAGTCATCCTAAATATTTCCTCTTTGGCTTCTTTGGATCTACATTAGTCTCTATATTTTTTGTTAAATGAATCTTGCATCCATGCCCAGGTTTCTATGTTGTTCCCACGCAGACCCATGAACTAGCGCAAGGCTACATCCTTGAGGGTGGATGGGAATAGTTTTAGCTTTTGGTCATCTGAGGCATAGTCATAGGTCCTGCAGACAACATAAAATTTGAACATGAAGGTATCAGGATCCTTAGAAGTACGTCCATGGAAATGTGGAAGGGTTGAGGGACTGATTTTCTTCATTCTAGTTTCACCATCTATTTTTCTAATGGGAAAGACTCCTTGGGTCCCAGTCTCAGTCATGGCTTGAATAGGTGAAGCAGGTTTCTCAGGTGAAGCAAGTCCCTCTTCTTCTCCAATAGGTTCTTTAAAGTTTTCAAGTGACTCGCCTATGGTGTGTTCAACCTCACATTCATTGAAGAAGAGTGAAGGGTGACAGTGTGGGGATGTGGGGGTTTTTGGTAAAAAATTTCCTTGGTTATCCCTACTCCTATGAGGCATGAAAATAAAAATATTTTTTGTATTTTTCAATATTTTGGAACCGAATGAAAAAGAAATCAGAAAATAATGCTAAAACATAATCAAAGAATATACTTAGACACCTCCCCGACAACAGTGCCAAAAAGTGGTGAGCCCTGGTATTGCACCAAGAGTGTTGCAACTTCCAGAGGCTACTCTACTTTACTTTATCAACTCAGGGTTCGTAAAAACTTGGAGGTGACAGTGATATATACACAACAGATGCATTCTACTCATGCCATCCTCTTTGTAGTTCTATGATGATGTGCTACTGCTAGGGTTACTTCTAGGAAATGAAGTTTGTCACGCTTCTGAATGAAAATTAAGACTGGAAATATCTCATGACCATTACTCTATAAGCAAGAAGAGAAAATATTCTAAATCATAAAGAATCATCTAGCTATCTACAAGAAAGTATATCCACACTTAAATTAACGCAATAAATAAAGTTAAACTAAGTGGCATTCATGATTTAAATTGTTGAATTGAATTTGTAGAAAGGGAAACTAATCTAGGCACACACGCTGAACCAAATGACTGATCGAACTCTATCTATCTCTTTCTTGACTGTTATTCTTAAGAATTCATCTATCAATGAGCCAACTATGCTTGTAAATAACTATTTTTTGCAGCAAAAGGAGGCGCTGAGGTGACCTAAGAGGGTCTTGGACTCATGGTTTCAGAGTTGAAGGTGTCTTGGAGGTTGTGCCAGGTATATATGAGATGAAACAGAGATTTTGGGCTGAAGAAGTGACTGATTGGCACTGCTACAAGATCTGCTACATGATTTCCTATAGTGCTACAAGATGTACTGAAACACTACAAGAAACAGGCCGAGGGTAGCTTGAGGCCAGAATGGTGACGAAAGGGGTAGGAGAGGTAAAATGAAGGTGGATCTAGGTGGATGGGAGGTAGCCAACCCTTTGGCCAAGCTCATAACTTCTCTCAAATATTGTCTTGTGCCTCCAAGGTGGATCTCGGTGTTGTGGTGAAGATTTCCAAAAACAAGGTTGAAGGCGATTTGGTTGGAAGTTGGTTGATGAGGGGTGGTAATTGAAGCTAGTGGTGTTAGTGGATTCCTCATCTACTACTCTACTTGAACATGTAAGCAAACTACCTATTCATGCATTTATCATTGAAAAATATATTACGAAAATGGTGGAAAAGATGAGTTGAATTTAAGAAAACCTACATATGCACTTGAAATGGAAAACTAACTCTTCATCTAAAACATGTTCATGATAAACAAAGAAACCTATCTACCTTTTCCAAGAAATCATAAACTGAAAGCAAGTTTGGGTTTGTGGCGAATATCTACCCTCCTCAAGCTCTAATGGAAGAGGTGAGAGAGGGAGGCTTTAACACACAGTTTTGGCGTTTTATATGTTACTGAAAGATGAACTAAAAGAGATTAACCACAACAATCAGGACATGAAAAGAGACTAACCACTGCAACATGAAATGTAAGAAAACTAACTTCAACAACATGAAATTTAAACAAACTAACTACATCAATATGGAATGTAAGCAAACTAACTACAAAAGCATTAAAGTTAAACAAAAATACATAAGAGAGAATGAGGCCAATGGATTGGGCCCTAACCCACAAGCTTAGCTCCCTGAAACTAACTCAGTGAAGAAGAAACTGAATACTCATTTTAATTCATAACCAATCTTGTTACATAGAATATGAAAGTCACAAATGTCTATTACAAGAGCTAGGAGTGCTCTAGTTATCTCCAAAAATAGAATCCTAATGAGATCTTTCTTTTCCCTATTTGTCCTAAATGGTAGCTACCAACATCCCCCTAAAAATTATGTGATTTCACTCCTTGGAACTCGAGAGAAGTGGAGCTTGGCTCCCCTTGATATTCCACTTGCTTGGTTGCCTTTGATTTCGAGCTATTGGAGGAGAATCTCGAGGATCCCTTGGCTGCCTTTAGGAGTTAAGTAGGTGGTCAATCCCCTACAATCACTCCTTGTTGTCTACTCCGAGCCTTGATTATGCAACCTTCAGCAAAAATGGAATATTCTCTTGATTATCATGCATTTAAACCACATTAGGTATTTGAAGTATGAGAACCCTTAATACACCATCTACACTAAGAAACATATGACCATAATGCAATTAAATGTGAGAAAGAGAGACTAATAAGGCTAAAAAGGTGACAATTAACCATGTTAACACTGGAAAATCGTACAAGCAGAAGATGACATTATTTAATGTCGAACAAAAGGATTTACAGGGCTAAAAGACATTAGAGAATCTGGAAAGTATTTAAGGTCTGAGGAAAAATCAAATTTGAGCAAGTCATAAATGCTTTTGCGTGCATAATCCTTCGTGAAGAGTGCCTTTGTGCGCTTTTTGACCCGATATGTGTGCAATCCTGGGAGTGGCGAAATGTCACTTTCTGGGACCACACAAGCACACTCTAGGACATTGATTTCACTTGAAGCCGCCTAAGGACAGCCACCAACGCCTCCTTAGACATCAAGGGAGCACACAAAGGAATATTTGTGTCACACAATGGAATCATCCCCCTCTCTTGGGTCACCATCCACAATGTACCAAGAGAGGGAAGGAGGCTTTTAATTCTCCTATATAAGGCCACCATGAGATGAAGAGCTTGTGAACACATTGTTATGCTGGCCAGAATTTCCCAAGAAATACCAGCAGTGTGTGATCTAAAGTTGAAGATAGAGGGGACTCAATTGTTGGCCATCCAACAAGTTCATTCCACCACAGTAGAGAGAGCAATACTTTGCACCGAGGCAAGTTTTGGAGTAAAAAAATCCTTGCATCGGGACTTAGAACCCATGTTCTAGGGGCCCTTTGGCAAGAGGGTTAAAGTTTCATCCTCATTTCCTACCAGTGCTCAATAAGAGGGGTCGAGAGCCACCATTTGGATTATTGTTTTTTTTTTACTCTATTCAGAGCTTTTGTTTATTTGTTTTAGTTTTAGTTTATATATGCATGCTATTTCTCTATCTAGTATGTTTTATGATTCTAGCTTGTTCCACTAACTTGCTTGACTCCACTTCTTTTTCTGCCTGTGACCAATAACTTAAAGGGGTAAACCACACCCCTTAAGTTGGTGTGATTTTGTACATACGTGCACCAAAAACAATAACATAGGATTGGCGACTCCACTAATGTATATTACCAAGTTTACGTGGTTGTGCCTTTTTTGCAGAGACCTCTATCTGTGTTGTGGAGTGAAGCTGAATTTTCCCCTTTTTCTCTTGCAGTCCCTAGTTCATCCCAAGTAATAGACTGAAGCAGAACAACTCCAAAAAATTACTTTTGTAGGAATTTGTGCACTTTTCTTTCCCACAGACGTGCCCAGGGTGCGCGTTCAGAGCTGACCCACATGCAAACATCGCACCTGTTTCAGCCTTTTGTGCGCAAAAGACAGAAATAGAAAATTCTCCCATATTTCTATCTTTTCCTACTTGTAAAATGCTTAGCAGCCCCTAATACACCTTCCATCACTGGTTGAGATACCCCGAAACTTGCTAAAGCTCACTCTTAGCTTCTTTTTGTAGGCTTAGTGTCAGCTTTATTTCAAGTTTATTTTTGCAAAGTTCACACATAGTTTAAGTAGGGGGGAAAAATAACTTGCATTCCGAAAAAAAAAATTATGTTTTGCAAATTTTGGTATCAACACACCTAGATAACTAGCCAAAGTAAGTGGCCCAAGACCACGCATGCGTAGCTAGTTTCTTTTTTCTAGTGTAAAAGTTATTAATTTAGTTCAATTTTTGCACTAGGATTTTCGGGACTAGGATTGAATTGTTGATAGAAGAGCAAGTAATCTCTTCTACCTTTGCACCCTCCGGTGATCCTAGGTAAGCATATGAACACTCTCTATTCACAACTCTCCATCTCCCTTTAGTTTAATCACATATATTAACTAGGAAAAATAGAAAGCGGTCCATATCCGCACATGTTTTTCTTTTGAGCAAGGAAAAATACAACATAGTTTAATAGGGGATACTGAAAAGGATCATCGCATATCCACGCGTTCAAACTATGTGCTTTTCCAATTTCTACTCACACACATCCACCCACTCAGAAAAGAAAGGACACCTAAAACTAACTTAACCAAACTCACTAAATTCTCCCCACAGGGCCACAAAATAATTTATAGTTTAAGTTAAGATTAAGGGGGTAGGCATCCAATAAGCCGCCTTGATCATTCTTCATCTTGAAAAATAGAAGTTGATTATTTAGGGAGCTTCAAATCCACCTACCAACCCACAGAAAAGAAAACCTGAGCGCGACAGAGACCCATTTCAGAGGGGGTTAGGCTTAGGCGCACTACAGGTAGGTATCAGTCAGGGCTACCTGACTTGGCTGATACTCGGTACTGTTAGCTGAATTACCAAGAAGCTCAAGACTCGAACACTCACGTGGGATGGTGGTACTTAGTGGCCAAAAACTAGGGCATGATTTCCCTATAAGTGACAGTGCAGGCAAGCGCCAGACCCTTTACCCTTACCTTCGTGGATTCTCTTCGGCTTATTGGGGGTGTCGCCAGCTCTTACGGGACGTTGTGCCAGCACTCGCAAGAAATATTTTCAAGTCCTAGTTACATTTGAGTGTGTGAGGATGAATAGGTCTTCTAAGATTTGAGTATCATACGCAAACAAACAAAAACCACTTTTTTGATTGCTTGATCACATAGAATTAATTTAAAGGGAAAAATTATTTTATTTTCGCTTTGTTATATGTATGTGACCATAATTTTTCTTTGATATTACACTCTATCCTCTCAAATTTTTCCAAAACCAGACCTAGTCGACACCAGGATGGACCCAACGGGACCTCGTTGATCTAGGCATCTTTTGGACCTCCCCCCATTACCGGGAGGGGTTCTATTAGGGTCTAGTGATTTGGCAGATTGGCAAGACAAATGATAGGGTAGCATTAGACCAAGCTTTGGAGTCCTAGGACTTAGCCTTCCTGGACTCAGAGATGGCTCTCTCTATGAAGCGAAGGATGTGAGCTTGTTCGCTTTGGTATATTTGATTTTAGGCTAGTTGTTAAGTATGTTTTGGTTTTTTTTGGTTTTTTGAGGGGGAAATGATCAAAAGGACAACAATAGATATGGAGTTTGTCAAATCAACTAGGCTATGGGGTCAAATAAGGTCGAGATTGTCTCAATGATGGATGAGGTATTACTGCAGGGTCGATTTGGTCGAGATAAATGGATTCTTTGGGTGAAAGTGAAATGAGATGGACACTAAGTTTGTGAAAGACAAAGAGATTTTAAGCATAAATAGTTAAACAACAAGAATTCATGAGTTAGGGCTAACCATTAGTCTCTATGAACGAAACTCAAACTGATAGATGCAGAAAATAAACAATCCAGTGATACATAGAAGTATAAGACCCTCTAACTTTGGGAAAATCACCTTCAGACTTTTGGGAAAACAAATAAGACAAACAAACAACTCAATCTATGAAGAGGGAACTCCTAAAAATAATATCTTGAGCTATCGGGAACATTGAAATAAGACTGCAAATCATGGACAAAGGACAAGATCGAAACAAGACCTCTTTGACTTAACTAAGGCAACCAATAATTCAGAGAGAGATTTTAGAAATGGAGTTTTGATTAGCTATGAGTAAGCAGGGCATACCGTGAATCATACTAGATAGCATACATAATAACCATTAATGAAAATGATAACAAGTTCTTAGGGTACCAAAGAGCAATTAAGAATTCTTTGACATAACCAAGAAAGATGAAAACATTTAAACTGTAATGAATCAGGAAATTTGAGGTGCCTCCATGGGCATATCTCAAACTTATTCTTTACTGAACTACAGCAAGCAATAAGCATGAAAACATGTATGATAAACTAAGAAAACATAACAGATAAGGAACACAATACCATTCACCAAGCCATGGAATCCTACATACAATCCTCCTCCACCATCAAAGTCAAGCAAGAGATCATCCACTTCATAAGACAAGTATTTCTTCAAAGCTTATAATGCTATGTATTTCTCTATAACATCAAGTTCAGCCTCTCGTTACAATGAATCCTCTTGGATTATATAGGCCAAAGAGGAAGAAACCCTCCTAGAGCAACTAGAAGGCCATTGGTCTAATACAAATATCTGATTTTGTCCTTGAGGCTTTGCAAAGCCCAAGGCACAAAATATCTTAAAAAATATCTATTTAAGCTAATAATAGAAATAAAATTGACTTTTAATCTCTAACATGAAGTTAAAAATAGCTTAACGCACATTTGGATGGCCACCTTCAGAAAACTGCTTTTTTAGCCAAAATGCTTCAGGAGCGTAGCAGTAGAAAGAAGCTTGTTTTGAAGATAACTTTTGAGGGACTTCCCAATGTTGAAACGAGGCCCGTGATAGCTCGTTGAAAATCCCTGGATGTCTAGTTTCTGGAACTACTTGGTTTTTCCTAAACTGATCCCTAGAAGTCTATCAAAAAGTGGACTGAGTGAAAAAACCCAAGAGGGTCTCATCTACTAATATGTGAGGCAGAAAGATGAATTTTGACTGATTTGTGCCTCTTTGGGGGACCAAAACACCTTCTTTTGATCTAAATTTTTTTGATTAGATGCCCTCAAATTTAATACATCCAAAAAAATAACTTTCATGAGCTGAGGATGCTCCTAGAAAACATGGCAGTGCCTAAAAAAATGTGCAATTAGGGCAAAAAAACACAAAAAACAAGATCATGTCAAAATTTGCTCAATTTTGGAAAGAAAACCCCTTATTGGTTCTTAGAAGCATGTAAGGAAGCTGAAGCCAAGATTTCAAGCCTAGATATGTCTTTTTCCCCTTTTTTCACCAGGCGCCTCCTTTGGGCAGTTTTGAGCCTTTCTTGAGCAATTTTGAGTTTGTTTGGGGCTGTTAGCTTTATCATCTCTTTTTGCTGCTTGACCATCTTCACTGCCTGTATGCGGGCTGCCTTGTTTACCCTCCTTGTTTTCTTGAATTTTTTGAGGTCTTCCTTCATTATGACTGTTTTCTTTGTCATTTTGCATGTTGTCACCTCCCTCATTGTTTTGAAATTGTTCTAGGCTGCCAACCTTTACCATCACTGTATTGAACTTCTTCTTGTGTGCTGCCTTTACCATGCTCACTGTTTTCAATTTTTTCACATGAGCTACTTCCATCATGACTGTCTTCATTGTCATTTTTCAAGATTCCATCATCTTCACTGTTTTCCTTACACTCCGTGTTTGGGCTGCCACCATGGTCACTACTTTGCTGGGAGGCGCTTTTTTCATTGTCCCTTTGATTGGTTTCATGAATTTGTTGAGGACTGTTGTGTTCCTCATCATTACTGCTTGCTTGAGGATTGTCACTATGTTTCTCATCACTTCTTTGAACCTCTTCCCTTTGCTCTTCATCATCACTACCCTGCTGCACTTCAGTTTGTTCTTCATCCTCACTAGTTGTATGTGGGTTGTCCCCATGCTCATTTTCACTGCTCTACTTAGGGCTACTTTGTTCTTCATCCTCACCACTTTGCTGAGTATCGCTATGTTCCTCATCATCACCAGCTTCATGCCTGCTTTCATAAGACTGCTCTTCCTCACTATCAATCATGGGTGATGTTTGCTTTTGAGGGGTAGATTGACTAGATGAAGGGGAGACATAGTGAGTGGAGGGTGAGGAGGACATATGAGATGGGCCATGAGATGAAAAAGCAGTAGCAAAATCCAGATGAGAAATGAAAGTCTCCAAAGAAACTCCTTTCTTTTCAAGATGGTGAAGGATGATGATTTTGATGAGAGAATGATGGAAAGACTAGCCTTTTGTTGAGCAGGAGGTCTCTTTTGGACAACGGAGGACATCTTGTCTATGCTTTTGTAGAGGAAGAAAGGGAGATTTAGCAACTGAGTTCTTGTGAAATGCATGAGAAGCCTGATGTGATAGGAATGAACTCAGGAATATCTCCCCTCACATGTGAAATATCTCATGATGGTTTTTATGAGGGGTGCATAACTGTTCAATAGATGAGAAAAGGGGAAAATAGCCTTGCATTCATTTTGGTAAGCTAGTTTCAAGAAGGGTTTGTAGTGGTCTAGGTCCAAATAGGTTTGTTTGAACCATTTCTCACCAAGATAGGGAATCTTGGTGGCCCTCGACACTGACCTAGGAGTGAGAACAAAATCAAGGCCTACTATGTGAACATGTTTTCCTTGTAGCCTCAGGGCGAACAACTGTGTTAAGGGGGCGTGATTGGTGACCTCCTGGACTTTTTGGAAAAAATCAAGGCACCCTACCTCATGAAAGTTGAAAAGGACTGAAGGGGAATCATTTAAATCTTTCACAGTTATAGGTTCAAATCTGTTGTGATACCCCCCTTTGGAGGCATAGTTGTTTAGGCTTTTACTTCACTCTCTTATCAAAACAGGTCTTTCAAATGAACTGAAAATAGATCTCTTCTTTAAGTACTGTATTTCTTTCTTAGCTAGAAAACAAGCTCCTTTTTCAATGAAAATAAGTTCCCTTCTCAAGAACTGTGTTTTTTCCTTGTTACTGAGTGGAAAGGCCTTCAAAATGAATCTGTCCTTTTCCTTTATGAGACTGTGTCCTATTTCATCTATTCATTTAAAACGGGTCTTTAAACTGTAAATAGGCCTCCTTTCTCAACAACCACTGTCTTTTTGTCTCTTAGTAAACATGATAGTTTTGAGAAAAAATATGTTTTCCCCCTTGATAGACTGTGTCTTTTTCTTAATAATTTTGATTCTAACACCTTTAAAATCAAAGAATTAGGTGAGGAAAACAAGAAATACCTCTTGAAGACGTGTTAGTTGCTTTTGGAGATGAATTCCCTATGAAAAATTCTGTTTTTTGGCAATTTTGAGGGTTTATGAGGATGGCAGCCACCTCCCTTTAGCATGGGCTCGGGTGGTCAAAACTCCGTTCAGAGGTGGCCCGGGGCAAACGCGTTGTGTGTTGTTGATTGAACGTCGGGCGGTGGGCCGTTCAAAAGTGGCCCGGGAAAACGCGTCGCGTGTTGATGACTGAACATCGAGCGCTACACAAGCGCGTCGCGTCGCCTTACATGCGCATCACGTCCTATGAAAAATACTTCTGCAAACACCTATAGGTGTGTCAAAGCAACTTTTAGGTGCGTCGCGTGTTGGAAAACCGTATGAAAACTTGCCCAGGTTTTTACAAATCACTCTCTCCTCAGTTAGCTTCACAATAGAATGTAAAACGCTCACTTTGAGAGCTTTATAGCTCTTTTCAAAATGTTTTTGAACATTTTTTCCCTCCCTTTGGTGACTTCTTATTTTTGCCTTTGTGCATTTGGAAAAACAAGGTAGGGACCTTTTATCCTTTTGGAAGAAAAACCCTTATGATGACTGTGTTAATGTTTGAAGAAAGAGGTTACCTTTTACCAACTGCTTTATATCTTTTAAGCTGCCCTTCTCAACACTGTGATGTGTTTATCTCCGCTCATCAGTGAAGGAGGTCCTTTCAAAACACTTTCTGGGCACTTCTTTGATAATTTTAGGTTTCAACTTTTATGTATCCAAGCTCTGCCTATCAAGAAAGTTTTCCTCAAAACTGTGACCTTTTCCTTATCATTTGAAAAAGGCTTACATAAACACCACTGCTGCAGCCTCTCAACACCATTATGTAAATCCTCTGTTTATGATGTGAAGGAGATCTTTTCATAAGTGTTTTCTCTGTTTATCATTTAAAGAAGGTCTTCTATTTTTGAAAAGGTTGTCTATGGGCCCTCTACTTATCATGAAGGAGGCAATGTTTGACAAATTACATGGGTGCTTATTTGACCTCTGTTAACCAACTGAAAAATGTCCATGAACAAACTGTTTGTGGCTCTTTAGACAAACAATGTTTATCATTCAAAAGAGACCCTGTGCCTGTCATTCAAGGGAGGCTTATTTAGGATTGTAAGGGGTGCCATTTATTCTCTGGAAGGAGGTCTTTAATCTAACAGTTTTAACCCTTGAGAAAGGCTACCTGTTCCAAATCTAGGCCCTCTGAGACTATGCCTTTACCCTTTGCCTATCTTTTAAAGGATGCTTCAAAAAAAAAAGTCTTTGTGACCCTTCAGACCTACTATAAGGCCCCCTACTTATTTACTGATGGAGGTCCCTAAAACTATAAAACTTCATTTATTTATTATCTAGCACTCGTTCGTTTGTTTGTAAAATATAAATAGAAAAGCAAATATCAATTCGTATTTTATCCTCATGAAATTATTTTAACCATCATGCCCTTTGTTTTATGAGGACCCGCGTAATGTATATCCATTTTGCATAAAATCACTGTGAATCTTCAGGAGTAAATAATGTGCTTTTTAAATGGTGAGCGCTCACTGCGATGTATCTTTGAACTAACTCTTTCCCTTGACTGTGTTTTCAGGGGTAGTGAAATTGTTTGTGACAGTCTTTCAAAGTTTAGTTCATGATAAGGTATAAGAAGCAGTTGTCCTTCTTATACCTTCACTATGATGCCTAATTTGCTTTAAATCTCTTTTTTCCAGAAGACTATCATTGTTGGTTGCATAAGGCTGATTTGTAGGGCTGGCCACAATATGCACTTTCTCTGACTTCCATAGTAAACTAACACAGCATGAAACCTTCTCCTGAGGTGCTCTTTTTGCTCACACTATGCTTAGTGTCATCAATCTGTACACCCCTGCAGAGATGCATTGACAGATGACTTTTGATCCTTGGAGAGCCTTCTTGATGTATCATGAAATCATGCTTGAAATAATCCTTTTTCTTTAGTCATGGAACTTCTTTCAATATTTCTTCTTGAATTGAAATTTTGTGAGTTTTGCTTGAAACAAAACAAAACAACCTCTTTGATGGTGTGTGACCTAGGGATAGACAAGGGTTATGTTTTGAAACATAATAAGACATGATGGCTGACTGATATTGAAGACAGGGTTTTGGCTCAAAACTGTCTTGCCAAGGATTTTTCCCTAAAACACCACCACTTAGACCTACAGATTTTGTCACAGCTCTTGAATGGCTTCTTAGGCATGAGTAGGTTATCATATGATAGGATGATCAGGGATTGAGGGGTAGTCACTTTGTCAAATGTTGGACAGTGGGTTGTACGAAAAACAAAGGATTTTGATGGTAGAGAGACAAACTTATAATCAGCTATAGACAGGGAGGCTTTGTTGAATTGTAGGGCCCCCTACTTATTTACTGATGGAGGTCCTTAAAACTATAAAACTTCATTTATTTCAAAACTTTGACCCCTGTCTGTTTGTTTGAAAAATATAAATAGAAAGCAACAGTGAATCTTTGGTATTTATCCTTGATGAAATTATTTGAATCATAATTCCCTTTGCTTTATGAGGACCTGTCAGTAATGTATATCCCTTTTGCATAAAATCACTATGAATATTCAGGAGTAAATAATGTACTTTGTAAATGGTGAGGCTTCATCAAGGATATCTTGAACTAATCCTTCGATCAGAGCTAGGTAGAAATTGTTTGTGACAATATTTCAAAGTTTAGTTCATGATAAGGTATAAGAAGCAGCTATCCTTCTTATACCTTCACTATGATGCTTAATTTTCTTTAAAGCTCTTTTTGCCAGAAGACTATCACTGTTGGTTGCATAAGGCTGATTTGTAAGGCTGGCCACAATCTGCACTTTCTCTGACTTCCATAGTAAACTGACACAACATGAAACCTTCTCCTGAGGTGATCTTTTTGCTCACAATTTGCTTAGTGTCATCAATCTGTACACCCCTGCAGAGATGCATTGATAGATGAATTTTTATCCTTGGAGAGCCTTCTTGATGAATCATGAAATCATGCTTGAAATAATCCTTTTTCTTTAGTCATGGAACTTCTTTCAATATTTCTTCTTGAATTGAAATTTTGTGAGTTTTGCTTGAAACAAAACAAAGTGACTTCTTTGATGGTGCATGACCTAGGGATAGACAAGGTTATGTTTTGACAAATAATAAGACATGATGGATGACTGATATTTAAGATAGGGTTTTGGCTCAAAACAGTCTTGCCAAGGAGTTTTCACTAAAACACCACCACTTAGACCTACAGATTTTGTCACAGCTCTTGAATGGCTTCTTAGGCATGAGTAGGTTAGCACATGACAGGATTATCAGGGATTGAGGGGTAGTCACTTTTTCAAATGTTGGACAGTGGGTTGTATGAAAAACAAAGGATTTTGATGGTAGAGAGACAAACATATAATCATCTATAGACAGGGAGGCTTTGCTGAATTATGATAGGTAGGGAAACTGAAGACTATTCTCATCATAGGCTGAAAAGGAGGGGTAGGAAGACAAAAATTTGTTTGAGGTGTTTTCTGGATGACAAAATTGACAAATTGAGAATAGTTTCTAGAAAACTCAGCCAAGGAATCTAGTCATCAAAACAGGCGAAAATACTGATGACTAACAGTGGCTCCATTTGGGGAGGGCGACTCCTTTTCAGGAGGTGTCCAGAATTGCAAATCTCTGGCTTTTGAAGACCAGTGCCTTATCCATTGGCGCAAATTTCTCTCTTTCTTGATGCTATTTTTGAAAATTTACTGCATGATTAGCATCAAAGTCATCTCTACCTACCCAGCTATATTTCCTAACATATTTTCTTCTTTAGGTGCATTTGGACTAGCAACCCTTTGACATGATATTTTTGAAAAAAGAAAAAATATCTAATTCTACACTTATATCTTCTGGGTGTTCAGATTAAACTGACGAACTCCTTTTATTCTCTACCTATGCTAGATCGACTGTCAAGATTAAGTTGTTTGAAAAGATTTCATTCACTAAACTAAAACATGAAATTGAAAAAAAAGACCAAATCAGGATTAGACGGTCTGATTTTTCATGTGTTTGTGGCATAAAAGACAAGTTGCACTCAAATATTATTTTCGCACAAAATGAGATTTAGAAAAATCAGGGCTAGGATACATAGTTTTTTTTCATCCCTGTTTTCCTCTTTGGTTCTCTTTTGAGCGTGTGGAACCAGTATCTTTTCCTAATCTACTTTCATCGATAAGTCAAGCTTACACAATTTGACTATCACTTCTTTCACTAACTTATCAGCAATCAATTTAAAACATGTCCAGTTATGATTAGGCTAAATAACTGAACAAGATATCTTTTAAGCACTAGCAGTGGCATTTAGACTTGCGCACTTTTAGCATGACTATTTTTTGGGTATGGGGTGTTACCGCTGTTTTAGAAACTGCCCTCTTTTTCTACTTTTCCTATTGTTTTTGTATTTTTCTGTTTTTTACTTTTTCTTCAAATAATATAGAACTAAAAAGATGCTCACAAGGCTGAGCTTATTTTTCATACCTATCTATCTATCCTAATCTAACCTATACATAATATACATTCATTTAGTGAAATCTCTTTTCCAACAAAGCCAATCAAGCAGATGATTCCATGAGGGGTTTTGTTTCGGCTTTTTCAGAGTGCTGAAGAAATAAAAAGGCCACTTCCACCTTAGTTGTTTTTGAACATTAGTGCCTAAAATTTTTCTCACACTCTGCAACAGACTGTTCTGGGCGGAACACACTACTCCTTCAGACTTATCAAGGAAAACAACAAATGGATCTTGGAATAATACCTGATCTAGAGGATTTTATATATAAGCTTCATTCAGGACTACTCTTTCTTCCACTTGGCTATGTTTGGGACTCTCTTGAAAAAAAAACTCTTCCCCTTGCTCATGATCACTTGAACTGTCAAAATCATCATATATTGCAGTGTAGTTTTCTTTCCAAGCCGATGTGTTTTGATTAAGTGGAATGAAAACTGTGTGAAGGTCATCATGTTGATGAGCAGGGATACACTTTGGCAGTAAATTCTCTTGAGAGGATAGTGTGACAACTCTCATGTGATTATCAACCTCTATTTCTTCATCTGCAATTTGTAACTCAATGGATTTTGGTGGCTGCAAATCCTTAGTTAAGGAGGATTGCATGTCCAAAATTATTTCCTCAACCATTTTAGGAGAAGGCTTCTCATTTACAACTTGCTCAAGAATTTCATTATTCTCCTCAACCTCATCATCAAAGTTGAAATACTATTGATTTCCAATTATGTGAACGTTATTTCTGATGGACTGGAGTGAAGTAGAGCAAAGAGTCAGAGACTATTCACTTACTTCTAAACTCTCAAGGCTTTCCTCATCAATGTCATAGGTGACCTGCAATGGCTGCTTACTTTTTTTAACCTGATGATAATGAACTTCGTCCCATAAATCAACTGTTGATTGCTCTGCAAGGTTAGTTTCTATTTGGATATCATAATCATCAACATATTGATCAAACCTTAGATAATCATTAATATAAGTAAGGTCACCAGCCATGCATATTGGAGTGTCAGATTTCTTCTCTTCAAATTGATTTACAAATCTATTTTTTGACTCATGGTATGCAAGATTAACAGGAGAATGATCAGAAAATTTTTGGTCATATGAAGCTTTAGATGTTGTCTGCATGTTTATAAGTTGATCTATCTCCTCTTCAGTTAAAAAGGGAGGCATTTTCATCTCTCTTTGGATATATCTACAATAAAGAGGATAAATGTCTTTTTGGGCCTCACCTACGAGAGATGATGAATCATCACTTGTGCCTTTAGAGAGATCCTGTGGGTTCTCTTCCATTTCTTGATTGTTTTCATCTTCAACCAATTCTTCATGATGTTCGGGATAGTTAGCATGTAATTCATGAGTTGCTTCTGATATATTTTCAGGAGGCCAATTTGCTCGTATGAACTCAAATGACTCAAAGCATAAAGGTAGAGATCCTAAAGGTTTTGATTTTTCTTCTATTTCAGATTTGAATTCATCCTCAATAAAATCTTACTTATGTTTAGGATAATAATCATGGGATTCATGAGTTGCCTCTGATAGATTCTTAGGAGGCCAATTTGCTTGTATGAACTGAAATGACTCAAAGCATAAAGGTAGAGATCCTACAGGTTTTGATTTTTCTTCCATTTCAGATTCTTTGATTTCAAGATGGCTGATAGATTCTTTAGAGCATTCCTCTATGTTCTTATTTGCAACTTTATCATTAGGCATATTTTGTTTGTTACTCTTGTCTTGTAATGGTTGAGTGTGTTCCTCCCGAGGAAAAAGTGTAGGTTGGTTTGAATAAGCAGTGTTAACCTTAACTTTGTGTCTTTCTCTTTTCCTGTCAAGTAGATGCATCAGTTTGCTGAATATATATACCAATTTTTCCAACTTTTCCACTGTGTTCTCACTTGAATCCATCTTTGTTTACCAGAAAGAGTTACTGTTTCCTTTCAACCAGTCTAGATTTTTCTACTAGTGGAGTCTTTTGGTCTATTCAGAGTTGTGGAGTTTCCAAGTGGAAGATTTGAAATTTGCTATCCACCATCAGCATGATTGGGATTGCTCAATGCATTCCCAGGAGATTTTATAAGGACTAGTGGAGTAATAGGCCTACTGGAGGCTAGTGGAGTTTTCAGGTGGATGTTTTTAGTTTCTCTGAGGGTATATGTGTATGGTCCACCACTTTAGTTGTTTTGAGGGTATATGTGTATGGTCCACCACTTTAGTTGTTTTGAGGGTATATGTGTATGGTCCACCACTAATACTGATAAGAAAAAACCAATCTAAGGATGTTTTGGGGTTTTTCTTAGTTTCTTTATGTAGCCCTAAGCTTTGTAAGAGTGTTCTATAGCTGAATCATCATTTTGCTAAGATGGTGAAAGAGTTAGTTTCTACTCTTCAGACAACACTTAAGTTTTCTAAGTTTGACTGAGATCTTGAGAGGTCCTAAAGGATACTTAGGATGTTTTGACTCAAGGTCCCACCTTGATCGCCATTATGTTAGGGTCCAATGATTTGGTAGATCGGCAAGCCAAATGATAAGGTAACATCAGACCAAGCTTTGGAGTCCTAGGACCTAGCCTTCCTGGACTCAGAGAGGGCTCTCTTTATGAAGCAAAGGATGTGAGCTTGTTCGCTTTGGTATATTTGATTTTAAGCTAGTTGTTAAGTATGTTTTGGTTTGTTTTGGTTTTTTGAGGGGGAACTGATCAAAAGGACAACAATAGATATGGAATTTGTCAAATCAATTGGGCTATGGGGTCAAATAAGGTCGAGACTGTCTCAATGATGGACGAGGTATTATTGTAGGGCTGATTTGGTCGAGATAAATGGATTCTTTGGGTGAAAGTGAAATGAGATGGACACTAAGTTTGTGAAAGAAAAAGAGATTTTAAGCATAAATAGTTAAACAACAAGCATTCATGAGTTAGGGCTGACCATTAGTCTCTATGAACGAAACTCAAACTGATAGATGCAAAAAATAAACAATCCAGTGATACATAGAAGTATAAAACCCTCTAACTTTGGGAAAATCACCTTTAGACTTTTGGAAAAACAAATAAGACAAACAAACAACTCATATGAAGAGGGAACTCCTAAACATCATATCTTGAGCTATCGGTAACTTTGAAATAAGACTGCAAAGCATGGACAAAGGGCAAGATCAAAACATGACCTCTTTGACTTAACTAAGGCAACCAATAATTCAGAGAGAGATTTCAGAAATGGAGTTTTGATTAGATATGAGTAAGCAAGGCATACCGTGAATCATACTAGACAACATACATAATAACCATTAATGAAACTGATAACAAGTTCTTAGGGTACCAAAGAGCAATTAAGAATTCTTTGACATAACCAAGAAATATGAAACATTTAAGCTGTAATGAATCAAGAAATTTGAGGTGCCTCCATGGGCATATCTCAAACTTATTATTTACCTAACTACAGCAAGCAATAAGCATGAAAACATGTATGATAAACTAAGAAAACATAACAGATAAGGAACACAATACCATTCACCAAGCCATGGAATCCTACATACAATCCTCCTCCACCATCAAAGTCAAGCAAGAGATCATCCACTTCATAAGACAAGTATTTATTCAAAGCTCATAATGCTATGTATTTCTCTATAACATCAAGTTCAGCCTCTGGTTACAATGAATCCTCTTGGATTATATAGGCCAAAGAGGAAGAAACCCTCCTAGAGCAACTAGAAGGCCATTGGTCTAATCCAAATATCTGATTTTGTCCTTGAGGCTTTGTAAATCCCAAGGCACAAAATATCTTAAAAAATATCTATTTAAGCTAATAATAGAAATAAAATTGAATTTTAATCTCTGACATGGAGTTAAAAATATCTTAACGCACATTTGGAAGGCCACCTTCAGAAAACTGCTTTTTTAGCCAAAATTCTTCAAGAGCGTAGCAGCATAAAAAATCTTGTTTTGAAGATAACTTTTGAGGGACTTCCTAATGTTGAAACGAGGCCCGTGATAGCTCGTTGGAAATCCCTAGATGTCTAGTTTCTAGAACTACTTGGTTTCTCCTAAACTGATCCCTAGAAGTCTATCAAAAAGTGGATTGAGTGAAAAAACCTAGGAGGGTCTCATCTGCTAATATGTGAGGCAGAAAGATGAATTTTGACTGATTTGTGCCTCTTTGGGGGACCAAAACACCTTCTTTTGATCTAAAAATTTGTGATTAGATGCCCTCAGATTTAATACATCCAAAAAAATAACTTTCATGAGCTGAGGATGCTCCTAGAAAACATGGCAGCGCCTAGAAAAATGTGCAATTAGGGCCAAAAAACACAAAAAACAAGATCATGTCAACATTTGCTCAATTTTGGCGAGCAAACCCCTTATTGGTTCTTAGAAGCATGCAAGGAAGCTAAAGCCAAGATTTCAAGCCTAGATATGTATTTTTCCCCTTTTTTCACCAGGCACCTCCTTTGGGCATTTTTTAGCCTTTCTTGAGCAATTTTGAGTTTGTTTGGGGTTGTTAGCTTTATCATCTCTTTTTGCTGCTTGACCATCTTCATTGCCTGTATGTGGGCTGCCTTGTTTACCCTCCTTGTTGTCTTGAATTTGTTGAGGGCTGCCTTCATTATGACTCTTTTCTTTGTCATTTTGCATGTTGTCACCTCCCTCACTGTTTTGAAATTGTTCTAGGCTGCCAACCTTACCATCACTGTATTGAACTTCTTCTTGCGTGTTGTCTTTACCATGCTCATTGTTTTAAATTTTTTCACATGAGCTACTTCCATCATGACTGTCTTCATTGTCATTTTTCAAGATTCCATCATCTTCACTGTTTTCCTTAGACTTTATGTTTGGGCTGCCACCATGGTCACTACTTTGCTGGGAGGCGCTTTTTTCACTGTCCCTTTGATTGGTTTCATGACTTTGTTGAGGACTATTGTGTTCCTCATCATTACTGCTTGCTTGAGGATTGTCACTCTGTTTCTCATCACTTCTTTGAACCTCTTCCCTTTGCTCTTCATCATCACTACCCTGCTGCTCTTCAGTTTGTCCTTCATCCTCACTAGCTGTATGTGGGTTGTCCCCATGCTCATTTTCATTGCTCTTCTTAGGGCTGCTTTGTTCTTCATCCTCACTACTTTGCTGAGTATCACTATGTTCCTCATCATCACCAACTTCATGCCTGCTTTCATAAGACTGCTCTTCCTCACTATCAATCATGGGTGATGTTTGCTTTTGAGGGGTAGATTGACTAGATGAAGGGGAGACATAGTGAGTGGAGGGTGAGGAGGACATATGAGATGGGCCATGAGATGAAAAGGCAGTAGAAAATATAGATGAGAAATTAAAGTCTCCCAAGAAACTCCTTTCTTTTCAAGCTGGTGAAGGATGATGATTTTGATGAGAGAATGATGGAAAGACTAGCCTTTTGTTGAGCAGGAGGTCTCTTTTGGACAACGGAGGACATCTTGTCTATGCTTTTGTAGAGGAAGAAAGGGAGATTTAGCAACTGAGTTCTTGTGAAATGCATGAGAAGCCTGATGTGATAGGAATGAACTCGGGAATATCTCCCCTCACATGTGAAGTATCTCATGATGGTTTTCATGAGGGGTGCATAACTGTTCAATAGATGAGAAAAGGGGAAAATAGCCTTGCATTCATTTTGGTAAGCTGGTTTCAAGAAGGGTTTGTAGTGGTCTAGGTCCAAATAGGTTTTTTTGAACCATTTCTCACCAAGATAGGGAATCTTGTTGGCCCTCGACACTGACCTAGGAGTGAGAACAAAATCAAGGCCTACTATGTGAACATGTTTTCCTTGCAGCCTCAGGGTGAACAACTGTGTTAAGGGGGGGTGATTGGTGACCTCCTGGAATTTTTGGAAAAAATCAAGGCACCCTACCTCATGAAAGTTGAAAAGGACTGAAGGGGAATCATTTAACTCTTTCACAGTTATAGGTTCAAATCTGTTGTGATACCCCCCTTTGTTGACCTTGTTTGGAGGCATAGTTGTTTAGGCTTTCCTTCACTCTCTTATCAAAACAGGTCTTTCAAATGAACTGAAAATAGATCTCTTCTTTAAGTACTGTATTTCTTTCTTAGCTAGAAAACAAGCTCCTTTTTCAATGAAAATAAGTTCCCTTCTCAAGAACTGTGTTTTTTCCTTGTTACTGAGTGGAAAGGCCTTCAAAATGAATTTGTCCTTTTCCTTTATGAGACTGTGTCCTCTTTCATCTATTCATTTAAAACATGTCTTTAAACTGTAAATAGGCCTCCTTTCTCAACAACCACTGTCTTTTTGTCTCTTAGTAAACATGATAGTTTTGAGAACAAACTATGTTTTCCCCCTTGATAGACTGTGTCTTTTTCTTAATAATTTTGATTCTAACACCTTTAAAATCAAAGACTTAGGTGAGGAAAACAAGAAATTCCTCTTGAAGACGTGTTAGCTGCTTTTGGAGATGGATTCCCTGTGCAAAAGTCTATTTTTTGGCAATTTTGAGGGTTTATGAGAATGGCAGCCACCTCCCTTTAGCATGGGCCCGGGCGGTCAAAACTTCGTTCAGAGGTGGCCCGGGGCAAACGCACCACGTGTTGGTGATTGAACGTCGAGTGGTGGGCCATTCAGAAGTGGCTCGAGCAAACGCGCCACGTGTTGATGACTGAATGTTGGGCACTGCACAGGCGCGTCATGTCGCCTGACAGGCACGTCGCGTCCTGTGAAAAATACTTCTGCGAACACCTACAAGCGCGTCGCGTGTTGGAAAATTGTATGAAAACTTGCTCGGGTTTTGAAAAATCACTCTCTCCTTAGTCAGCTTCACAATATAATGTAAAACGTTCACTTTGAGAGCTTTATAGCTCTTTTCAAAATGTTTTTGAATGTTTTTTCCCTCCCTTTGGTGACTTCTTATTTTTTCCTTTGTGCTTTTGGAAAAACAAGGTAGGAACCTTTTTTCCTTTTGGAAGAAAAAACCTTATGATGACTGTGTTAATGTTTGAAGAAAGAGGTTACCTTTTAGCAACTGCTTTATATCTTTTAAGCTGCCCTTCTCAAAACTGTGATGTGTTTATCTCTGCTCATTAGTGAAGGAGGTCCTTTCAAAAAACTTTCTGGGCACTTCTTTGATACTTTTAGGTTTCAACTTTTATGTATCCAAGCTCTGCCTATCAAGAAAGTTTTCCTCAAAACTGTGACCTTGTCCTTATCATCTGAAAAAGGCTTACATAAACACCACTACTGCAGCCTCTCAACACCATTATGTAAATCCTCTGTTTATGATGTGAAGGATGTCTTTTCATAATTTTTTTCTCTGTTTATCATTTAAAGAAGGTCTTCTATTTTTGAAAAGGTTGTCTGTGTGCCCTCTACTTATCATGAAGGAGGTAATGTTTGAAAAAATGCATGGGTGCTTATTTGACCTCTGTTAACCAACTAAAAAATGTCCATGAACAAACTGTTTGTGGCTCTTTAGAAAAAATATGTTTATCATTCAAAAGAGATCTTGTGTCTGTCATTCAAGGGAGGCTTCTTTAGGACTGTGAGGGGTGCCCTTTCTTCTCTGGAAGGAGGTCTTTAATCTGATAGTGTTAACCCTTGAGAAAGGCTACCTGTTCCAAATCTGGGCCCTCTGAGACTTTGCCTTTACCCTCTGCCTATATTATGAAGCAGGCTTCTAAAAAAACAGTCTTTGTGACCCTTCAGATATTATTTACTGATGGAGGTCCTTAAAACTATAAAACTTCATTTATTTCAAAACTTTGACCCCTGTCTATTTGTTTGAAAAATATAAATAGAAAGCAACAGTGAATCTTTGGTATTTATCCTTGATTAAATTATTTGAATCATAATTCCCTTTGCTTTATGAGGACCTGTCAGTAATGTATATCCCTTTTGCATAAAATCACTGTGAATATTCAGGAGTAAATAATGTACTTTGTAAATGGTGAGTGCTCACTGCGATGTATCTTTGAACTAACTCTTTTCCTTGACTGTGTTTTCAGGGGTAGTGAAATTGTTTGTGACAATATTTCAAAGTTTAGTTCATGATAAGGTATAAGAAGCAGCTATCCTTCTTATACCTTCACTATGATGCCTAATTTTCTTTAAAGCTCTTTTTGCCAGAAGACTATCATTGTTGGTTGCATAAGGCTGATTTGTAGGGCTGGCCACAATCTGCACTTTCTCTGACTTCCATAGTAAACTGATACAGCATGAAACCTTCTCCTGAGGTGTTCTTTTTGCTCACAATTTGTTTAGTGTCATCAATCTGTACACCTCTGCAGAGATGCATTGATAGATGACTTTTTATCCTTGGAGAGCCTTCTTGATGTATCATGAAATCATGCTTGAAATAATCCTTTTTCTTTAGTCATGGAACTTCTTTCAATATTTCTTCTTGAATTGAAATTTTGTGAGTTTTTCTTGAAACAAAACAAAGCGACCTCTTTGATGGTGCATGACCTAGGGATAGACAAGGGATATGTTTTGACAAATAATAAGACATGATGGATGATTGATATTTAAGATAGGTTTTTGGCTCAAAACAGTCTTGCCAAGGAGTTTTCACTAAAACACCACCACTTAGACCTACAGATTTTTTCACAGCTCTTGAATGGCTTCTTAGGCATGAGTAGGTTATCACATGACAGGATGATCAGGGATTGAGGGGTAGTCACTTTTTCAAATTTTGGACAGTGGGTTGTATGAAAAACAAAGGATTTTGATGGTAGAGAGACAAACATATAATCATCTATAGACAGGGAGGCTTTGCTGAATTGTGATAGGTAGGGAAACTAAAGACTATTCTCATCATAGGCTGAAAAGGAGGGGTAGGAAGAAAAATATTTGTTTGAGGTGTTTTCTGGATGACAAATAAAAAAATTGAGATTAGCTTCTAGAAAACTCACCGAAGGAATCTAGTCATCAAAACATGCAAAAATATTGATGACTAATAAGTTCCAGGTCTTTCATCATTTAGGTGTCAAAGATGGAATGTTGACACCATTATTGGTTCATCCTTTATTGGGGCAGTCGTAGTTGGGAACCTTGGTCGGTCTCCCAACACCACACCACATACCACTCCTCCCATGACCCCTAGAGGGCAGAGCTGTGCTAACCATTCGAGAAGCCAGTCGAATACACAACAGGGTACGTCACAGAACAACCCTCTTCCTAACCAGAACTTTGTGTTTTTTCACATTGCAATGGTGTCAACCTCCTAGTCACCTTTCTTAGCTTCGTTGAATCTACCCGATTTAACCAAGCTAATGAATGACCCCATCGCACACAACCCTACATGGCCTCCCATGCACACAAAGCTCCCTTCGAATATTCAAAAATTCGAAGGAAAGTAAGTGAAAGACCTAGGTAATCATGTCATGACCTTCCACTTGTGGTGCTCATCGAACAGTATCATCGACAACACTATTCAATTGAGATTATTTCAACGCACTCTAACAAGAGTAGTCGCGAATTGGTATGTGGAGCAACCCTCTGATTCACATGGAACCTTTATCACTCTCGCTACTGCATTCCTAACATATTTTCAGTTACCCATTCACCATGATTTTGGAATGTAATTACTAACACATTTTAGACAAACCCCCACCGTCCATATCTCAGACCATCTCCATGAATGAAGGCGGCGTCGTAGTTTATTTAAAGCTAAACTTGACAATCGGGTTCTCTTAGATTTTTTCCTGAAAACTCTCACGACAGAGATTTCAAAGGATGTGGCACAGCAAAAGCCCATATCCGAAGGGGACGCCATCAACAAAGCCCAACAACTTGAGCTGATTTATACACAGTCGGGATAAATTTACAATATCCTGTTGAACGCCCCGCGCCTGCAAACTTATCAAGAATTGTCAGGCGCGACGAACTCTGTAGATGGGCTAATTGGGTCACTGACCCAAGGTTACCTAGGCAGCAGTAGTCAAAATCCTGGTTACACGTATAGTTCTACCCAGAACATACCTCAGCCCAGCGTTCAAAGTCATCATATGCCTCAGCAAAATTTGAACAATAGGGTGCAAGTGTATCACCATGGAGGACCTTATCCTCTGGCTCAGGGGACCCAGTACGTAGAGAGAAACACTGATGAAAGAGCTCCCCTCCAATATCCAGGTGCAAACCAGGGACCGCGTTATGCTCAGTCCCCAACACAAGACCTGCCTATGCAGACCAATGCTCAGGTGAACTTTTTGCAGCCATCCCAAAACCAACCACACCAATATAACCAAGAGAACTACCCTCCTAATGTGGTGAAGAAAAAAGAAAAAAACAAGCCAAAATGGAATCCTAGACAGGGGGGAAACAACCAGCAATGCCCACCGTGATCCCAGGTTGGAGGCAACTCCAATCGAAATCAGAGCCAGAAGCTAAGAAATGCCCAACGGCAGAGAAAAAATCCACCTCTTCAAACAAACCATTCTTGTTCGATATGTGGTGAGTACGGCCACTATACTCACCACTGTCCCGATCTCCCTGAGTTGAAGAAGCTATAGAGTAACCGAGGACAAGGATGATCTTCCCAGCAAATAGCTGTGATGCAAGAACCTTTCCCCCATCAAGGAACGATCAACACTCAACAACAAAATCCAAACGAATTCGAGAAAATTAGCGATGAAATCTACATGATTGGCGAAGAGATGTTTTTCCAAACAAGGAATTGCAATTACAACACCCCACCAGACACCAATATGTCAGGGGCAAGTACTAATGCACCGACTGCACCTTTGACCATTTCAAAGATGCCTATAGAACCATTGCCAAAGATGGCAACGTGACCCAATAAGCGAGCAGGAAACTACTCCAAAGTGGCCCATAATTATAGCATCGTGGACGACTTAGCACAATCTCCCGCTGTTATGTCATCTTTGGAAGTATTGCAGTCATGCCCAAAAAAACAGAAAACCTTACTTTCCATGTTAGGCACTATCAACCCTGCTGATACACGCCTAATGGATTTTGACTTAGACAAAGCCACCCCTAGGCTTTCTTCCATGGTCACCTTCCAGATACTAGTGTTGGTCTAGAATATCACTATTCACCGATGTATCATTGATGAAGGTGCATCCACATGCATCATGTCAACAAATGTTTGGCATAAGTTAGGGTCTCCCCAACTAAAACCCTTAGTCATCACACTTAGAGCATATGACGGTCGTCCTTCAACCCCCGTCAGCCTCTACCAAAACGTCCCAGTCTGTTTAGCCGGAAAGATGGTCCATATAGACATTGAAGTCTTGGATGCTCACTTGGACTACAATATATTCCTTGGGTGGAGTTATATGTATGCCATGTCAGCCATACCCTCCTCTGTCTTCTGCATTATGATGTTCCCCCACGAGGACTGCATCATTACTGTAGAGCAATTGAAGCATAGCGAGAAGCGACCCCTAACAAAAAATGATGTAATTCTACCCTATGTAGATAAATCCTCGGATACACTCTCATGGTACTAAGAAAGTGGCCCTGGCCAATTCAAATTGTCGTCTGTTCTAGGGTCATTCCTAGGAGATCCTCCCATTACCCCTGAGTCATCACCCGATGTCACAAGGGCTTCGGTGTGTATGATGTCCACATCAAGCACCAAAGCTAGTCAGAAAATAGACACAAGTAGTAATGGCACTGATTCATCAGCCACGATAGCCTCTCTAGCCTACGCCGCTTCCCAAACCCCTTTCCTCTACCCCCCAGCTGGTTTTGTCTCCCAGTAGGTTTTGGAAACACTGATGTTACCAAACATATCATTGGCAATACCATTTTGGTATCTCATCCCCCCTCTGGGAACGGGAGCCACTCACATCACTACCACAGGTTTGAAGCCCCTCAGTCTCGAGGAGCTCCCACTTGTCCAAGAAATGGTGGAAACCACCCCTACAAAGGAAATTTCCATTGCAAAACCAATGATTATGGCTAAGAAAACCCAGAAAAGAGGAAAGAAGATGGAGACTCCTGCCTTACAATGGGAATCACCAGTCTGCGCCATATGCGATGTAATAGGACAGCCTACCCATATATGCCCAGAGTTGGATGAATTAAAACCACTCCTTGGCTCTGAGATATACATTGCGATGTCGTGTTCCCGTAAAAAGGAACCTAGCACCAAAGGTAAATGCAAATCATTTGTACCAATCACGCATGCTCTCTCTGCAGCAACTACGGGCACTATACCCATCATTTCCTAGAGCTCCCGCGATATAGGGATGCCTTACATGCCATCGAGAGATCCTATCAAGAGGATCCCTCCACCCAGGCATCCGGAAATGAACCTCATACCATCCTATGCCTACAGGAAGAACGAAGGGCACCAGAAAGACCCCCAGTCATGTCGTTGTTAGAAAATTATATATTATTGAGCAATGCAACACATAAAATATGCAGAAAATACAAGCACACAAAAAACACATAAAACCAGAGAGACATAGATATACGTGGTTCACCCAGTTTGGGCTACGTCCACCCTGAACAGCCAGTCCTTCCTTTCTATTATCCAGCAAAATGAAAAGACAAAACCTACAGCAGATCCGTTGTAATATCCTCTGTTCTTTCTCACAGTCTCCCTCTTTGTTTCTCGCTCCGAGAATACACATACAATACACAGCCGCAATACAATGCCCTCATAAAAGCGAGGGGTTGCCTTCTAGGAAAAAAAACCCTAAACTAAACATAACTTCTACCGTCGGATCATTTGCCTAATGAACAGCCCAGATTGACTAGAAATTACTATACTTTTACAAGGCAAATTTTCACCTGTTTTTAGCTTCGGGGGCGCTGCCCCCGAAAGCCCTCGCCAGGGGGGGCTCCGAAAAGCGCTGCCGCCCCCCCCTGGACCCCCCACGGCAGCGATTAATTACGGGCGGTGTTGCCGCCCCTTTTAAGGTACAGGGTTCCAATGCTGTGATACAAAGTAAACAAGATAATCAGGCTCCACACCCAACACCCTCTTGTTATACGCTGCACACTATGTGATGAATGTGGTCACTTCCTCGAAGATTGCAGCCCTAGAACTCATCCATAGATGGTATACTATAGAAATGGTGTACTACGTTGGATTGCGGGAAATTCAATTCACATGCCCTTTATGCACCGAGAATCACCTTCTCAAAAATTGTCACTATATCCACCGATTCCGGCTAGCCCTCGCTAGTTTACACTCAACCATAGTCCGCCTCTCCCAAGAAGATGACATGGACGCAGAATCCATGGACAGCTCCACAACCCAAGAAGATGTGACAAGTAGATCCACCCTATTATTTTCAGTTGAAAAGCAACCAATCAAGGAACCCATAGTTACCCCCAACCACTCTCTACAGAGAAGACCAACATGCACGTTATGCAAGACGCCCATTCATGCGGTCACCACTTGTCCTGATTTAGCATCGTTACGACACTGGTTCCCCACTAGACCACAAAATGAGCATGACAGAACCCCCATATCAAGGATATTTTTCCTTATATGTCAAGGCAATCATTATGAGCGACACTGTACTTATACCTCAGAACTTCTTCCCACCATCGATATGATTCATACCATAGAGAAGAAACAAGACGACCTTTGTGAATGGTATAAAAGGTACACCACCTTCGGGTCAGTAACCCCACCCCCACATGGGCTTGGTGGGCGAACTAGGAAGACACACCAACCAAGCATGGCCCAAGCTAAGTTGAGGATAACATGTGGACTATGCCACCTAAATGACCACCGAGTCAATCAGTGCAGAGAACTAAAGCCCCTTGTAAATAGTTTTTGCATAGTCTCTTCCCTCCCACAGAAACTTCTCTCTAACCAAGAGAATATCATGCATACCTATTGTCGGATTTGTTCGCACTTTCACCATATGATTAAATCTGTGCATCTGCCCAAGCTAATAGTAGCAAGAGAAGCATTGAGTCTACACTCCCCCAAAGAGTTAGACACACCCAATCCAACAATATAGAAATGGAAGCAGAAGAAAACCTATTCTACAACAGATCCCTTCCAAGCATCCACATCAGGGACAACTAGTAGTGTCAATTCCCACACAATCTACTCCGTTGGCATAGTGATACCATGCAGTATCTGCACTAGCCAAAATCACACACCAGAGGTATGCCCGCTAATGGAAACATTCAGGAACCTCTGCGACAGGCACAATTTCCACCCACAGGAAATTGACCATCCTAGCAGGGAACCCAACTTTGCGCTTACACAAACTCCCATCACGGAGATTCTTCCCCCACCGAACGCCGACGACACGATCCACCATATATGATTTGTGTCATCACATATCGGAAATAGGATTGCAGCCGCCCCCATGTCCCAGGATTTCCACCTTATCCTTGTCACAAAAGATCAAGGTACCTTGCGCTTTTGCATTGATTTCCGCAAGATCCCAAATGTATATGCCGCTATCGAACTACTCGATGATACCCAGCCTATAGAACAACGCCTAGTACAACTAGAGCTTGTTGACGAAAGCCGACGACAGTCACTGCAACACAACGAGGCCCATAAGAAAAGGGTAAAAGCATCATTCGACCGCCACATCAACCCTCGCTCATTCACCGAGGGAGAATTAGTCCTCCGCTATGATGTCACAAAAGAAGCCCTACGGTCAGGAAAGTTCGAAACTTTTGTGGAAAGGACCCTACATCATCAAACATTGCCTCCGACAGGGGGAATACATCTTGACGAAACTGGACGGGACATGCCTCAGCAACCTCGTCAACAGCCTTTACCTCAAGAAATTTTACCCATAAGGGCCAAGACGACCCTTCCCTAGAGCGAACGTACATAAAACCAACCACTGAAATTTTTGACCAAAAGACTTATTAAAGTTGCTCAAAAGTGCCGCCATGGATCACCAACCTGAACCTTATTTCAAATTTGTTGATGGAGCATCAAGATGGTCTCAAAGTTTAGCCGCCGCTTCCTGGGTCATCTATCACCCTAACCGATCGCCACTTTGCACAAACAGTGTGTGCATCGGTTCAGCAACAAAAAATCAGGTAGAATATGACGTCATCGTCAGACTTATGTGTGATTCCCTCCATCAGGGAATACGCCATATGCATGTCTACCTCGATTCCTAGTTAGTAGTGTTGCAATTAAACCAAACATTTGAGACAAGAGATACACATATGTTTAGAAAATATTTTCGTTAAAAAATATTAAGCACACAATTTGGCTATATCACATTTACACATGTACCAAGGAGTCAAAACCAAACAGCTGATCACATAGATAACAATATCCTAAACTGGAATGCATCTCGAATAAACCATCATACATAAAAAACCAAAAATATAGATATCCATCAGCATAACATCATCCATAAACTGAAACAGGTGACACAACATGTAGAGCCGCAAAAAAAATCTCTCATATATATATATATATCAAGATGTATATGTCTGAGTACAAAAATAGTGTTGTTGACCCAATAGCCAGCCCAAAGATACAAAAATTCATCAAAAATAGGGGAAGCATCCTCATAATGGGTGCTTTTTCCGTGTACAAGTATACTCTAGGGCGGCGCCCCCTTAGGACAAGCACCTGGACCCACAACTGCTCTCGGTGCCACCATTGGAGCTGTCGTCATAATCGAGACTTCCACCCGACGTAATACAGGCCGATAGTCCCTCTCGTGGGCCATCACAGTCTATAACCAGACCTCCTCGAGATCATCCATAAAACCCTAAGCAGGCATCCCTTGGGTCAAGTGGTCCACTCGACCCCATGCATCCTCGAGAACTGACACCCGAGCAGTTAGTTCTACAATACGAGCCTTCGCTGTATCTACGCGTGCTACCGCTACGTCGGCACGAGCTCGCTCGGCCATAGCCTCCACAGTAGCCGAGCTGCTGCCCTCTCCTGAAGGGCCAGCGCCACCACTAGGTCCTCCAGCAGCATCTCCCCCTTGTCCTCCGAGATCGCCCCTAGGCCTCCGAAGCGGACCATGGCCGACCAACTGAGCCACAGGGTGACCCACCTCACCAACATCTACAAGAGTAACCGGAACTATGTCAGTGTCACTAGAAAAACACCTAAGCACATATATACTCAAATACATGCAGAAAACATAAAAAACATACCTGTTGGTCCCCAAGCATAACCAGGAGGGAGACCCATATCTGAATCCCCCCAGAATTCCATCCCTGCATATGGGTATGACAAGAACATCTGCGGGTTCACCTTGAACCAGGCTTCTATCGTGGTGTTCCATTAACGCCCCACCATGCCCCCACCACCTCGTGGCATCACTAGAGCCCACCTCCTCATACGAGGCTCCCGTGGCCCCCCAGGAGGCACTTCCACCACTGGCCTCAGCAACACTACCCTCTCGTACATAATGCTGCACAAGATACTGGCGTACGCAAACAAATTCGATCCATTGTGGACCTTGTTGAGTTGCGTCACCATCTCATCATAACATAAACAGGAAAATTCATAAAATACCTAGACCTCAATTGACGCAATACTCCAACCTGCGGGCCTGATGCCCGATGTGGAGCCGACGACCCTGCAAGTCGCACATGTAGGTTTTAACCCTGAACATAAATTATCTACACACAAATATTATAACAGAAAATAAACAATAGCGAGAGCATAAAACATAAAACAAATAAACATAGAGATTTTCTCCTGGATCCCAAATCGGAACGACCAGCTTGATTTTTCATTATATTCCTTTTAGTGTTATAACACACACACATATATATATACATGTTGAAGCATACATAAACCCTAATCCATTAACCCTATATTAGAACATAATCGTAGTTCCCTTGACCGGATCTACAAAAATACTAGGAGCCGAAAACCAGCGTACCCCAAAACCATGTGCAAAACCATGCACAAAACCATGGGCGCAGACTACCCACTGGAAATTAAGGACCAAAAATTTTCACGTGCTAAGTCATGGAAAGAATATAACACATACCCAACAGCACAATCACTGCCAGAGCACATCGCTTTGCCAAATATGTCACTGATGCACCCCTCTGTAAGAGGTACCCCACCACAGTGACGTCTCTGGAACCTCTCCAAGTCCACTCTCCTAGAAGGGAGTGGATACCTCAGTGCCTCTCCTAGAGGAAATAATCCAGTCACAAAGTACAGATCTGTCTCAGGACGAATGACCAGGTTAGTCCCATGCAACATAAACATGTTGCACCTCATGTGCCAATGTCAGATCAAGTAGCGTAGCAATCGGTCCTACGTCTGAAGAAGCTCGTTCTTCATGAACTTCAGGAGCCCACATTGCACCAGCTGACGGCACACCCAAATATCAGTAGCCAATGTAGTTTGGAGCTCAGGCCAATCCCGCTCCCTCCACAACAACCTGTCATCAAAACAAGTACCCATCAGTAACAGAAAAAACATAAAAATAGGAAAAATCCAAAAAAAATTTGCCTCACCTTTTTTCACGCTTATCCCTTAGACAGGCGCCACTAAGAAGGGGAATAGAGCACTTTAAGCGCGCTTATCCCCAAAAAATGCACACAGAGGGCGCACTTTTTCCTTGATCACCCATGCAATCTAGGGCAAAAAACACTCAGAATTCGTACAAACCAAGCCTTTACGGACCTCGACACCATCAAACTGAAAAAATTAAAATGTAGGACGTCATGAAGGTTACCTGGGCATGATATCGCTAATCCCTATTGCTCAGGCTAACCACAACTGCAAGAATTACTATGCATAAGCCTCTGACCTCTCAAAAACTCAGCAAGTACAAATAAATTGAATTAGGGCCATATTCACCTATATATCGCCCTTTTCAAAAACTTCGGAGGACCATAACGAGAGATCATAGGGTCCATTATCCGAACCATAAGTTGCACCATAATTAGCACTTCATGACGAATAGAGGCGATACCACACATTCGCACTCCCAAAAAAATAAAATTTCAGTGTCGGTAGGTATGCCCTCACTCATCTTCTTTTTTAAAGATCATGACTTTCAACAATATTTGATAAATAAGATGCTTTCATTTGAGGTGGTTGTTTTTGTAAGAAAATCTCGCAAATCATTCACAACTCCATTTCACAGAAATTTCCAGAGCAGGTATCATTCTACCCCCCACCATGATAGAGTCCCAGAAAAATCTGCATATCATGACATCATTTCATCAAAAATCAACCCTAGGGTCCTCATATCCGACCATGTTTATCATCACCTCACCCTACACACGATAAACATCTTGTTGGTCGGTAGAGTCTGCCCTCCATGGCGCTCGTCACCCATAGTAGACCATATCTCACAGCAAAAGTGACGCCATGGAAATACCACTTCAATCCGGGAAGCACCTCATGCCCATCCATTCACCATTCATAAGGTCAAGTTTCGTCATACAAACTAAAACCCCCTTCCCAGATGACCAGGTTGTACAAGTAGATCAAAAGCGCACTACCGCGCCTCGCATTTGGCCCACCATACCTCCACCAGCATAATCCCATCTACGATATTGTTTCATCCGCTTCATCAACCCCACACATGAGACCAACCAATGGGGCCCCCACCCTCAGCAAAACGCCTTCCTCACAACATCAGTGAGCAAACACTTTCATGTTTTTGGGAACCCGTCTCTGTGTTTTTTACAAACCAAACCCCATTATTTTATACTTTTGGTAAGTGTACAAAGATCGCAAACAGTGCACTATGTCCCCCACCCTCTCATTCATATTTTTTCCCATGGCAGCAGTCCCTAAACACCCTTGGTCAGAGTATCACACCCCCCACGTACAAGCCACCTTGACATTCATAGCCAGTTTATACCCACCCTAGAAGTCCTACCAACTCCAGTAATCTCCCCATCAGAAATAAATATGACTACTACCAAGCTACTTAGTATACTCTAACCTTGGGCCACTCAATCCCCATCATTAGTTTTTAGTCACCCCTCACCAACATGCCTATGTTAAACCTTTCACATCTAGGTCCCCGACGCCTCATGTCAACGATCCCTTGTTCGATTGAGGCTTTCTTATTATCGACTTCGACACCTATTTTCCAAAAAAGAAGCAGTACCTTGGATCACCCCTCTCCATAAAAGGGGCATCTTTGGGTGGCATTGTGGGAGACATCATTGTCCACATATGTCATCGATCCTCCTAACATTCGACTACGACAAAAGCTTTCATGTCAAGATGGTATTGTACCTTACAACCATTGCACTTTGATCAAAATCGTTGAAGACCCGTGCCTTCATAAGCGTCTCTGTCAACAATGCTTACATGGGAAGGTCCCAGCCAACACCTATGAATACAATACGTAGCTATATGCCATACCAATTTTACACATATGGGTACCCTATTTTCAAAGAAAAAATGCCACGGAGGGCATCAGCAGTCGTCGTCAACAACTACCAGATCACTACCATATTAGTGACACAGACAGAACATGTATCTGTCAAATAGATTTGTTTAACTAGCTACAACATCATGAGCATGGGACCTGTCCGCCTCGTAGAAAATTTGTATATATATTGTATTATATTTACTTACATGGGTCCCATAGGACATGGTCATTCTTGGAACCGGTGCAGGGTGTTTCCAATTCCAAGCTTCACGTAGGTCTCTCTCTCTCTCTACACACGATATACATAAAAGAAACTATAATATATTTTGGCTATAGAGTTCTTCCTAGACCTCACACATTAGGGGGCAACTGTTAACACTGGAAAATCAGACAAGCAGAAGATGACATTATTTAATGTCGGGCAGAAGGATTTATAGGGCTGAAAGACATTACAGAATCTGGAAAGTATTTAAAAATATCTAAGTTCTGAGGAAAAATCAAATTTGAGCAAGTCATAAATTATTTTGCACGCAAAATCCTTCGTGAAGAGCACCTTTGCGTGCTTTTTGACCCGATATGTGCGCAATCCTGGGAGTGGCGAAATGTCACTTTCCGGGACCACACAAGCACACTCCAGGACAGTGATTTCACTTGAAGCCACCTAAGTACAGCCATCAACGCCTCTTTAGACATCAAGGAAGCACACAAAGGAATATTTATGGCACACAATGGAATCATCCCCCTCTCTTGGGTCACCATCCACAATATACCAAGAAAGGGAAGGAGGATTTTAATTATCCTATATAAGGCCACCATGAGATGAAGAACTTGTGAACACATTGTTATGTTAGCCAAAATTTCCCAAGAAATACCAATACTGTGTGATCCAGAGCTGAAGATAGAGGGGACTCGATTGTTGGTAATCCAACAATTTCATTCCACCACAGTAGAGAGAGGAAGACTTTGCACTGAGGCAATCTTGGGAGTAAAAACATCCTTGCATCGAGACTTAGAACCCATGTTATAGGGGCCCTTTGGCAAGAGGGTTAAAGGTTCATCCTCATTTCCTACCAGCGCTCAATAAGAGGGGCCGAGAGCCACCGTTGGATTATTTTTGTCGTTTGAATCTATTCAAAGCTTTTTTTTATTTGTTTTAGTTTTAGTTTATATATGCATGATATTTCTCTATCTAATATGTTTTATGATTCTTGCTTGTTCCGCTAACTTGCTTGACTCCACTTATTTTTTTGCCTGTGACCAATAACTTAAATGGGTAAACCACACCCCTTAAGTTGGTGTGATTTCGTACATACGTGCACCAAACAAACTAACATAAACCCCATTAAATGTACCTAATGATGGTGCTCATCACCACTTACCATCACTAGGCATGATTCCACCATGTTCGTCACTTGTTTGTTTCCCATGGATAATTAAACCAACATGATATCTCGTGGGTTTTCTTCTATAGAGCACATTTATATGTGAGATTCAAGTTGAAATAACAAAAATAAAACCTAGGTCAACTAAAATTGAAACAAGTTGGTTGATGACCATACCTTCCATTTCTATTACCGAGCCTTTAATATTTGCTTTCAGGTTTTACAAGGACACATAAATTTGTGGAATTCTCTAAGACACATCATTCATTGTTGCTTCCTCTTGTACATTTTACAATCTGGCGTCACTCTTTGATTTATGAGGACAGTGTCTCCATAGGTGGATTTCTCCACATGTCCAACATTGTAAGGGTTTTCCAATATCTGTAGCCTCTCCTCTAGTTGGGTTGACAAGTCAGAACTTGGTGGTAGTAGTAAAATTGTGTTGAATCTCTCCCTTTTCAGTAGTGGTGAACTCCACATTCCTTCCTCTCATCTTATATACCATGGATTTCTACCCTTTTCCTTTGAATTTGGTCTTATCTCTTGCTTTCCAATTTGTTCAATACATGGTCGTATTCTTGGACTTCACATATCAATGTATGACCTTTCGAATAGTGCCCTCTAGGGTTCTCAGTCCATAAAACTCAATTCTATCTCAATAATTTTGCGGTATCCCACTGAGGTACCTTTGAATATTTACCATCTCATATCTAATATACAACACACACCTCAATAGCTCCAAAAAATTGTTAGTGTACTCATCAACAATCATTTTTCCCAGTGTATGCTTCTAAAAATTCCTTGATTTCATTGTCATAGTACTTCTCATTTCAGTAATTTTTCAAAAAATATGTCTCAAATCTTGTCTAGGACACCTATTTCTCTCTAATGTCCTTTACTCTTTCTCAAATATTCCCACTATATATCAGTATTTCCCTTCAAGTTGAAAAATGGCCACTCTAACCTTCATGTTTTTAGAGTATTCATGCACTCTGAAGTATTTTTTCATTCCCAATATCCAGGATTCTACCTATTCATCCTTCTTAACTTGTCCATCAAAGGTGGGCAGCTTGGGTTTATTAAATTATTTCGGCATTGATTTATTCTTGCTCCTTCTGTGTCGACAATGTTTTCTAGTTGTATCACTATACAACTAATTATCGCTACTTGATTCTCTTTCTGGGGCACTAAGAGGAGTTTCTCCTTTTACCATATGTTCACTAGATTTCATGTTCCTTTTCCTTGATTGGTTTCCTTCTGCTTTATTGGATTCCAAACCTTGCTTTCAATTTCAAAAGGGATTTGCTTGAATTTGTGTTGGACTAGAAAACTGGCACCAAGCTCATCTTTCTTTTGTATTTGTAGGTTTTACGGGCTTTATAATATCACTACATTCACCTCAACTTGTCTTAATTGTGCTCTGGAAATACTCTCATTTCTATTTTGCAACTTCTCAACTCATCTTTAAAAATCCTAAGAGTTTCTATTAAATCAAGGTAATTCCTCCTTGACTTTCTTCCCACTAAATCATCTTCCTTAATATGGTTGGATTTGGGCATGTTGTACTCTACCATTTTGATGTTCTCTCTCTCTCTGTTGTTGCATACACATAACTATTAGCCAAACCAAGCACAAAATAACTAAATTTATTCATCACCTTGGTATATTTGCAATAAGCATGTTTATATGAAGCTAGCTACAATTTTAAATCTCATGTTAGTTCATTGGTTCGTAAAAAATTTACATGTTAGCACACCAAAAAATTTTCAAAGCCAACAAGCATGCCAATGGTAGTATGAAATCAATACATGTGCATATAGTAACTCAATTGACAAATTTTAATGTTTATCATGTGTTTGTATGTGAGTATCTTCAAGTACAAATATCAAACCTATTACTCCATATTAATACCATTGCAACACTTTAATAAATCCTAACATTTCCTTTAAAGGCCCTTCCAGTCCAAGTGTTGAATCTCTACTTCATATGGTGTTTTTTTGGCCCACTAAGCCCATCATTTGAACCAATGCTCTAATACCACTATGTAACCATCTCCTCCCCCTTAAGCTACCTTGGCCTATGGAAGGTATTCTTGTTTCAACCCAACCTCCAAGATTTTCTATGAAAAAAGGTTATAAAAATCATTCTTTTTCAAATTTTGTGTAATTAATTTTTGATACCCTTATCATGTCCATCTTTTCAAGAGCTTTATGGTGATACCAAAATTTACTTAGACTCAAGCCCTAGATCAAAAGTTATACCTAATTAAATTTATGACCAATCATTAGGGGCATATGTCATTAAATTGGCCACATGGAGCCTACACAATCTTTACAAGCCAACTTAGTTAGGTCCTACAATTAAGCCCATATTAGATTGTCACAACATTTAGTTTCAAATGGGATGCAAGTAGAAGTGGGTGGAAAGTGGTGAGGAAACCTCGCAGTTCCACCTTGGAACTCTAATAGGGTCATTTAAACCCACTGGTGAGCTCATATAGGATGCACTGTGTTGGAACGTCAACAACAAGCGATAAGCGATGTGTAGTAATGCAGGTTCTGCTCTCTGGGTTACCCCCAAAACCTACCACTAGGTCTTTCTCCAACCTTTTGTTGGGATTGGCTAAGTATATTAGCCCCACATTTCTATTGAATATAACCATTGTGGCCAATGTCCAATGATCGAATCTTATGCTTACGGCAAGGTTCCACTAGACGTGGTTCCACCAATGCTTGCTTGGTGTCATCCTGCCAGCATTTGTATAATTTTGGACTCTTCCTCCAAATAATTCCAATGGCATACCATGTGCAACAAAACTATAATTTTTGGGTAATTTCTATAATAAAGTGTATTACCTTCTATTACTCGGATAAATCCCTCTTACGGACAAGAGAGATCTCCCTAGTATCCCAACAGACAACTAGAAACAAACAGACATAAGTATATCTCTTTCCCTAAGCTATTAGCGTACGGATTATCAAAACTAGAAAAGAGAGGATAATGCTCTTACTTTCTCAACGAGATTTTTGTTGAAGACCTTGACTTTCATCTTGAAGAAGTCCTTCAATGTTGAGAAGAAACCTGCAACCACAAACATGCAAAGAATCAAAAGCATCTTCAGTATGTAATAATCCAAATACCAACTTAACTTAATGATCAAGGAGATTAAGAATTGTAATTTGTTTAATGAATCTAAAAACAACACATTGAAAAAAGTATCCAAATGTATTATTCAGGAATAAAAAGAGAAATCTTACAACCGATCCTTGATGTCATACAGATTCCTCCTATATGCCTTCCCAGTCTTCCTCCTTGGTTTAACAATATTTCCACTCTAAAATGACCAGCATAAGATTCTCATAAGTGAACCCCCTTAACCTTGAAGTTTCAGATCAATTTATATAAGAAATTGAGGAGGTTTCATATCCACTAATAGAGGGGTGTGATCCTCAAATGAGGGTATTAGGGTTCCTTAGTCTAAGGGGTTAAGCTCCATGATTGGTGGGATTTAGCCCAAACTAGCATGACTAAGAGGCTTTTAGTTGGAATAATATGCGCCCAACTATGCTTCTAGAAGTTACTTTTTGCCTTTACTTTACTTTACTTTAAATGGGGTGCACAGGTTTTAATGGGAAACAGGGTGCAAAATTCCACAAGGAATATTGGTAATATCTGTGCATGCGCAGGAAGTGACCGCAAAAAGTGTGCAGGAAACCTTTAAGAGTATTTAAGAGCTATTTTCCCTGATTCCAAGACTTGGTTAAGGAATATAAATGTTTGACTTCTAAGGAAGCATGAATATGCATGGTGATAGATCCATATCGACTGTCAAATGTCATAGTGACAAAATGACATGTAACACCCCCCTTCCTATGCTCAATAGCTTACAATATTAATGTGAGACCATCATGGGATGTAGCCCAAGTTGTGAGGTCCCATCCTATGATTTAAATAAAGTAATCAAAATAGAAACTTCTGGATTATGCATTCAGTTATGTATTATTGAATGCATCAATACAACTATATTTCATAACTACACATTCTTCATAATCATATCAGTAAACAACACATATAACAACCCATGAATTTATAGGACATCATTCCATCATGGCCATATCATCGAGCTTCATAGCTCAGGAAATCATTTGTATTTATAAACACACAAAGTATTACATTGTTCACATATTACAAGAATCAAAATATTCCATAAGACAATATACACAATTAAATTTCACTTATATGTGTGTTGAATATGGATGGAAACTAAAGGAGGGAATTCATCTCTCCACCCAACCATAGGCTAGATATAGTACAATTATTTCTTATGGCTAACCACCCCAAGCTAGATCCAAATTCTGAGGGGATGTGTATCTAGAGACATTCACACCCGAGGATTAATTTACACAATTAGGAGGACGATTCCATTGTTCAGGTGGTTTCACAACCACAAGGAAAGCACCACAGCGACTCACTTTCTCTCTAGTTAAAAACACATGGATTCACCCAAGATTCAAATGAGTACCTCGGTTCCAAGAGACAGAATCATTAATTTTTTTTCTTTAACAACCACCTCCCATGGAAAGCACAGTAGGTTTTCGCAATCCACTATATGGATGGTTTCGCAACCCCAAGGAAAGCACCAGAACTACATGGATTTCCCTGTCTCGATAGTTTTATAGCTAGGAAACAAGCACCAAGTGGTTTCAAAGCCCCATAAAGAGCACCACAATAACCGAATTATCCACCGATATCCTCATTAACCAATCAGGATCAGACACATTGTATTTTAGCCTTAACAAAATTACAAGGAACACATTCCCAATCCACTGCACATTTGTTCAATTTATGACATCTTAGTTCCTTATATCTTCCACCCTAGTATCTTCGAATAATGCTCCTCTCTGGCATCTTTATCTAAAAATACCTTGCTCCTTAATTCCTAGCACTCTCATGCTTCTTTGCATACCTCAACCACCACCCCCTTCTCAACAACTTCCAGGACATTGAAGTCTCTTGTCTCTCCATGTTTCACGAGGAGAGAGGATGGTATGGTGCCATCCTCTACTCAGGTTCCCCACTCCAATTTCATTGTTTGTCGATGTTGGATAGTATTTCATTAGGTTGATAGTATGACAAGTAAAGGATGTTGGTATGGGCATGCCTATGGTACACCATAGGGAAATAACCCAACACGCAACAGTTACTTATCGGCCACACAACAACCCGCCATAGGCTTTCAATCTCAGAAATTTGGATTCATATGTCCCTCCCTTCAGGCCAATAATCAATTTATTTTCATATATATATATATATATATATATATATATATATATATATATATATATATATATATATATACATAGATATATACATAGATATATATATACATATATATATACATATATATATATATATATAATTCACACAATTGGGTTTTACATATATGGGGTGTTATGGAAAAAGGGTCATTACACCAAGAACCTTGATGCCATTCGAGAAGAACGTCGAGCCATTTCTATTTGATTTAAACTAGAAGCGAATGAGGAATTTTTTATATGCATTTTATATCTTTGCTTCACCACTAATTCCTTTTGATAGAGGCTAAATTGATGAACCTACTCAAGGTGATATGCAAAAATGTGTTTCTATGAGCTATGTGAAGTTGATTCATAATACATGCAATTTTATTGACAAACAGATAGTAAGACTACAAGAAATATTTGATGCCATTCTAAAGGACAAAACCCCACATACAATCTGCTTATGTAGCTACAGTGATCGCTTTTGGTACTTGTTATCTAGCATCGAGTCGGCCCTTACAATCATACATCCATCACCCTTTTAGTTTTCCATTCATTGATGTGTGACAACTTAGGAAATCCATCACATTTCATTTTTATATTGTAAACATGAGCAAATTTGAAAGCTTGCTAAAGAATCTAAAGGTAACAAGGATCGTACATGGGACTCAGCAAGATTGCACATGCAACAAATGTGTTCTTGGTGCTAATAGAATTTGAAGAGGAATATGGGTATCTCAAGGTTGATAGGTATATTTGTGTCACCCACCTCCTCTTCAAACCCTCTGTAAGGGTTTGTATAGGGAGCTAGAATATTTATGATTTTCTTTAAAGAAATGGTTTCCTCACAAATAGAATTAAATCACATTTAGAAGCTAAGAAAAGAGGAAAGTAATTCTAATCCATTATTTGTAAAAGCTACAATTTAAAGATTCTTATTGAGACAAGAAATAGTATAATGGCATATGTTCAAGTATGAAAATATCCTCCATTTGCAACTCTCTTTCAAGCTAAGAGGGAGTGGTTTTCATAACAACACATTAAACTCCATTTAAGAATTCTGCATCGCAAGCCATTGTGCATCCATTATTTCAATTTTAATGCAGTAAATAAAGTCAAATTCCCATTCATTCTCTACAAGCACATTTAAGAATATTTCCCAACTATTCATATGGGTAGGAAACCATTGGCATTAAGGGTGATCGCAACTTAGCTTATAGAGAGCGTCAAGTACACATGGAGTGTTACCAATGAAATCGTCAAAACATGAGGAATATGTAAGGGAAACGTTCGATAATAGAGAAAGAACCTAGGACAAGGTTGAGGAAGGCTAGGTTTGAGCAGGGTGCATATCTTACAAGCCCAACTCTGACATTCATATACATTTTGGCACTTGAGCTCCTATTTTTTAGGACCCCAACTCCACACAACCTGCACACAACTAGTTATCCTAAAGTATAGTGCACTTGTGCCTCCTATTCTTTACCACACAATTCCTACAATCCACAATCAAGTCTCTCTCGCACTAGCTCGTGAGCTTTGTCTTGTCACAAACCTTTGTGCACAAAACAATTGTAATTTACTTGTGCCTTCATCCTCTCTTTATAGGTAAACTTCAATCCATTCAAGGAGGCCTGGCTTAATTTAGAACTTGAGCTATGATAGCAAGTTAACTGAGAGTGTTCTTTGGTTGTCCTTAAAATCAAGGTTTAAGACTAAGTAACTCTAACTGAATTGCTAACTACCACCTCGTTCTATAGTCAAATTGATGGAAACTTCCACTTAATTTAAGCTCCAACTCTACACATGCTAACTTGATGATTATTCAATAAAATAACTCATCCTAATTTAATTCTAACTAATGAGGACAATTCAAGGTCTTCATTTTCTAAGGCACAAGCTTGAAGACCTTGCTCACTACATTTTCAACACTCCCTCTTTGCGAGGAGGGTACTTCTAGAAGAACCTCATCCACTTGGATATATCTTCAACACTACCAAATTCTTCGTCGTTGCAGCTACTCCCTCTAAACTAAAAGACTTCCTTGTTTTATCTTATGGAATATGATCTAAAGACTTGTTATTCTCAACCATGCTCTATGATTCTATCACCTCAGTCATAAGTTCCACGTAGTCTGTGTTCTATTTTTTTCTCGTAGGTAGTTCTTTGTTGCAAAAATTATGCCAAGAAACCAACTCAACCAATATTTAGGTTCATTTTGGCCCTTGAACTAGAGGGGGCTCCCTCAAATGTTACGAGACATTTTTAAACATTGCTCACTATCACTGGACAACAACCTATGGAGCACAATGGCGGGATCCATGATTTATTTTGGGTGGTTGTTGATGATTACCAATCTTTGCTCATAAATAAAGCCATCTTATTGCAGCAAATTAATCAATGTGCCAACTTTCAACTTTGACATAATGATATATCTTAAAATATCTTGGTAGATGAATAGGAGAGAATATATGATAATTAATCAATCATATTGAATTCTTAATCAACCAAATATAGTAGATGCATGTAGAATACTTCTACATACAAACATAACATATGTAAAGACAACAAGAAGAAACAATTAATTTATATAGAGGAATTAACCAAAACAAATAGTTTCAGTTAAGTAACCTCTATAATTGATTATAACTTTGCAAGGGGATTTCAGACATATTAATATTAATCTAATCTTACCCAGGTTTCCTATTTGTCTTCAAATATGTGCATAAATATAGATTATGAAATCAATGGAAAAACATATAGAAGGAAACAAAATTTTTCATGGACTGGAGCTAGAATACTTTAATTAAAATTCTTGGAATAAAAGTATTTACAAAAATGACAGGGTTTTTGGTATCAAAATCCAACCCCTTTACATTATAATTGAAACAATATTTAGAACATTACATTAAGATGACTCTTTATATATTTTTGGAATAAAAATTTGAACAATAAACTAAAAATAAAAAGAATCTCTGAAAAAATACGGGCAATTTGGAGGTGCTTGCAATTCTTCTACCTTGAACTCTTGAGTTGCTTAAACTGTATGCTGGAAAACTGCACTTTCATATGAGTTTGTTGACCTTCTGTTGATAGGTGTCTTTTGAGTGTTGATATCTTTGCCTCTAAATCTGAATAGGAATGACTGTTGATATTCCTCCTTCAAATGCTAAAATCATGTCTATAATCTGGTTTACTGATATTTTTTGCTAGGTGTCCTTTGAATCTCCAATGCTTGAATTGACTAATGATTTTATGTCACTTTTTTTTAAGTGCTTCACCGTTGTAAAATATTTTGATAAATTTTTTCCAAATATTTTTATTAAACTTGTGAATGAATTCTATAAATAAAATTTCAAAAAATTTCTTGGAATGATTTTATAAACCATCATCTTGTTCTGAAATCCGTGTCTTGTTTTCTAAATCCATTCTTGTTTCCCTGAATTTATATATTGATGAATAAATGAATTCATAAACATATTTTTAAAAACCATTTACTCATTTCCTCCCCATAGATTTTAAAAAACATGTCTTGTTTTGTGATGGTTGGTACAGTATTTTTTACTTTCTCTTTTTTACTCCCGTAAAATTTTTGGATAAGCATTTATCCAAAATTATGTTCTATGCATTTCTCTTCTTTGTACCATAGAAAAAACCATATCTCTTTAACTTTTCGATTTTGACTTTAGAATTTATTATTAGCCGAAGCGTGAAAGTAAATGTGGATCCAATAGTTAGAGATTGGATTGCTAAGTTGTTTTTAAATTAAGTTTAATATTTCAAATAAATAATTTTACAAATTATATTATATCTTTTGTAAAACTAAATTTTATTTAAAATAAAAAATACAAAAACTTCATACACATTACACTTCATGCTTTAGAAATGGAAAGGGTTAGATGGAATTATGTTTAAACGAAGGTATTTGTCAAGGTAAGGATAAATTTGAAAGAATGTGGCAAATAAATTTTTACAAATTTTGTAACTTCCAGGGTGTCAAAATAAGTTACAACGCCCTGTGTATCTATGTGGTTGCTCATTATGTCCGAAGGTGGAATTGGGAGGTCCCACTCTCTTATAATTCTCCCTAAACAAATCTTCTTCCCACTTGGCCTGAACTCTCCCTATACTGGGAGTCACTAACTGAATGGTTTCCTCCACTTTGCCCGGGCTTTGATCCTCATCATCCCGCTGGTCGGCCCAACTGCCAACTAGCCAAGAATCAAACTGAGATATTGGTTGAGGCTCCATCTTGAGTAGTTTATTTTCAAGTATTCTAACCTGCTCTTGCTCTAAGGACTCCCTTAGAGATATTCTCTCCTCAACCATCGCTTCTCTACTCTGCGCACTTCCTACCTTGCTACTCAAGGCTACACTTGCATCTACCTAGAACTTGTAAATATTCTTCCTCCTCACACCTACCTACTTCTTATATTCAGAATCCAAGTGTTGGAGGTAAGCCTTACCTATGATAAATATTACATCATAACCCTTATCCTCAAGGGTAGACACTCAAACAAAAATTTTCTTCAAGCCTGGAACATAGAGGACGCCTCTAAGATGGATGGGATTACCTAACTCCCTATGAAATTGACGATACTAACTCGGGCCTAATGGTTAAGAGCAAGTGTTCCTTCCTAAGAGGCCACAGGTTCAAAACCAAAGGGGGGTAGAGTATGTATGCCTTCATAGACTTAGAATTCAAATCATTGCACGGAGGTAGGTCCCTTGTCCCACAAACAAGGGGGTCTCGTGCGCCAATTTGGTATCTGAATTGGTCGTGACCTTAAAATTGGAGAATGGATAATAATAATAATACATGCCATCATCTCCTAGCTCAATCTGAAATTGCATGTCTGTCTCCTTCAGGTGGTTGAAATAATTCAAGTTCCCAGTCATGTGGAAGGATGCTCTTGAACCAATATACCATACATTATTGTCTATTGATCTTTCCATGCAAGCTATTAATGAGAAATATTTATTGAACTAGATGGGAAACACATTTACCTTTGTTGATGTAGTTACATGATCCTTACTAGACTCATTTCAATAAGGATTATTAGTGAAATAGTGCCCAAACTCATAAAAAATGGAAGCACTTGGTCTTGCTTAGGTCCTTCTTCTTCTCACCCTTCTAACTGGACTCGACCTCTCCTTGGCCCTTCTTGTCCCTATATCTTCTACCTTTTCCCACCATGGAAAAATTCTCGTTGTCCTCTACTGAAGCTTCTCTACCAACTCTCATCCCTCTCCAGATTTATTCTTGAACACAATCACTCCATAACCTTTCCCAACTGGGAATATTCTCTTTTCCACTTACTTCATCTTAGAAACTATATCAAGACTTATGGATTTCTAGAAGTGCAATAATCACAAGGTATTTTTCTGCTACTGTCTTTCCCACACCACCTATCTCATCCTGAAACTAAGTGAACTTTGAAATATATATGATGATGGGCTCTCCTTTGCTCATCCAGATACTTCTTAGCTTCTCTTTGAGAGAAATATTCCTTGCATCATTGGAACCCTGATACAGATCTAATATGGATTTTAATATCTCAGATGATGTCTTCTTCTCATGGAGATGAGGGATAATATGGTCTCTAATCCCCTCAAGAATGAGCCTCCTCACCTTGGTGTCATTCTTGTTATTATTAGCCAATTGTTCGGCATGTGTATGTGGAACTATTTATAGCTTCCCAAAATCGAGCACCCCATTATCTTCCAACACCATTGATATTCGCTCCTTCCATGCACATAAATTTGAGGCTCCCTTTAAACCGTGATATGACCTTATTCCAAGGAATCACATATTGTTATCCAAATAATTTCTTTGCTATGTGTTGTAACTTATTTTTATCATGTCATATTATCCATTTTCTTTTTATGTTGTAAAAATAGAAAAAAAATAAAAAAATATATATATATATATATATATATAGAGAGAGAGAGAGAGAGAGAGAGAGAGAGATAAAATAGAAAAAAATAGACTTGCATGTTTAAATGTTGTCGCAAAATTAGATTAATTAGCTTAAACCTTTAGTATAAATTATATTAAGTATTTTTATTGTAATAAGACTTGTTGATATGATTTATTTGATTGATTTTCGTTATTCATAACCAATGCACTTCATCCAATGGATGAGATCACCCCTGCCCCAATCAACGGTCAGGGATGCATTGCAGAATCCCCCACCCTCCCCTTCGTACTTCTGACATTTAACCAGGGGGGTCTGAAAAGTGGTCAAAATAAATACCATTAAGGGGTACGTGTCAACATTGTTGCATTTCACACCCCCCTCCCTTTGAAACCACTTACTACATACCCCCCCCCAAACCCGAAAACCACCTTTTGCCTATGCTCAGCCTCCGACACCATCATATCACATCCTACCACATGTCCTCCTCTAATTCGCTCCTTCTATTATCACTATTCATTAATGGAAAATTAACCGTTAAACTCCTGCCAACGTCTGATTTAATTTATTAGATGCATCCAAATAATTAATTTCCCTCAATTCAATTATAAATCACTCCACCATATCTCAAAATTTCTTTCCTTTCACTATCTTGCAGCAGCACAATGTTTCAAATTTCAATAAGATTTAGTTGATTGCCATATCAAAAAATGAAGAAATTCTTGGTAATTCCAGATACTCTCCCTCATTTCAGCATGTCTTCTCCTAAAGGAAAGTCCAAAATCGTAGTTGAGAGTCTACTATTGCTCCTAGTCATAAATTTAGATGAACTGGCTTTCGTGGACAAGCAATACAAAATATGTGAAACCCAGTGTAAATTTGACTTTTATGAACTTCACAACTGAGAAAAACATAAATTCATTGACAACAGCAATGAATTGAATGTGTGGGAATCCTTCTTGCCTCAATTTACCTTCCCTCGGACCCACTTCTTTCCAGAGTTTGTCACCTGGTGCAATTACAGATGCCTCCCAAGTTAGAGGGATGTAATTGCCCAAAACAATGAAATTGTATTCACTGTCACCCTTGAATCAATCTTCAAAATCCTACACATCAATCCTACAGCCCCATTACACCCCTTTTTTGTAGATTATCTTAGGGAAATCTATCAGAAACTTACCTTCTCCCAAATAAGAAAAATATTTGAGACATTCATGCCTGAAAATTAAGAATTACCAAGAACTAATCCACCTTACTCCTCATCAATATTCCTAGAGATGTCAATGTAGAAATTTAAATAATAATGTGAGGTATTACCAGACTCTCCTGATCTAACAATTAAATCCACTTTTAAATACATAATCCTTATACTTAATTCTTGGCGGAAATTAAATCGCCAATTGCAAACACATGAAGAAAAATCAATCGCACATAACAAGATGTTTTTACCAGGAAATCTTAAAGCTAAAAACCCTAACTATCATATATTTTGTATATCAATGGATCATGAAACAATCTCATACAAAGCTCAGCTCATAGAGCTCTCAATACAATATAGAATCGTCTCACACTGTCATACAAAAATTGGTTCACACATGCACCAATTTACTGCCTCCTGATAGCCTGCCTCCACTGCGCAATCCCTGCTGAAGAAGATCCCTGAATGAATTTGATTTTGCCTTGACTTGACTGCGCAATCCTCATTGGAATCTCCAATGTGTGTGTGGTCACATTGAATGCACCACTATAGTCACAACTAATAGTCAACCATACCCTTTCACCTATCTCTCCACTAGGTCTCCACTGGATCTGTAGAAATTAGTATACATTAAGCATGCATACATCCAGATTCCCCTGATCTCACAATATTTAACTTCTTGCAAAATATAGAATCATTCCAATGTTAATATTTTGCGGAAAATTAATTGCACACACATGTGAAGCATAAAAACAAGTTCACATAACATAGTTGTTTAACGGGAAATCCTGAAGCTAAAAACCCCAACTATCATATATTATGTATCATGGAGATCATGTAACAATATCATACAAATATTAGTACATCAAGCTCTCAGTACAATCAATCGTCACACACTAACATAGAAGAAATCTGCAAATCCATGCACCAATCTCAGCCCTCCTGCTAGCCTGCCTCCACTGCGCAATCGAAGTTGATTACAAAGACCAATTCGATGCAATCCCACTCTCCTTGTCTGTGTGATTATCATTGGCAACTCCAATGTATATATAGATGCAATCCATGCATCACTATGGTCACAACATATATTCTATCTCACCCTTTCACCTATCTCTACACTGGGTCTCCACTCAATCTGACATGCACTGTAGTTAACTGTTGTATTGTTCAGTTGATTAATGAGTTATTATTTGTGATTTAATTAACTAATTAATTCACTCTACTCTCACTAGTGTATCATTCAGTTAGACTAGATACAACTAGCTCAACTAAGTTTAACTCCAATAACTAAGTTAAACTGAATAACAACTCCATGAACTACTCTTGCAACTCTGTCATAGCTTTGCCACTTCAGTTCTAACTGAGTCCTCCATGCATGAACCACCAATAAACCCTAGGAATTGTGTAATTCCTTCAACCCGCTAATTTTCCAAATCTATTCACTGAAATAAAGTGCTCCAAGAGAATAAGTTGTTGTTTATTGTTGGATTATTATTAAGAGCTAATAATAACCGACATGCATCTATTTTTAGATCGACGATCTATAAATAGACTTCGCCCAACATTCTAAAAATAGAATTTCATCTATTTTTCCAACTTGACCAACCATCCACAATTAGCATCCTACAACTTCTGAAATATGATCACCATGTCTAAAAATAGACATATTCTAAAAATAGACTTACACCTAAAAATAGCTTGTGTGGGCCCCACCTAGTTTAGGTGATTATTTTCCAACTAGGATCAAGGATGATGTTTTAGGATGCCTCCTTCATTTTTTCTTGTTACAAACTTTAAAACCCCCTCTCAACAAGAAAGGATTTTCTTCGCATGAGACATGCAACTCCATGCACTCGCCCTGCAACCTTTGCAAGTGCCCTGCAACTCCATGCATCTGCTCTGCAACTCTTGCTGCAACACTTCTGAAACTGAATAGCCTCCAAAAAAATAAATCAGTATAATAAATCTATCATCAAATTCTTTGACTTCTTCTAGTACCAACTGCACATGTCTTCAGGAACCATTGCGTTGTTGAACTCTGCAGCCATGCACTCTGCACTTGTTGTCAACTCTGAACCGCGCTCCAGTATCCGACAATGTCACTTTGATCTCACTGCATCAATCCAACTGATCATGCAACTGCTGCTCTATGGGCGCCTCGTAGCCAGCTTCAATTCATGAGATCCACACCATCTCCATGAATCTTGCCCAGAAATATCATCTTGGGATTACCCATGCATGTCACCCCACCTCTCACCTGGTGGTATAGCCATGTAGAAATTTATAGTTTCCCACCCCGGTTTTCAGTTTTCACCTTATTAATCCAAAATAGTTAAATGCCCTTTCCCATAACCATACATTCAACAACTGGAAAATAAATTTTGCTGAAAGCACAAATTCTGGAAATTTTTCAGAATGCTGGAAAATGCAGAAATAAAAAACAGCAGTAACAAACAGCCATTCAACACATCATAACACAGTAATTTTTGGTCAAGGTGACCCTGGAAAAACCCCCTACAACTCTTAGGGAAAACCAGTTCGAAAGCTCCTTCTTATTTCTGGAAAAATGCTTTTTACAGTGAGAGAAATATTCAGCAAAATAAAAATCAGCAAACAGACTTTTACAACTTATCTCTTTTTCCGTGCTTAACCACCGCCTCGAAAAATGTACAAACAAAAAAACAGGAACAACAATAAATGTTGTACGGATTTCTCGATTTGTGTGCCCATAAATCTGCAATAAATGTAGCTGTATGACCACCTCGAAATCTGTGCCAAAACAAAAATAAATGCTGCTGTACAGACCTCGAAATTCGTGCCAAAAGACAGCAAAAACTTGCTGTACAGAATCTACCTCGATTTCTGTGCAAAGGTACAGCCACTTGTTGTACGGCCTGCCTAGAAAAACGTGCCAAATAAAACAGCCCCTTTGCTGCCTCGAAATCTGTGCCCAACCTTGCTGTACGGCCTTGTTGTACGGCCCTGCTGTATGGCCTCCTTTTCTCAAAAACCGTGCTCAACAAATCTGCCTGTTGTTTGCTAAATCTGCTGAACTTGTCTTGCTGAAATGTCTTGCTGAAATGCTGCCTTGGAATGCGTGCCAAGCTGCTGCCTCCTTCTCCTCACTGCCCAGAAATCTCCCTTGTTCTTTTGCTCTCCTTCTCCCAATCTGCTCATGAAAGAATGAATGATCTTTTCCTCCTTTTCCTCCTTTAACCTAACCCTAAGTGACTTTTGGGGAATCCCTAAATCCAATGGCTGAGATAGATTGAGATCTAGGGCTGAGATTAAATGCTCATTTAAATCTCACTCTCTATTTTTTAATTCACCCCACTTTAATAAAGACCCACTTAGTCTTTTATTTCCAAAGTCACTTTTTCCTTTCTAATTTTATATTGACTTTATTAAAGTCACTTTAAAATTAGACTTTAGTAATTTTATCACTTAAAGTCACTTTTAAATTAGATTTGACTTTATAACTTTATAAAGTCACTTTAGTAACTTTATCACTTAAAGTCACTTTTAAATTAGATTTGACTTTATAACTTTATAAAGTCACTTTAGGAGAAAAATTAAATTTTTTTGGACACTTTTCCCTAGGCCAAAGATCAAAGCCTTAGGGAACCACCTGTCCTCCGGTACCAAATTTCAACACTCCCTCTTACCGAGGAAGGTGTTCCTCATCACACCCATCTTGTCTCTGAAGTAGACATGCTTGCCCCGTGGTAAGGCTTTGGTAAGAATATCTGCAACCTTCTCATCAGTGGGAATATACTCAAGCTTCACAGCTCCTTTCTGAACATAGTCTCTGATGAAATGATATTTGATCCCGATATGCTTTGACCTATCATGAAATACTAGATTCTCCGTGAGTTTAATGCAACTCTGATTATCACAGTAAATCACTGAAGGTCTCAACGGCTGACCAAATAAGCCAAACAACATCTTGCGAAGCCAGATGGCCTCACAACTAGCTAGACTGGCTGCCATATACTCTGCTTCCGCTGAACTCAATGCTACTGACTGCTGCTTTCGGCTAACCATGACACAACCGCCGAACCCAACCCAAAACAGCACCCTGAAGTGCTCTTCCTATCAGAAGCACAACCTGCCCAATCCGAATCAGTGTAACCTGCCAATCTCACTCCATCCCCCTGCCTGTAGTCCAGACCATAATCCACTGTCCCCTGCAAGTATCGCAGAATGTGTTTTGCAGCCACCCAGTGAACCTTCCTAGGCTCACACATAAACTGACTCATCGTGTTGACTGCAAAACAAATATCTGGTCTAGTGTTGACCAAATACATCAAGGAACCAATCAGCTGTCTGTACAATGTGGGATCCACCAACTCGGAATCCGAAGCATGAAGCTTCTTCCAGTTGGTGATCATCGGTGTCGACATGGGTCTACAATCCTCCATGTGGAATCTGCCAATGATGTCCACAATATACTTCCCCTGCCCCAGGAAGAAATGCCCCTCCTCCTGCCACACCTCCAAACCCAAAAAGTAATGCATCAAGCCGATGTCCTTCATCTCAAACTCCACCGCAAGATCTCTCTTGCAGTGCTCTATGAGTCTCTCTGCACCTGTAATGACTAAGTCATCCACATACAGCACCAGAATGAGAGGCTCCTCACCTATCACAATATAGTAAAGGTTCGGATCTGCCTCACTCTTTGTGAAACCCATCTTCTGCAAGTAAGTATCTATCCCGGAGTACCAAGCTCTGGGAGCTTGCTTCAGGCCATAAAGGGCCTTCTTCAGTCTGCACACATGGGACTCCTTCCCATGCACCTCAAAGCCCTGTGGCTGCTCAATGTACACCTCCTCCTGTATGAAGCCATTGAGAAATGCGGTCTTCACATCCATCTGGTGGATCTTCCAACCCATCTCTGCTGCTATCGATATAATGGAGTAGATCGAAGTATATCGAGCCACGGGAGCGAAGGTCTCCTCATAATCAACTCCCTCTACCTGGGAGAACCCTCTAGCCACAAACCTCGCTTTGAATTTCTCAATGCTGCCATCTGCAGCATGCTTTACCTTGTAAAGCCATCTGGAAGTAACCACGTATTTGCCCTCAGGCCTCGGCACCACCTCCCAAACATCATTCTTCATGATAGAAGAATACTCCTCCTGCATGGCCTCTCTCCAGACCTACTGGCTAGCTGCCTCCTCATAGCTAGAAGGCTCAGAGTCAAGGATGCTGGTAGCCATTGCCATATAGCTACAAAACCTCTCAGGTGGTCTCGTTTTCCGACAGGCCTCTTTAGGGCTCAACAGATGTGGCATCTCTCAAGGTGTCCCTGGCCACGGCTTCCTCTTCCTCGGAAAGCACACCCTCCCGCCTGGAGAATAAAATCCTCCTCTCAACATCGAGCTCCGAACTCCCACCGTTATTCACGTCCTCCCGCCTCGCACTCGAACTTGTAGATGTTGAGGTGTCGTGTGAACTGTCCATCGTTGATTCTGGCTTAATCGTTCATGGATCGCTTCTCTGCGTGCCGCCCATAGCACCACCCCTCTCGACTCGCGAGCCACTCCCCACGACCCGACTCGAGCATCGTCATAGATGTACCCCGGATCCCTCCCCGATCCCTTCCCACCGGATCCTCATGGATCGACCCAACCGCCGGTTGAGGGTCCGCCGATCCAAATACTTCTAACTCCCGTGACTCCCTAAAGGCCCTGTCCTCCTCGAACTTCACATCCCGCCTGACAACAACTTTCCTCTGCGCAGGAATGTAAATCCGAAAGGCCTTGGAGGTCTCACTGTAGCCCACAAAGATACCCTTCTCTGCGGTGGGCTCTAGTTTGGTCCTTTTCTCCTTGGGTATGTAGGAGTATGTCATGCACCCAAAGATACGAAGATGACCCATATCAGGCTTCTTCCCAGAAAAAGCCTCCTCCGGAGTCATGTGCCCCAAGGCACGATGCGGACTCCTGTTCTGCAAGTAAACAGCTGTGTTGCAGGCCTCTGCCCACAAAAACAATGGCAACCCCCGATCATGTAACATGGCTTTGGCAGCCCCTCCGATGGATCTGTTCTTCCTCTCCGCAACCCCGTTCTGCTGGGGGTTGTAAGGAACAGTGAGCTCCCTCCTAATGCCTGCCTCCGCACAATAGTCAACAAACTCTCCAAGGGTGTACTCTCCCCCATTGTCCAACCTCAGGGACTTGATCTTCCGACCTGTCTGTGTCTCCACAAGAGCTCTGAACTCCTGAAACCGCTTGAAGACCTCACTCTTGGTCTTCAAGAAATAAATCCAGGTCCTCCTGGAGTGATCATCAATGAATAAAACATAGTACTCATATCCACTCAAGGAAACATGAGACATCCTACCGCTCACATCGGAATGAATCAAATCAAGTATCCCAGTCGCTCTGTTATCACTGCTGGGAAAAGGGGATTTGGCAAACTTGCCCATCGCACATCCTCTGCAAGTATCAAAGTGATCAGTACTGAAATCTGGCACACCTGTAGTGATCTCCTGCAAAGTCCTCAAGGCTCCATGATGCATGTGCCCCATCCTGCGGTGCCAAATCTCACACTGCTCAGAACTGCTAGCTCTGCTGTCGGTACTGCTGCTCAATGCCAAAAGGGACTGAAATGCAAACTTGTACACCTTTGCATGGCGTACACCTATCACTCTAGCTGAATCAGCTGGAGTGCCCCTGGGATACATCAACACCTGTCCTCCCCTGAATAGTATCTCATATCCTCTGTCCTCCAAAGCTGAGACGGATATGAGGTTCTTCCTCATCCCTGGCACATAATGAACATCTGACACCTTCAAGGGAGGTTTGGACTCCCTCTGAAATGTCAATGTTCCCACACTGGGACCGCTCTAACAACTCTCACATCACCGAAAATTACCTCTACATCGCTGCCACTTGTAGAGAATTCTAGTTTCCTAATTCCCTAGCTGCTAGCTTTCACCTTATTACTCCAAAATAATTAAATGCCCTTTCCCATATCCATACATTTAATAACTGGAAAATAAACTTTGCTGAAAACACAAATTCTGGAAATTTTTTCAGAATGCTGTAAATGCAGAAATAAAATAACAGCAGTAACAAACAGTCATTCAACACATCATAACTCAATATTTTTGGTCAAGGTGACCCTGGAAAAACCCCTTACAACTCTTGGGGAAAACCAGTCTGGAAGCTTCTCATTTATTTCTGAAAAAATGCTTTTACAGTGAGCAGTAATACACAGAAAATTACAGCAAACACAAAAATCACTTATCTTGACTTTCGTGCCACCCTCCACCTCGAAAAATGTGCCAAACAGCAAACAGAAATTTTTCAGAGAAATTACAGCGTTAAATGTTGTCTTAGCTGCCTCGAAAAGCGTGCCGGAAATGACCGTACGGACTGTACGGATTCCGTACGGATGGGACAGCAGCCCCCTTTCTCGATTTTCGTGCCCAGAAAAATCTGCCTTGAAAATCGTGCTCCTTGCTGCTGTTCCAGCTCTCGAAAACAGTGCTGCCCCTCTCTCGAAAACCGTGCAAATGCTGTACGGACTTTCTGCCTTTGTTAATGTGCCAATAAACTCTGCTGTACGGATTTTCCAGCCTTGGGAAGTGTGCTCTCTTGCTGTACGGACTTGCTGTGCTGCCTTGCTGCTCTCCCTCTGCTCAGAAATCACTCTTCAGCTCCCTCTCCTCCTCTCTCAATCTGCTCATGAAAGAATGAAATGACCTTTTCCTCCTTTTCCTCCTTTAACCTAACCCTAAGTGACTTTTGGGGAATCCCTAAATCCAATGGCTGAGATAGATTGAGATCTAGGGCTGAGATTAAATGCTCATTTAAATCTCACTTTCTATTTTTTAATTCACCCCACTTTAATAAAGACCAACTTAGTCTTTTATTTCCAAAGTCACTTTTTCCTTTCTAATTTTATATTGACTTTATTTAAAGTCACTTTAACTTTAGTAACTTTATCACTTAAAGTCACTTTAAAATTAGATTTGACTTTATAACTTTATAAAGTCACTTTAGTAACTTTATCACTTAAGTCATTTTTAAATTAGATTTAACTTTATAAAAAATTATAAAGTTACTTTAGGAAAAAAATTAAATTCTTTTGGACACTTTTCCCTAGGCCAAAGATCAAAGCCTTAGGGAACCACTGAATTCTATCTACCCTCAACACTCCCTCTTACCGAGGAAGGTGTTCCTCACCACACCCATCTTGTCTCTGAAGTAGACATGCTTGCCCCGTGGTAAGGCTTTGGTAAGAATATCTTCAACCTGCTCATCAGTGGGAATATACTCAAGCTTCACAGCTCCTTTCTGAACATAGTCTCTGATGAAGTGATATTTGATCCCGATATGCTTTGACCTGTCATGAAATACCGGATTCTCCGTGAGTTTAATGCAACTCTGATTATCACAGTAAATCACTGAAGGTCTCAACGGCTGACCAAATAAGCCAAACAACATCTTGCGAAGCCAGATGGCTTCACAACTAGCTAGACTGGCTGCCATATACTCTGCTTCCGCTGAACTCAATGCTACTGACTGCTGCTTCCGGCTGAACCATGACACCACTGCCGAACCCAACCCAAAACAACACCTTGAAGTGCTCTTCCTATCAGAAGCACAACCTGCCCAATCAGAATCAGTGTAACCTGCCAATCTCACTCCATCCCCCTGCCTGTAGTCCAGACCATAATCCACTGTCCCCTGCAAGTATCGCAGAATGTGTTTTGCAGCCACCCAGTGAACCTTCCTAGGCTCACACATAAACTGACTCATCGTGTTGACTGCAAAACAGATATCTGGTCTAGTGTTGACCAAATACATCAATGAACCAATCAGCTGCCTGTACAATGTGGGATCCACTAACTCGGATTCCGAAGCATGAAGTTTCTTCCAGTTGGTGATCATCGGTGTCGACATGGGTCTACAATCCTCCATGTGGAATCTGCCAAGGATGTCCACAATATACTTCCCCTGTCCCAGGAAGAAATGCCCCTCCTCCTGCCACACCTCCAAACCCAAAAAGCAATGCATCAAGCCGATGTCCTTCATCTCAAACTCCGCCGCAAGATCTCTCTTGCAGTGCTCTATGAGTCTCTCTGCACCTGTAATGACTAAGTCATCCACATACAGCACCAGAATGAGAGGCTCCTCACCTACCACAATATAGTAAAGGTTCGGATCTGCCTCACTCTTTGTGAAACCCATCTTCTGCAAGTAAGTATCTATCCTGGAGTACCAAGCTCTGGGAGCTTGCTTCAGGCCATAAAGGGCCTTCTTCAGTCCGCACACATGGGACTCCTTCCCATGCACCTCAAAGCCCTGTGGCTGCTCAATGTACACCTCCTCCTGTATGAAGCCATTGAGAAATGCGGTCTTCACATCCATCTGGTGGATCTTCCAACCCATCTCTGCTGCTATCGATATAATGGAGCGGATCGAAGTATATCGAGCCACGGAGCGAAGGTCTCCTCATAATCAACTCCCTCTACCTGGGAGAACCCTCTAGCCACAAACCTCGCTTTGAATTTCTCAATGCTGCCATCTGCAGCATGCTTTACCTTGTAAAGCCATCTCGAAGTAACCACGGATTTGCCCTCAGGCCTCGGCACCACCTCCCAAACATCATTCTTCATGATAGAAGAATACTCCTCCTGCATGGCCTCTCTCCAGACCAGCTGGCTAGCTGCCTCCTCATAGCTAGAAGGCTCAGAGTCAAGGATGCTGGTAGCCATCGCCATATAGCTACAAAACCTCTCAGGTGGTCTGCTCTCTCTGACCGGCCTCTTAGGCTCAGCAACAGATGTGGCATCTCTCAAGGTGTCCTGAAGCCACTTGGGCTTCCTCTTCCCTGAGCACACTTCTCCCGCCGAAGAATAAAGCTCCTCCTCCTCAACATCAGGAGCCTGAACTCCTGACTGTCTGTCTGCTGTCCTCCTGCCTGCACCTGAACCTGTAGATGCTGAGGTACCGTGTGAACTGTCCATCAGTGGACTCCCCAGTGAACTGCTCTGTGGACTGCTCTGCGTGCTGCCCATAGCTCCACCCCTCTGACTCTGTGAGCCACTCCCCACTGACGGACCTGACATCGTCATAGATGTACCTCCGGATCCTCCTGATCCCTGCCCACTGGATCCCTGTGACTGACTCAACTGCTGCTGAGGGTCTGGCTGATCCAGATACTCTAACTCCCGTGACCTCCTGAAGGCCCTGTCCTCCTCGAACTTCACATCCCGCCCGACAACAACTTTCCTCTGTGCAGGAATGTAAATCCGAAAGGCCTTGGAGGTCTCACTGTAGCCCACAAAGATACCCTTCTCTGCGGTGGGCTCTAGTTTGGTCCTCTTCTCCTTGGGTATGTGGGAGTATGTCATGCACCCAAAGATACGAAGATGACCCATATCAGGCTTCTTCCCAGAAAAAGCCTCCTCCGGAGTCATGTGCCCCAAGGCACGATGCGAACTCCTGTTCTGCAAATAAACAGCTGTGTTGCAGGCCTCTGCCCACAAAAACAATGGCAACCCCTGATCATGTAACATGGCTTTGGCAGCCCCTCCGATGGATCCGTTCTTCCTCTCCGCAACCCCGTTCTGCTGGGGGTTGTAAGGAACAGTGAGCTCCCTCCTAATGCCTGCCTCCGCACAATAGTCAACAAACTCTCCAAGGGTGTACTCTCCTCCATTGTCCGACCTCAGGGACTTGATCTTCCGACCTGTCCGTGTCTCCACAAGAGCTCTGAACTCCTGAAACCGCTTGAAGACCTCACTCTTGGTCTTCAAGAAATAAATCCAGGTCCTCCTGGAGTGATCATCAATGAATAACACATAGTACTCATATCCACTAAAGGAAACATGAGACATCCGACCGCTCACATCGGAATGAATCAAATCAAGTATCCCAGTCGCTCTGCTGTCACTGCTGGGAAAAGGGGATTTGGCAAACTTGCCCATCGCACATCCTCTGCAAGTATCAAAGTGATCAGTACTGAACTCTGGCACACCCGTAGTGATCTCCCGCAAAGTCCTCAAGGCTCCATGATGCATGTGCCCCATCCTGCGGTGCCAAATCTCACACTGCTCAGAACTGCTAGCTCTGCTGTCGGTACTACTGCTCAATGCCAAAAGGGACTGAAATGCAAACTTGTACACCTTTGCATGGCATACACCTATCACTCTAGCTGAATCAGCTGGAGTGCCCCTGGGGTACATCAACAATTGTCCTCCCCTGAACAGTATCTCATATCCTCTGTCCTCCAAAGCTGAGACGGATATGAGGTTCTTCCTCATCCCTCGCACATAAAGAACATCTGACACCTTCAAGGGAGGTTTGGACTCCCTCTGAAATGTCAATGTTCCCACACCGACTGCTCTAACAACTCTGTCATCACCGAGTACTACCTCTACATCAGTGCCACTCTCTGAAAGCTCTGAGAAGTACTCACGGACTCCTGTCATGTGACGTGAAGCCCCACCGTCCACATACCAGATACCCGAAGATGCTCCGCTAATCGAGGGAAATGCATGCTCCCTCTGAACCTGTGTGGCAGGTACTCCTGCACTAGAAGACTCACACGCAATGAACCCAAACTCTCGGTCAAAGCGATCTGCAAAGCCCTCAACCTCTGCTGAAGCTGCCATGCTCTGGTTCTTCCCCTTCTTCTTCTTCTTCTCCGGACACACAACTGCATAGTGTCCCATCTTCTGACAATTCCAACACTTCACTTTGGAATAGTCCTTCTGTGAGTTATCCTGTTTACCTTTACCTTTGCCTTTGCCCTCACCATTGCTTGTGGAAGCCTGCTTCTTCCCTTTGCCCTTCTTGCGTCCTGCCAACAGTGCTACATCCTCATCCTGCTCAACTGGCTTGGCTGCCCCAAGCTGACCTTTCCTGATCTCTGTCTGAATGCAATCATCCCAAAACCTCTCCCATGTGGGAAGGGTCTCACGTGCACAAACTCCATCAGAAAAGTTCATCCATGAACGGGGGAGGCCATTCACTGCAATCCGCACCAACTCAGTGGGTGGAATGGCCTCTCCAATCGCTGCCAACTCATCTCTCACATTAGTAATCTTAGTGAGATATCCAGCTGCACTATCATTGCCCATCTTAATGGTCTTCATCTTCTCCTTCAAGACCATCTTCCGGTTCTCATTGGTACTCTGGTAGAGATTGGACAATGCTGTCCACATCTCATGAGCATTTCTCTTCCCTCTCACATGAGGAATGCAATGGTTTTTGATTCCGTCTAGAATCAGCCTCTTACCCTTGTTGTTCTTTTTATTATATGTTGCCAACTGAGTAGCATCAGTAGGCACATTCACAGGGTTCTGTGTGGTATGTACCATAATGTCCCAGACTTCTGCCTCCTCAAAGATACTCTGCATTCTCTCCTTCCAAATGCCGTAGTTGGAATGCCCATCCAACCTATCCTCCACCCTCAGTCCCAATGACATCCTGCTGTCCTAAAACTGAAAAATAACACTGCTGTAGTAAAGGTAAAAATCTGCTGTTTGTGAAAAATCAGCTTGCTAGAATTTTCTGAGTGAAAAATCAGCAAGCTGTAATTTTCTTCCTTGCTGTCCCAAACTGCTCTTTCAGCACTCAAGCTCTGATACCATGTAGAAAATTCTAGTTTCCCACCCCGGTTTTCAGTTTTCACCTTATTACTCCAAAATAATTAAATGCCCTTTCCCATATCCATACATTTAATAACTGGAAAATAAATTTTTCTGAAAACACAAATTCTGGAAATTTTTTCAGAATGCTGTAAATGCAGAAATAAAATAACAGCAGTAACAAACAGTCATTCAACACATCATAACTCAATATTTTTGGTCAAGGTGACCCTGGAAAAACCCCCTACAACTCTTGGGGAAAACCAGTCTGGAAGCTTCTCATTTATTTCTGAAAAAGGCTTTTACAGTGAGCAGTAATACACAGAAAATTACAGCAAACACAAAAATCACTTATCTTGACTTTCGTGCCACCCTCCACCTCGAAAAACGTGCCAAACAGCAAACAGAAATATTTCAGAGAAATTACAGCATTAAATGTTGTCTTAGCTGCCTCGAAAAACGTGCCAGGAATGACCGTACGGACTGTACGGATTCCGTACGGATGGGACAGCAGCCCCCTTTCTTGATTTTCGTGCCCAGAAAAATCTGCCTTGAAAATCGTGCTCCTTGCTGCTGTTCCAGCTCTCGAAAACAGTGCTGCCCCTTTCTCGAAAACCGTGCAAATGTTGTACGGACTTTCTGCCTTGGATAATGTGCCAATGAACTCTGCTGTATGGATTCTTCAGCCTTGGGAAGTGTGCTCTCTTGCTGTACGGACTTGCTGTGCTGCCTTTGCTGCTCTCCCTCTGCTCAGAAATCACTCTTCAGCTCCCTCGCCTCCTCTCTCAATCTGCTCATGAAAGAATGAATGACCTTTTCCTCCTTTTCCTCCTTTAACCTAACCCTAAGTGACTTTTGGGGAATCCCTAAATCCAATGGCTGAGATAGATTGAGATCTAGGGCTGAGATTAAATGTTCATTTAAATCTCACTTTTCATTTTTTAATTCACCCCACTTTAATAAAGACCCACTTAGTCTTTTATTTCCAAAGTCACTTTTTCCTTTCTAATTTTACATTGACTTTATTTAAAGTCACTTTAACTTTAGTAACTTTATCACTTAAAGTCACTTTAAAATTAGATTTGACTTTATAACTTTATAAAGTCACTTTAGTAACTTTATCACTTAAGTCACTTTTAATTAGATTTAACTTTATAAAAAATTATAAAGTTACTTTAGGAGAAAAATTAAATTCTTTTGGACACTTTCCCTAGGCCAAAGATCAAAGCCTTAGGGAACCACCTGTCCTCCGGTACCAAATTTCAACATCTCAACTCAAAGCTCGAGAAGTACTCACGGACTTCGTCATGTGACGTGAACATCGTCCACATACTATACCCGAAGATTCTCCGCTAATCGAGGGAAATGTATGTTCTCCGAACTCCCCATGGCAACATAATCCCGCACTGAGACTCACATGCTGAACTCCAAACTCCCACAAAGCGATCTGCAAAGTCCTCAACCTCTGCTGAAGCTGCCATACTCTGGTTCTTCCCCTTCTTCTTCTTCTTCTCCGGACACACAACTGCATAGTGTCCCATCTTCTGAGAATTCCAACACTTCACTTTGGAATAGTCCTTCTGTGTGTTATCCTGTTTACCTTTACCTTTGCCTTTGCCCCCACCATTGCTTGTGGAAGCCTGCTTCTTCCCTTTGCCTTTCTTGCGTCCTTCCAACAGTGCTACATCCTCATCCTGCTCAACTGGCTTGGCTGCCCCAAGCTGACCTTTCCTGATCTCTGTCTGAATGCAATCATCCCAAAACCTCTCCCATGTGGGAAGGGTCTCACGTGCACAAACCCCATCAGCAAAGTTCATCCATGAACTGAGGAGGCCATTCACTGCAATCCGCACCAACTCAGTGGGTGGAATGGCCTCTCCAATCGCTGCCAACTCATCTCTCACATTAGTAATCTTTGTGAGATATCCAGCTGCACTATCATTGCCCATCTTAATGGTCTTTAGCTTCTCCTTCAGGACCATTTCCGGTTCTCATTGGTACTCTGGTAGAGATTGGACAATGCTGTCCACATCTCATGAGCATTTCTCTTCCCTCTCACATGAGGAATGCAATGGTCTTTGATTCCGTCTAGAATCAATCTCTTACCTTTGTTGTTCTTTTTATTATATGCTGCCAACTGAGTAGCATCAGTAGGCACATTTACAGGGTTCTGTGTGGTATGCACCATAATGTCCCAGACTTCTGCCTCCTCAAAGATACTCTACATTCTCTCCTTCCAAATGCTGTAATTGGAATGCCCATCCAACCTATCCTCCACCCTCAGTCCCAAAGACATCCCGCGTCATTGAACTGTCAAAGTATATAATAGTGATAAATCGTTGTTTGTAAAAAATCAGCTGTCAGAGCCTCTTCCTCCTTGCTGTCCCAAACTACCCTTTAGCACTCAAGCTCCGATACCATGTAGAAATTTATAGTTTCCCACCCCGGTTTTCAGTTTTCACCTTATTACTCCAAAATAGTTAAATGCCCTTTCCCATATCCATACATTTAACAAACTGGAAAATAAATTTTGCTGAAAACACAAATTCTGGAAATTTTTTAGAATGCTGGAAAATGCAGAAATAAAAAACAGCAGTAACAAACAGCCATTCAACACATCATAACACAGTAATTTTTGGTCAAGGTGACCCTGGAAAAACCCCCTACAACTCTTGGGGAAAACCAGTTCGAAAGCTCCTTCTTATTTCTGGAAAAATGCTTTTTACAGTGAGAGAAATATTCAGCAAAATAAAAATCAGCAAACAGACTTTTACAACTTATCTCTTTTTCCGTGCTTAACCAACACCTCGGAAAATGTACAAACAGCAAAACAGGAACAGCAATAAATGGTGTACGGATTTCTCAATTTGCGTGCCTAGAAATATGCAATAAATGCAGCTGTACGGCCACCTCGAAATCTGTGCCAAAACAGAAATAAATGTTGTTGTATGGACCTTGAAATTCATGCCAAAAGACAGCAAAAACTTGCTGTACGGAATCTGCCTCGATTTTCGTGCAAAGGTATAGCCACTTGCTGTACGGCCTGCCTAGAAAAATGTGCCAAATAAAACAGCCCCTTTGTTGCCTCGAAATATGTGCCCAACCTTGCTGTACGGCCTTGCTGTATGGCCTTGCTGTATGGCCTCCTTTTCTCGAAAACCATGCTCAACAAATCTGCCTGCTGTTTGCTAAATCTGCTGAACTTGTCTTGTTGAAATGTCTTGCTGAAATGTTGCCTTGGAATGCATGCCAAGATGCTGCCTCCTTCTCCTCACTGCCCAGAAATCTCCCTTGCTCTCCTGCTCTCCTTCTCCCAATCTGCTCATGAAAGAATGAATGATCTTTTCCTCATTTTCCTCCTTTAACCTAACCCTAAGTGACTTTTGGGGAATCCCTAAATCCAATGGCTGAGATAGATTGAGATCTAGGGCTGAGATTAAATGCTCATTTAAATCTCACTTTCTATTTTTTAATTCACCCCACTTTAATAAAGACCCACTTAGTATTTTATTTCCAAAGTCACTTTTTCCTTTCTAATTTTATATTGACTTTATTAAAGTCACTTTAAAATTAGACTTTAGTAACTTTATCACTTATAGTCACTTTTAAATTAGATTTGACTTTATAACTTTATAAAGTCACTTTAGTAACTTTATCACTTAAAGTCACTTTAAAATTAGATTTGACTTTATAAAAATTATAAAGTCACTTTAGGAGAAAAATTAAATTCTTTTGGACACTTTTCCCTAGGCCAAAAATCAAAGCCTTAGGGAACCACCTGTCCTCTGGTACCAAATTTCAACAAGCCACATGCACTCTCTCTACCCATCTAGCATGGAATTTCTCTGCATGAGTGGTTTCTCCCACTCCATGATCCTCATCTTTTGGCTGCTCCAAATCTCGAGGTTCACTCTTGCTTGCATGCAAATCTTGCTCCCTCTCAAGCGTCAATTGCATGTCTTTCTTGCACTTCCCAATAGTAGGAAGCTCCATAGAAATCCCATCTACTTCAAATCTATAAATATTCTTCTGCATTTTTATTTTTCTGAGCTTATCTTTCAGCGCCAACTTCCTCTAGTCGTTGCTTCTTTGGAAAAGATCTGTCAAAGACTTCCACATAGCATATTGAGTGGATTTCCCATGAATGCTTGAGACAATATGGTCTCTCACACCTTCCAACAGAATCCTCCTCACCCTTGCTACTTTCTTTTGCCATGCGTCAAGTACTGCCGCATCCGCCAAAGTGGGCTTAGGAACATCTCTCTCGATGAATTCCTTCAAGCCATTATCTTCAAGCACCACCTCCATCCAGGATATTTAGTTAGAGTTTCCCTTGAGTGCATACTCCAACCGCAACCCATTGAAAGACATTTCAATGTATACTCAATTGTCGCACCAAGAAACTCTTGCAGCAAATTCGAATTTCTCCAGCAGCACAAAAACTCAGTACCGCTTCCTGATTGCAATCTCCAGTAATTAACACAGCTTTGATACCATGTAGAAATTAGTATACATTAAGCATGCATGCATCCAGATTCCCCTGATCTCACAATATTTAACTTCTTGCAAAATATAGAATCATTCCACTGCTAATATTTTGCGGAAAATTAATTGCACACACGTGAATCATAAAAACAATCGCACAAAACACAGTTGTTTAACAGAAAAGCCTGAAGCTAAAAACCCCAACTATCATATATTATTTATCATGGAGATCATGTAACAATCTCATACAAAGCTTAGTACATCAAGCTCTCAGTACAATCAATCGTCACACACTAACATAGAAGAAATCTGCAAATCCATGCACCAATCTTAGCCCTCCTTCTAGCTTGCCTCCACTGCACAATCCAAGTTGATTACAAATACCAATTCAATGCAATCCCACTCTCCTTGACTGCGTGATTATCATTGGAAACTCCAATGTATATATAGATGCAATCCATGCATCACTATGGTCACAACAGATAGTCTATCTCACCCTTTCACCTATCTCTGCATTAGGTCTCCACTGGATCTGAAATGCACTGTAGTTAACTGTTGTATTGTTCAGTTGATTAATGAGTTATTATTTGTGATTTAATTAACTAATTAATTCACTCCAATCTCACTAGTGTATCATTTAGTTAGACTAGATACAACTAGCTCAACTGAGTTTAACTCCAATAACTGAGTTAAACTGAATAACAACTCCATGAACTACTCTTCCAACTCTGTCATAACTTTGCCACTTCAGTTCTAACTGAGTCCTCCATGCATGAACCACCATTAAACCCTAGGAATTGCTTAATTCCTTCAGCCCGCTGATTTTCCAAATTTTTTCACTGAAATAAAGTGCTCCAAGAGAATAAGTTGTTGTTTATTGTTGGATTATTATTAAGAGCTAATAATAACTGACATGCATCTATTTTTAGATCGACGATCTATAAATAGACTTCACCCAATATTATATAAATATAATTTCATATATTTTTCCAAATTGACTAACCATCCACAAATAGCATCCTGCAACTTCTGAAATATGATCACCATGTCTAAAAATAGGCATAGTCTAAAAATAGACTTACACCTAAAAATAGCTTGTGTGGGCCCCACCTAGTTTAGGTGATTATTTTCCAACTAGGATCAAGGATGATGTTTCAGGATGCCTCCTTCATTGTTTCTTGTTGCAAACTTCAACAGGATCTAACATGCAAGTGGTTAACAGTTGTATTTCTTTAGTTGCATGTGAGACACAGCTTGTGAATTAATTAAATAATTAATTCACTGATCTCTCACTAGTGTATCATTAGTTACAACTAGCACAATTGAGTTTAACTCACTTAACTAAGTTAAATTAAATAAAAACTCACATAATTACTCTTCCAACTCCGTTACAACTTTGTCACACTCAGTTACAACAAATTCCACCATGCATGTCTCACAACTAACCAACCTTGGAATGCGTAATTCCTTCAGCTAACTGGTTTTCCACATCAGTTAACTGAAATTAAGTGCTTCAAGAGAATAAGTTATTATTTATTGTTTTATTATCATTAAGGGCTAATAATAATTGACATGCATTCTATTTTTAGATATGTGATCTATAAATAGACTTCGCCCATATCTCTAGAAATAGAAACTCATCTAAAGATAGAATTTTCTCAACCATCTAGAATTATTCTCCTGCTAATTTTAGAATATGCTCACCATTCTAAAAATAGACATACACCTAAAAATAGCATGTGGGCCCCACCTACTGAAGGTGCTTAATTTTCACTAGGATCATCATCTGTTGAATCTCAACACTCCCTCTCAACAAGATAGGGATTATCCTTCACCCCGATCTTGTCTCTATGGTATTCAAATTTTCTCCTGGTGAGCGCTTTCATCAGAATATCTACATCCTGATCTTCCGTAGGAATGTACTGAAGCAACATGATCTTCCGTAGCACACAATCTCCAATATGATGATATCGGATATCTATATGCTTAGATATATCATGAAACACATGATTAATCGAGAGTTTAATGCAACTCTAATTATCACAATGAATCAATGTAGGATCTAAATGAGAACCAAATAAACTGACCAGGATCTTCCTCAACCAGATAGCCTCACATGTAGCTTGACTTGCTGCCATGTATTCTGATTTCGCTGAAGTGAGTGCCACAAATCTCTATTTCCTGTTGTACCAAGAAACAATTGTAGATCTGATACTGAAAACCCCTCCCGATGTGATCTTTCTGTCCATTGGGTTGCTTGCCCAATCTGCATCTTTGAAGCCATGCAACTTCACCTCATCCATTTGTCTATACCATAATCTATACTCAGATGTTCCCCTGAGATATCTTAGGACATGCTTACCCTCCTTCCAAAAGAGCTTGGTAGGCTTAACCATCGCTTGACTAAGCTGGTTCACCGCATAGCATATGTCTGGTCTTGTATTAACTAAATACATGAGCGAATCCACCAACTTTCAATAGACAGTAGCATCCACTACCTCTACCGATGTAGCATCCTCTTTCCTCCAGTTTCCTGGAAGAAGAGTATCCATGGTTTTGCAGCCCTCCATGTGAAACTTACCGAGTATCTCCCTTGCATACTTTCCTTGAGACACAAACAGTTCACCATCTCGCTGCCACATTTCCAATCCAAGGAAATAATGAAGGAGGCCCATATCCTTCATCTCAAACTCCTTTGCAAGGTCCTTCTTGCATGATTGTATCAGTTGCTCATCACCAGTCAGTATTAAATCATCAACATAAAGAAGAATGATTAAAAGCTTACCCTCCACCATAATTTGGTATAGGCTTGAATCCACCTCACTGTTGGTGAAGCCAAGTCCAGTGAAATAGCTGTCGATCATAGTGTACCAAGCACAGGGTGCTTGCTTCAGCCCATACAGCACTCTTTGAGTTTGCACACCTACGACTCACTGCTAAAGATCTCAAATCCTTCAAGCTGCTCAATGTACACTTATTCTTAAATGATCCCATTAAGGAACGCAATCTTCACATCCATATGATGAAAGTGCCAACCCATATGCACTGAGAGAGCAAGGATGGTCCTTATGGAAGAATACCATGTGACATGTGCAAAATTTTCTTCATAATCAACCCCCTCGATCTGTGTTAGTCATCAGTAATTTTTGTTGATATAAAGGATGACTAAGTTATAATCCCAGATTTCTAGAAACAATATTTAAGAAACATTGTGAGTTCTAGAAATCTCACTCCCTTCATCATCTTGAACTTAATTGATTCATTAAAAACTTAATCTTTTGCCTTCTCAAAAGTCCACCCTGCTGCTCTAAGAAGACGTCATTTTCTGGGCCTATTTGCCTCATTTTATCACCTCACCTACACCCTCGCTCATCCCCTTTTCTCCCCTCTGAAACCCATTTTCCTTTCCCCTAAAAACCCCTCACAAACCCCCCTTATTCATCATTTTTGTCTAAAAAACCTTAAAACAATGTAAAACTCCCTTTTACATTGTTTTAGGTTTAACTTTTTAGCCTATTGGACCTTTAAAAAACTTATAAAACTCTGTTTTTATAAATAAAACCCGCTCTTTTCATAAATTAGGCCTTTAGCCCCCTCAGCTTAAAGCCTCAGCCCCCCTTTTACTCCCATAGGACCATTCCCTCCGCCCATTTTCTAGCCCTTTCCCTATTCAAATATACCTTTGCCCCTTTTACTTTATGCACCCCTGCAAACCTTATAAAAACCCCCTAACATTTGAAAAATTAGAGTGGGCCTGCCTTTCCCCATTCCATCTTACCCTTTCATCAGGCCACATCCACCTTTCATCTGGAACCCTGAACCCGATCTGATGGCAGTCGCGTCCCTACCACTCATCCCGCATTATGTAACCCCGCACAACACGACAAAGCTGCCAACGTCAGCACGCCCGAGCCCCACCTTCCACTTGAACCTGTCGCCAAATCGCAACCCGACACCTGTCCACGGGCTCCACTTCCTAAACCTCCACCCCGCTCCCAGACTATGTCTGCGCCATCGATCTCGCTCCTCGAGATCTGATGGTCCAGATCTATATCACGTAGAAAATAGCGTCGAGTTTTAAAACCCTTGACCCGCGCGAAATAAGTGGTATTGGCCTAGACACGCGTCAATTGACCTATGGTATTGCGTCCGATTATCCCAATACCACTTACTGCCCTCAACGCACGCGATAAACCACCCCGGTTTTCCAAAACTGCTTTCTCCTTCCTCGCGCAAAAATTCGAATCTATTTTCCTCTGTTCGATTTCCACCAGGATCCGCATACGGAACCTGTTGGCATGTGTTTTCCTTGATGGCAACCTACTTGATGAAATGAGATTGTTGGCTATATGATGCAGAGTGTTGTCCTTGATGGCAACCTACTTGATGAGATACAATGTGTTGACTTTGATGGAACCTGCCTGATGAAGTTGTTCTTGATAGAAACCTGCTTAATGAGTTGCCTGTGATAAGCAACCTATGTGTTAAATAAGGAAGGATGATGTATCTACAGATCAGCTCAGAAGTAACGGAAGAAAGGAAGTGCCAGAAAATGAAAAATATGAAGTATCACAAAGAATACGTGGGGTTGTTAAGGCAAAGTAGCGTATGCACGCGGAAAAGTACGTTCCAAGTCACATATGCCAATTTGCGCTCTAATTTTATAAAACCAGGGGGCATTACCATGGTAGTGGCCCAAAGTATTGAGCCCTGGATTATTTATTTTATCCCGTCCAGGAATACCATCGGAAGTGGTGTGGTTTTGGCTCATGGTATTGACAAAGGCTAAATCTATTTAAGGAGAAGAAAATCATAGTGCAAGAACAGGAGTAAGTGTCTGGGCTTTAATGAATACTTCACTCTGAAGTATATCTGCATGGTTGAACTCTGATCTTAATGGATAAATCTGAATCTATGATGCACCTATGAATATGATGAAGGTTCAAGATCTCTAGATCTAGAAATGATGAATCTATAGGATGATCTGAAAAGAAGTGATGAAGACTTGGCGCAAATCTGATGAAGAAATTAAAATCTGGGTAAGTTCATAGATCTGATCTGTTATGCAAAGATTATATTTTATAGATCTATACGTAGGTTCGTTTCATGTAAAGCGCGTGTATATGCGGATCTGTTTAAATAAAAGCGCGTATGGGAAGTTAGGGTTTTCTGAAAAATGCACAGATGTATACGCGGGTTCGTCTCATGAAAAGCGCGTGTATACGCGGGTCTGATTAAATAAAAATGCGTATGGTATCTGAACTAATGATTGCTCAAGGTTGAATTTTTTTCTGCATATCTATTCTGAAATCTGGCTTATCTCTAATATTCTGGTTACAGTGGTTTCACTGTTCTGTTTGAAGCATTGGGCAAAGTATATTTGTTGATAAGTGAAGAGTTGAGTTGAAGTTGTTTGATCTAGTTTGAAAATTGATGAAACGTGGTCTACAGTGGTGTTGAGGGTTAAGCCTTCAGTGAGGGGGTAGTGGCTCCCTTCTAGTAGTGGCTGGTAAACGAGAGCAGGGGGTAGTAGCTCCCTTCCAGGAGAGGCTGGTAAACGAGAGAAGGTTGTGGCCTTCTGCAGGTGGGTGCCTGCGTGCTGGTATGAGTCAGCGCCAGTACATGGTTGTAAGAAGTTTTCTTTACATAATAAATATTGAAGACTGAGACGACGGTAGCGGTGGTTTTCTCCCAAATTGGGTTTCCACCTTAAATCCTGGTGTTCATGTGTGTTGCTTATGTGTGATGATTTATTCTGTTCTTACTGCATCTGTTTACTGCTTACTATACATCTTATGAATGAATGATGCAATGATTCAAGATAAGAATTAAATAAAATAATTATATTCCTGGACATACGCGAGTTGTCTGAAGGATATCCGCGTGTATACGCGAGTTTTATTCAGTAAAGTAGCGTATGGGTTGTAGAGAAAGAAAAAGTTAAAAATTTTCAGTCTGCACTAAATATTGATTCACCCCCCCCCCCCTCTCAGTATTTTTCCCAACAAAACCTTACCCTTTGTTCCATTTCTCCTCTGCAATACGCCTCCCAACCCCTCCAAACCCTGAAAATGCAGTCTTACAGATCTTTGCAGGTTTTAAAATTAACATGGTTTTGTGTTTTTGTGCAGGTTCTAATGGCGGTAATTCCCAAAAGAGCATTCTGATGGCCGAGAAATTATCAAATAAACCTCTGGATGACGATCCGAGAGGTAAATTCACATGAAAGAAAGCTAGGGGGTTTGCATAAAGGTTTACCCTCGATGAAGCATGATCATCAATGGGTTATAAACCCTCATACCACGAAGAAACCTCCCCTGCACACGAAAGAAAATTACAGTCAAAAGAAACAGTAAAGAAAGGAAAGAAAGATTAAATGGTTAATCTCATGTCAAAAATCAAATCAGGGAGATTAATTCATAACACAGAGATTAAGACAGAAAGTAAATAAAGTCAGTGATTAAAGAAAAAGGACAGTGAAATAGATTATAAAGGCTCAATCAAGGTTCAAAGGCCTAAAGAAAAATTCTTATGATTAAACAAAGATA